>JARJLF010000055.1:0-574176 GCA_029378395.1 Mycena leptocephala | reverse complement strand
CTTGAAACCAGGCTAGAATTTTTGGAATAATTCAACCGCAATTAGTGATAGAGCCAGATCCGGCATAATATTCTATTTAGGAATACCCTCAAAATCCACCTTCCCGCGCCAGATTTTTATCTACAGGCCTCAAATCATTTCCAATGGGTCTGGAATTTTTTGAGAAGCAGGTATGATACATTAGGAGTGTTGTCATAGAGCCATAACTAATTATATTTGTCACAAAGGATGTCTATTGTCTGGAGCCAAATATATATTTGCTGTTCAAATTGTTCTAAAGCACAATAGACATCCTTTGTGACAAATATAATTAGTTATGGCTCTATGACAACACTCCTAATGTATCATACCTGCTTCTCAAAAAATTCCAGACCCATTGGAAATGATTTGAGGCCTGTAGATAAAAATCTCGCGCGGGAAGGTGGATTTTGAGGGTATTCCTAAATAGAATATTATGCCGGATCTGGCTCTATCACTAATTGCGGTTGAATTATTCCAAAAATTCTAGCCTGGTTTCAAGGCAAACGGTGCAGAACTGAGTGAGCTAGACACAATTCTTTGCAGAGGATCAAAAACAGCCGAAAACGGAAATTTTCGATCCGCGCCTTCGGTACTGCCAATAGCTGTAACAACGTGAGGAAACCACCAGGGCGGAGGTCTTTGATGATCTCGACCATCCTAACATTGAAGCAACATTCGAGGTTCCGGGAGTCAAGTCCTCCGACATTTACATATTTGTACGGGGAACGATACTTTCAATTCAGGGACATCGCGTCCGTCGACATCGCGCTGGCCCACACCCTTCCCTACCACTGCCCCAGAAAGTCGAAGGTTCGCACCCAATGAGGTCGTTGTCCGGTTCCGCGGGGAGGAATTTCATTACGGAAAGTTCCATCGGGCCCTCCGTTTGCCTGAGGGAACAAAGGTAAGCGAATTGAGTCCGTTTCACAAAGGATATCGTCACTGATCACGAGCAAGGCTGAAAATATCAGGGCAGGTCTCTCCGATGGCCTTCTCACCGTCTCTTGGCCGCGGAGACCCAATGCCGCAGAAACCTTGATAGAAGGAGCTACGAAGGCAATCTGATTTCGCCTCGGAAACTGCCCAGTTACTGTCGTGAGGAGTCACTTTGGCTCAGAGAAAGTGTTGGATTCGACCACCATGTTTGATAGGGACTCCTATGCCTCTGTGCTGGATGTAAGGGCACAGATATGATACCGGTATTCGTGGGTTAATCGATACGAATTTATAAATCGAGACCAGCCGGTGTGTGTACGGTGAGATATATATATATTCAGGGCACAACTTAGTTGGTTAGTTGAATCATGGGAATTGAATCCGAGACACATCAATGCGTGAACCAAAGTCAACTGAACTGTGGGACTGTGCCTAGCGATTAGAGTAAACGAGAGGAGCTCGAAGCTTCTTTTGGTTTAAACTACCTACCTACTGCTCTGGCCCAATTTAGACGACACTGCATTCCAAAGTGGCCGTTGAAGCGCGGCACAAGAACTTTAAGTTGACTGCACAGATACTACCAACGTGACTCGGACCATGCCCAAGTGCGAAGGTAAGTATTTGTGGGTGTTCGGCAGGACTTACCGAATTTAAGCGCCCGTCCTGCGCTCACGAGCAAGACTTTGAATGGAATTGATGCACTGTCAAATAGCGCTAGGGATGCAGAATATTGTCCTTTGCTCCCCGCGAGTAAAGCTTCGGATGGATTTGATGGGCACTTTCAAATAGGCAAAAATCTCGAGGACTCTAAGGGCCTATAAATGTGTGTTTAGTAGTTTACAACACCTCATATTCTTTGAAGCCCTGTAATGGAAAATACAATGGCGTCGAGCATTTGGATACACCTCATCATCTTTTACAAAGTCGGTCTTCTTGGATTCGGGCCCGGCACCGCAATGTTAAGCGCCCCGTAGCCAGCTGGAGCCACGGGTCATCGCCTCCATCTGCTTGAATTGAGGCCAATCCACAGATGTCTCATTTTTATCGATGTTTCCAACAACCGAAAATTGAAGCAAGTCTTGCCCATGGGAATCTTCCCAGTTTTCCAAAGAACCCTTGCATATTTTCGGCGGGATGCTTGGGGGACGAGGTGGTCTGTTCCGCCGAGAAGTGGGGGCAGCCATGACGGTGAGAGGAAAACTTCACCCTGCTTGGTAATCGTAGTATAACAGTGTTTCAACCGGTTTGTAATTCTCGATGAATGGGGATGCTTTGCTGACGAAGAGACCGAGATTGGCCGGCTCTTTACACCCTTCGCAAAGAATGAACATATCTGCACAACTTGTACGCAAATGATTGTTGACATACCTCCATTGCGTGTTCAACTCGTATTGCACATGATTTTGACAAAAAAGCATTTATAGTTCCGAGATGTAACGGTGGGATGAGCTCTGGCGTACTCCTCTGCCCACTCCGCCGTCGTCAGATATGTACTCCAACCTCGCACGGAATGAGGACGCGCCAGATAACCGGGCAAATACCTGCCTTGCGGAGGTCGCTAACGCTTCGCGCGAGCGTATCGGCCACGGCTTCCTTGCGCAGTGTCATATAAGTCACCACATCTCAACACCAATCACTATACCCACTGTTGTAGACGACATGCCAACTATGGCACATCAGAGTATTGCCAAACAGCTTGTGTCCTTGTACAAAACCAAACAAGGTCACAACCGGGGGGTTTGTGGTTTTCCGACGGTTGTGCTGGCTCCCGGAGAAAAAATTCAAAAAGGGAAAGAGGCCTTGAAGGGGACCTCAAAATTGCGAAACTCGGCTCAGGACCCGCCG
This sequence comes from Mycena leptocephala, assembly GCA_029378395.1. Lineage (NCBI taxonomy): Eukaryota > Fungi > Basidiomycota > Agaricomycetes > Agaricales > Mycenaceae > Mycena > Mycena leptocephala. Next base: position 571,374 of record JARJLF010000055.1, on the reverse strand, counting down.
ATCTTTGGCGGCTGTTTCCGTAAGCACGAAATTTTCTGACTGGGCCGCAGAAGAGTTCAGACCCACGGTTCTGCTTAGAATTTTGATGACATTCCGCTCAGCACACCAACTTTCCAATGGGCTTTGAGCCGAGCTCAGCGAGTCAAATTTGATGAGAATTGAGCACAAGCGGACCATGAAGACAATGTTGCAAAGGGCGGTTTAGCTATTGCAAAATGGGCGGTGTACTCGACCCAGAGGATGATCCAAATGACTTCCCGTGAAAGGCAAAAATGATAGATTCCCCTTCTTCATCAACTGAACATGGATTTAATTACTGTAGCTGAGTGTATGGGTGAAACGTAACGCATAACGCAGCCCCCGTTTCGTTTCAAGTCTAACGCGTAACTCTGGGACGGTTTCAATGAAAAGTGCGTGACAGGTAGAGGGCTCAAAAAAATCGAATTCTTGTTCAAGAAATTGCCTAAAATATAGCCAACGTCGTAGCTGTAGTTTCCATCTACTCTCACACGCAAACACCACAATATTCAGGTGCTTTCAGCACTGTTATCCTCCACCTCCGTCACATCGTACCAAGACTACCCCACATCTGTATAAAACCACATATTCTTGCTCTGATTGCCAGCAACTAGCCCGTCGTTCATCGGACACTGGGCAGCATCACGGGTAGTGGGTCCGTCAAGATAGAACCGGTATGGGGCATCGGTAGGAGTGGCAGGCAGTTTTTCTGGAAGGTGGGATAGAAGCTGGCTGAGATAATTAATGTGCTCGACAAGTGGTTGTGGTGGACCAGTCGATGGCTTTGGTACTTTGGAGGGTGCCATAGTTTCCGAGAAAATTCTATTTGAGAAACACGGGAGACCTGTACAAAAGCTCTCTTAACAAGAAAAGCAAGGAGACAGTGAGTTACCTATATAACTGCAAGTGAAGAGGCTAGTAGGTGCTGATTCGAATTGGATTCGAAGAACAGAGAAAGTGTGATGTGCATGTGCTTTCATCACACCGGGTCCCCTCTGGGCGGACCACGATGTGACTGAAGCACGAGATGTGATGTCACCTTGCTCGAACGTGTTTCGGGGCCTGTACTACATTTACAAAATGTCAATTTTTTTGCAGGATATACATGCTCATGCCCTGGGCCCTGTTTCAATTTTTTGTCATGTCACGCATAACGCTCCGGTCGTTTCTGGTTTCAGTGGCCGCGTTTCAGTCACACTTGAAAATCGGTTTCACCCATACACTCGGCTACAGTAACCTGCTAAATTGCATTTATTTGAAGGCCAGCATTGAGCAAGGTCTTCGGGGATCCATCCTCAGGTCAATCTCCCAAGAAATTCTTTTCCAGGTTTTTGGTGAAATGTGTCAAAGAATATCTGCTGTTGAACAAATTGAGCACAAATATGAAGAATGTGCAAAGTTTCCGTGAATGTTGCTCAAAATTCCTGAAAATTCGGAAAATTATATGGACGAAAAGATTTTGAGCACAAATGCGACAAAATGCTGAGGGAGGTTTTCCCTGATGGAGGCCCTCTTCGCTTGTCTCTCATCTGCTCGGATATGGTGAGGCCACACATGCGGCAACTTCGGCTCTTAACGTAGCACCCCAGATCCCAACGACGACCCGCAGGACAGAACCTCCGCCTTCATCCAGCAAATACCGTCTTGATCCTGGTAGAACTTTATTTGAAGTAATTTGGTGCAGGTCAGAGCTCAAACGACTGTGTCCCTTCTTTTTCACCGCCACTGTGGGCTCCAGACACGACATCCAACCCGGCGCGCCGGCAATGACGTCTGCATACGCCAAGCTCGGCGGCGCTTATGTACGGCGCTGGATTTTGTCGACGGCGAGGGAAGCCCAGAAGGGAGAATGGCTTTGTAAGTTGCCTCTCTCGGGGTTTCCAGCTAATGTTGGAACCGAAGGCGCGATGAGAGATTTCCTGTTTTGGACGCTTTTTGATCATTGCGACCGATTTGCCCATATCTCGCTCAGCTTTGCCTGGAATACCTTCCTATGTAGCCCAATCATCTGGAATAATTCCAGGGCAATTAGTGATAGACTCAGAATCGCGGAAATATATGATTTTTGGCCTGTCTGACAGGGGGGCCTAGTCTGAGTTCAAAGTGTTCTACGGGGCTGAGATCTGGTGAGGGGAGACTGTCATGGAGTGTAAAACGGGTCGTAGAGTCAGGTTCATGCACTTATCATTCAGAGAATTGTTATCGCGCTGACAGTGATGTTTCAATCAACATGTTTCAAATTAAGAGATCTCCTTCAGTTTTCAACCAGAACTACTAAAGCAAAAGGGAAAGGCGTCACCCTAGACGTCATTTGTGGATTACTCAATTATTTCGGTCAAAATACCTCCGGGAAATACGCCAATTAGAGCGTGTCGTGTCCACATGCGTCATTGGCTATCACGGTGGTCTCTCTACTTGGTGTATTTCCCGCAGGCGCTTTTGGCCAACCGGGTTAGATAGAAATAGTCCAATATCTGAGGTAGCACCATGTGCCCTTGCTCAGGAGTGTTTAGTTGAAAACTCGGGGAATTATTCCTGGTTAAATTTTGTGGGCGAAAAGATCACTTCCGGCGCGATATCAATTCTCCAGGTGGCAAATGTGTAAATCCTGTTGAAGGTACAGCCTTGGACAAACATCGAGTCACTTACCTACTCATGTGCACTGCCTGTACGACTCATGCGCACTGCCCTGCTGGCACCGAGGTCTTACTCCCGAGGCACACTGCCTCAATTATGATTACTTTTGACTCACAATATGACTCATGTTTTTGGTATATAAACCCTAGCCTGTATCGTAGTCTACATCGAATTTTAATTCTTTCAGTCCTCCACATTTCATCCCTTCTACAAATCCGACTTTATCGCCCTTCTTAGAATGTATGACGCTCTCCCCTCCCAGAATTTTACTGTACTATTAAAATCAATTCGTCAGTCACGCGTCACGCGGGTGCTTGACGTGACGAATTTTACAACCTTGTCACGCGTCACCGAGGCTCTTGACGAATATACTTTTCGTCACGACAGGTTCAAAATTTCGGTTCAAGGCAGCTTGGAGCAATTTTCATCAGCTGTGGGCACTTTCCACTCAATTTATTGCCCATTTTTACGGTTTTTGGCTTCAAATCTCACAAGAATCGTGGTTCAGAGCAAGTTCAACAGCAAAATGCATTTTTCCGGATCACTCAAAAATATGGTGAAATAAATTGTCTTTCTTAGACTATTCCATTGAGTCGCGGTGCATTCAACACAACTCCTGGAATATATTTACAGGTTGACGAAATTTTGAGGGCTGTCACGCACCTCGAGCTCCTTTGACGAATTGACGAATTGGAACTGTGGGTCACGCGTCACACCCCTTGACGAATTGATTTTAATAGTACAGTAGCTTGTTTGGACAAGATCTTGCCCCAGCAGAACGTGGTGAACGCAAACCAGGCCCCTCTGTCAGGTGGTCAGAAGAAATCATATTTTCGTGATTCTGACTCTATCACTAATTGCGCCGTAATTATCCTGAGAGGCTGTGCTACTTATAAAACTAATCCGATGAAAACTGACCGAGATATGCGGGAATCGGTCGCAGATTCCAAAATGCGTCCAAATCGGGAAATTTTCGATGGCGCCTTCGGTTCCGACATTAGCTGTAAGGGCCGCTGCCTTGCACGGCAAGTACAGGGCGGAATTGAACACCAGAGACATAGGAAGGTGTCTGAGGATTGGGAGGCGGAAGCAGTCGTTTTTTATATGTTATATACTCGCTATGACCAAAAGTAACCGGAATAGGTGTGTATTGTACTGTTTACTATCATTGATCCACCTTTGAAAAAATGCGTACCTTTGCAAAAAATTGATCTGGCAACTTCAATTTGACCACAATTGGCCTATAATAAATCTGGAGGATGTAAATAAGATACAGTGGTGCTCTAAAAAAGCGCCGAGCCCCGTTTGAGCTCATTTCGTGGTCGAAACCCTTCAAACAAAATTGTAGCATGAATGTTGAGTAATTTCAAGCTCATATGGACAGAAAAGACTATACCATCCCTACTTCAATGTCCCGAAATAAAAATATTTGGCGTATTCTGAAAAATCGACATTGTGAATTTGCACGCTATCGAAAAATGGTCATCACTCCATGAAAGTACTTGAAAAATGAAGTATACTCACATTTTAGTCCACTTGATTTGATACTCATTTGAACTCACACGGAGGCTCTCAAGTTCGCCATTTTAGGCAAAAATGGCCAAAAATGCTCTCAAAATGGCAAAAATGACCTATTTGCAGTGCCCATTGTGAGCTCAAATGAGTATCAAATCAAGTGGACTAAAATGTGAGTATACTTCATTTTTCAAGTACTTTCATGGAGTGATGACTATTTTTCGATAGCGAGCAAGTTCTCAACGTCGATTTTTCGGAATGCGCCAGATATTTTTATTTCGGGACATTGAAGCAGGTATGGTATAGTTTTTTCTGTGCATATGAGCTTGAAATCACTAAACGTTCATGCTACAATTTTCTTTGAAGGAATTCGACCACGAAATGAGCTCAAACGGGGCTCGGCGCTTTTTTAGAGCACCACTGTACATAGACTGTGCCAGGTGGTTTTTAGCGGCCAAAGGCACCTTTTGGGCCCAGCGAGAAATCAAAGGTCGTTTTGCGACCATTTTTGATGACGTTGATCGCCCGCCAAATTCTGTTGCAAAGGTACGTATTTTGGGCTGTTTTGAGTCTCCTTGGCAGCATCTTCGAGGCATCTTCCACAGCGCACGACAAATCCCAGAAATATTCAAGGGAGCCAATGATATGTGTGGCACCTCATTTCAAATTCTAGAAGAATCCCAGCTCAAGCGCTCAAACAGGATATCCATCAAAAACCTTTTGCAAAGGTGGATCAACGATAGTAGATCGAGGTCATGCCCTTCAAATGACAGCCTGGTGTATTGTAGTGTTTAGATCGAGGTCATGCCTTTCAAATGGCAGCCCGGTGTATTGTATTGTTTAGATCCGTCGGGAGTGTGGACGATACTCCCCCCGCTGCATTTCTCGGCGCCGCGCCTCACATGCCTTCAACGCTGCCTCCACCAATTGGCTCCACGCCGCTGCCCAGCTACCCTGGGACCCCCGAGACGGCCGCCAGCTCATCCAGCTCGGCTGAAATGTGGAGTGTACAGGAGGACATCGACGACGCCGTCTCTACTGCTATCTCCCTCCCGGGCGACGCCCCGATACCAATTAGTAGCGACTCAGAAAGTGAGTCGCCAGTCCAATTACATGCTAATCGCGTCCTCGGCAGTAACGCCGAGGCCACCTCCCCCCACACGACTGCGGACGTGCCCGCCACGACGGCGGCTGCCTCTCTCGCCAACCAACAAGTGCGGGAGACCTACGCGACGAACGGAGCCTCAAGCGCACTCGCTGACCGCGACCCTGTTGGCGGCGAACCACCGCGCTAGTGATGGGAAAGTTCGGTTCAGTTCGGTTCAGAGCCTTTTTTTCCGAACCCTGAACCTGAACTTCGGTTCAGGTTCGGACATCTACTGAACCTTGAACCTGAACTCGAGTTCAGGTTCAGTTCAGGTTCGAACTCGGTTCGAACCCGGATTTTTTTCTCAACCAAAATGTCCAAATTTTGGGCAAGGAAAGCAAAAGTGGACAGTGTGTATGTACGAGGCATATCCTTTCCTCGTCCTCAAAGGTGATTCAGACCATCTGAGCTAATAGAATCATAATTCAAATATATTTGAACCAGGCATCGAGGCCTTATTCCAATCAAAACCGGCCGTTTTGAGTTTTCAACAACGATGTGCAACTTTGAAGAGGTATTTTGACCCAAAAGGCGCTCCCCGGTTGTTTTACCATCGAATATATGAAGAAATAGCGACTAAACATGACTGAAATCACTTGAGGAAATGGCATTTCGGTTCGGGGTTCGGTTCAGGTTCAGAATTTTTTTTTTGCCTGAACCCTGAACCTGAACCAGGGTTCAGGTTCACAAATTTACTGAACCTCGAACCTGAACTTCGCGTTCAGTTCAGTTCGGTTCGAGTTCGAACCGAAAGTCTGAACCGAACTTTCCCACTGACCGCGTATGATCAGCCGAGCAGTCTATTGCTTCGGCACCGTGGGCACGGAGCAAGTCACCACGTACCTGCGGGCCGACAGCTCGGAGTTCGTGGAGTACGCCCCGCCGCCCGAGCACCCGCTACGCTCCGGCACATATTGTACTCGGGTTACCCTGGGTTATACTTTCTGACACGCCACGTGACTACATCAGTAAAACTACACATTTGGCTTTGGTGTCTTTGCAAAGACATCAAAGCTGCCAAAGACATGTTTTTTCCAAAGACACACGTCTTTGTGAAAGCTATGTCAAAATGCTTACCAAAGATGTTTTCGTCTTTGGCATCTTTGGAAAGACGTCCAAGCGCTTTCCAAAGCTCTGCAAGACATCCTAAGCTTGCTTCAAAGCACTCAAAACAATGATATAAAAAAACATATATTGGGGCCTACTACTAGAGGTAGCGGACATACAAACACGGTTGCCCCCACGTGCCGTGACGGTCACATGCCCTTTTTGGGACAGAACACGTTTCGACGCTCTTTTGCACGACCTCTAGGAGGTTTGTCAAAAATCGGCTCCAACAATGTTGTGTGGATGCATTTTAGGAGTAATTAGAATTTTTCCCGTAAAATTTGGTGCAGAATTGAGAGAGTAGTTCTGATTATACTATGAAATATGCTACAAACCGGCATCTGCGTTCCCTCCCCGAACAATTCCAGCTGCCGCCATGTCGTTTTTGAAGTCTGGAGGAAGGACGCGATGTCCGTTGTACTTCCTCGCCGCCCAAACAGGGCTCATTGCGATCGCCGCGCGTTTGATGGCTTTCTTTGGCGATGGTAAACGGCCGTGCAGGCGGTTCAGCCTGTCCCGTATGGACTTGTTGGATGGGAGCATGAGAGATATTGACGGGTATGGCATTGGATAATTTTCAGGGCCCGGCGGCCAAAGAAACTTTGCAATGCACGCGCTGGAGTTGCAGATTCAAGTAAGCTGACTGCCGATTTTGGGAACTCGTCGCTCAAATTTGAAGATTTTGCCGAAATTTAACTTCAAGAGGCAGTAACGGACCGATCCCCAGAGAACTGTCAGGCCCAATTTTGTATTCCACCCCTTGTGGATTAATTATCGTGCTTTCTCTCGATCAACTTCCCAATATGGTCATGTCACGCTGGATCACGTGGGGCAACAGCGTTTGTATGTCCACTACCTTAAGATACACGATGAATGTAATTACAGCTCTTTGCGGAACTCAGGGCGCGGCCCGTTTTATTTTATTTTATGTAAGTTTTCACGACATCCCTGATTGTGAGCTCAATTCTCAACCGTTTTCCATGAAAGTAGGCTCATTCGATTCGGACGGAGAATCCTGAGGGCACCTCGTGGCCCGATTTTTTCTAACTACCTTAAGATCATTTGGTGGCTCAGATTTGGGTGGTTTTGGCTGTACGAGAGCAGACTGGGTCTCACAGTACTAATAATGCTCGGATTCGGCAAGATTTTTGATACGATGTACTTTGCTGTATTCCGGAGTGCATCTCCTACCGGGATAGTGAATATGGTGCATACTGCAAATATATAGATTGTAGGGAAATCCACTTGATACCCCGCACTCCAAAGTGTGTGATAGATTGGAAGGACAGGTCAAATTCACTATGCCGGTACGAGATGCCCTCCGGAATACGGTAAAGTACATCGTATCAAAAATCTAGGCCAATCCGAGTATTATTAGTACTGTGAGACCCAGTCTGCTCTCGTACAGCCAAAAACACCCAAATCTGAGCCACCAAATGATCTTGAGGTGGTTATCAAAAATCGGGCCATGAGATGCCATCCGGATTCTCCGTCCGAGTCGAATGAGCCTACTTTCATGGAAAACGGTTGAGAATTGAGCTCACAATCAGGGATGTCGTGAAAACTTACAAAAATAAAAATAAAACGGGCCGCACCCTAAGTTCCGCAAAGAGCTGTAAATGGAAATCGCTCTTCAGGATGTTCTTCTATCATCAAAAGAAACACTTTCTAAAGAGGGATAAGAAATCTGGCCAAAACTCGGCCCGGAAGCTCTCAAGCACGGGGTAGTGGCAGCTAGGTGACCTGGCTGGACGCAGTGGAATAACAGCACTTGGGCTTATTTCGACAGGAACTGGGATGCGTATGCTTTTAGCCGGGCATCATGATGGTCGGAGGGAGGATAGCGTGCGAGGATGTCCGGGTTACAGCGCGTGCAACAACGGTCCGAAGGCGGGGCGCGACCTAAATCTAGCACAGTCCACGACAGCTCATGCTGACCTGCCTTGGAGGGTGAACCAGACTCGGTCGGTGCCTCTTGATCCAGGCCGAAATAGATCAAGCTTGGTCGCTGGTCGGAAGTGAGTTCTCAGGTAGGTGTGGGCGCCTTGATTAAATTTACATTTAGCTGTTCAGTGCTATAGGTAGGTTACACGTACCAGCATTAACACACTGCTCTAGGGCAGCGTCGAGTTTCTTGCGTCGTTCTGCATCGGCCTTCGTTTTGCTCCTTTTGGCCGCCGAGGACTCATCAGAAGGTTCGGGTTGAAAAGCCCAATGCGGAACGAGTAGAATGCATGTGCCCTTTACCATTCGATTTCGCGCTGTACGTCCCCAGCGTTGCGCAAGAATTGAGGCTGATTTGGGCAAGCCGAACAGGATTGTGTACTCAATGTCGGACACATTGCAGCCCATCCCCGCAGCATCCGTGGCGCAAAGGATGCGAATTTCTCCACTGTTAAACTGATCCCATGTCTGTGCTTTCCCCGCTTCGGAAAGCTCCGACTGGAATTCCTGTACCAGGTGCCGAAGGTGCGGGGAAAGACACTTGCGCAATGTTTCCACAGCTTTCCCGCAAAGCTCGATCGTCTCAAAGTACAGTAAGCACTTCGGAATTGCGTTTACGAGCGTAGAGGCCGTCATCTCTGTGGGGAATATGTTGATGACATCGAGTATAGGATTGGCGGCATTGTGGATAACGCGGATCGCGTAGATTAGGTTGCTTCGATCCGTGCCAACGTCAAGATCCCAAAAAGGTCGGCGTCCAAATTTCAATGATTTCCAGATGACATCGAATGCCGCTGTATCGCAGGTCGCTGTCGCTGCCAGAATGGGTATGTCCTGGCCAATGTAATCGCGTAGCTTGGCGAGGCCGCTATATTCTTTTCGAAAGTCATCGCCCCAGTCGACGATGCAGTGCGCCTCATCAATAATCACAGCTTGTACCCGGCCGCGAAATTGTCGATCTTGCCAAAGTTTTGTGAAACTCGGCGAGAGAGTCATCTCCGGAGACAAATAACAGGTCGTGTCGTCCCTTGCGAATATCTGCCCAGAGTTTCGGGTAAATTGTGTCTTCATTGACCATTGCCGCCTTGAGATCTTTCTTCTCCGCCTCCTTGTCCTTCGACACGGTGAGTACACTTTTTCTGCGGGCTCTAGTTAATGGTGATACCTGGTCTCTCTTTAGTGCCTTCAATGGGCTTATCGCCATGACCATTTTGTTCTTGTTCAGCGCTGCAAGTCCTTCGAAGACGATGCTCTTGCCATAGCCGGTGCCGGCGACAAAAATGCCATCGTATCCCTTCCGCAAGCGCCGAATCATCTCTCCCTGCCAGTCATCCAACGACCAGTCGAGATTCAGGCGTTGTTTGATGCGTGCTTTTACATCCTGGAGGGTTTCCTTGAGGTTATTCAGCCCGGTGCGTAAGTCTGCAGCCGGGGTTTTTCGTTTCCGGGGTATCGGCGGAATGCGATGACGGGTTCCTTTGGGGTAGTGGGTAGATTTCCCAAGCCAGCATTTGCGTTAGAGCTCATCGTCGCGTTCAGGAAATTTTTCATTTTCACACCCGCGACGCGTCAGTCACATTAGTGACACGGTGTCACAAGGTATGTGATTTCGATCATGATAAACGCGATAGAACTTAGAACACAGGGCGCCGGATGCCTCAAGGTTGGTTTGAAGTGAAGGTATATGCCGGGGGTACACGTACTTGGCACGATCTTGTTTTAGGTTGTAAAATAAATAATTTTGACGCGCCTCAAAAAAGGAGGCTATTGAGCCACCTTTCGGAGGCTTCGAACGCGATGAATATCAGGTAAATTGTTATCCACTACTAAAGATAGTGGGCATGTCATATGGTTCTTCTAACTATTCTGGCCACCTACACACTCCAAACAATGTATGGAGTGAAAAGGTAGGTGAATAGAAGAGATTTGGGTATGTTACCCAGATTCCAAAAAAGGAAATTCTGAATATACATCACATTTTTGCTCAGAATTTGAAACGGAATTTTTTCAGAGAGGGCCTGAGTAAGATCTGATTGCACAGTCTAAAAAGTAGTCGTTAAGTAGTGCAGAATACCACTTTGAATCATATTGAACTCACAATCGCGTCTTTGCCAAGACGTCAAAGATGTCAAAGATGAGTTTTTCCCAAAGATGCGCATCTTTGTGTAAGTTATCTCAAAATTCTTTGGCAAGACATTTCGTCTTTGGAAAGATCTCAAAGATGCACTGAAGCTTGGGTAAGCTGCTCTCAAAGATGTACTCAAAGAACTCCAAAGCACGATAAAAATGTTATAAAAACATATATATTCAGGTATATATATCACATCTAACTCAACCAATCACTAAATACGCTGTGCATTATAACGTATTTCGGCCGGGTTCAGCAGGGATAAGGGAACTCTTGACGTATTTAAGCTTTGAACAGACGCCCTGATTTGAATGCCCCGCGAGCAACGACAAAAAATGTATTTCGGCTGTCCTCCGGAAGGACAAGGGACCTATTCCGAACCCCGTGCCTTACAATGGCATTTTGAACCACGTGCCTCGCCTCACAATGGCATTTTGAGCCCCTACGTCTATTCGGGTTGTAAATGGATTTAGCGGGGTCGGAAAAGTCGAACTTGGGGTCAGATAGGGGGAATGCAATAGCATCTGCCAGCTCATCTGATGTAAGTTCTCTGGCAGAGAACACAAGCCACCGGAAAATTGCTTCGATAAAAACTGTTTTTTTGAGAGAATCTTTGCTGCCCCCAATACATCTCTATGAAGTCGGATCTGAATAGCTAAAAATGACCGGAATGATCAAGGCTATCCATTGCCGGTGCACGTGCCTCAGAAAATGGCTCTGGGACTGCGCTGGAATGTGTTCGAAAATGTAAAGGAATGCAATAAGGTCACGTGTCTTAAAATGTAAAGCAATGCCTTTCAAAATGTAAGGGAATGCAATAGGGTCACGCGTTTCAAAATGTAAAGCACTGATTGGCTGCTGGAGAGGTCAATATTGTGTCTGAGGAGGTTAATATTGCCTCCGAGCAGGATCTGAATAGCTCAAAGTGACCGGTTCAAAATTGTAACGGTGTGCTCTCGCGCTCATTATATTTCTTTCTATCTACATACACAATTTCTTTCCTAACGTCATGTGTTTCAAAATGTCAAGGAATTCAATGATGTCACACCTTTCATAATGTAAAGGAATTCAATCAGGTCAAGCATTTCAAAATTTAAAGCACTGAATGGCCGCCAGAGAGGTCAATATTGCCTCCGAGCAGGATCTGAATGGCTCAAAATGACCGGAGTGACCAGGGCTATCCATTGCTGGCGTGCACGCCTCAGAAAATGGCTCTGGGACATGGAGGCACGGTTGTTTCACCTGGGACGCAATACTACGTGTGCATCAGGAGTTTGTTGTTGTGAGCATGACATGTATAGATTCGAGACTCTCGGACGTGATTCCCTCATTTATTTCGTGTTCATTTTCTGTCTGCCTAGTCAATTCATGGTATACAATGCCACTAACATTGCTATTAGCATTTACCCTCGCAAACGCCACCATATGGGCTCGGATTAGTAACAGACTATTTCATCCTCCTGGGGTATGTCCCTGAAGTTCACCTTCTGCTTTAATTTTGTAAATTGAACCTTAGATCCAGGCCAACATCAGTCATTCCCTGTATTGTGGTGAGCCTTCGGAATACGATGCCGATTGCATAGTCCAAGGTCTCGCGCATGACAATGAACATGCAGTCCCCATCCCCATCCTCCAGCAGCAGCACTGATGTTTCGGACGTCATCTTTGAAACTGATACAGAAATTTGAAGGCATCAAACTGTATAAAACGCCAACATTACGCGATGTCCTGCACGAAGGAGCGACGAAATTCTTCAGATAACCACGATTTACTTACCTACCCATTCATGTGCATCAACAGATGACATTCTTTTGTTTTTACCCCGCGGCCTACACACCCAATATTTCCAGAAATATCTTTCGGGATCGGGTTTTTCTGTGAATACAGTTCCTGTCGGCACTTCATCACTACCTCTCTTGTGTATACCACATTTTTCGCTGCATCCATGTCCCGCACAGTACCAGCATTAGAATCGACTGTGATTTCAATTCTAAGTCGCACTCGAGGGGACATTTGATTGGAATATTTGTGCACGGGCGTGTGGGCCGGAATTGCCCAGCTGCCGAGATCATGAAGGAATATGTTAATGGGCAGTCTGAATCGAATTTGCCGTTCTTGATTCCTGTCGTGCAGCCGCCGTTAACTGTCGGGCCGGCACATGTGCCACAAGGATATTCTTTTGCTACCTGCCCCTCAAATTTAATATCTATTCTCTCGTTCTAGATTGTCTACGCACCAGCAACTTGACTGAAGGATCTTCCACAAACACGACAGGTGCTACGGTTGAAGTGTGTTTCTTCGACAACAGTGCCGGCAATTGGCTTGGAATAATAAACAGCGGGTGAATCTAGGAGGCATTAATTATGGAAAACAAATCAAGCACGGGGGCAATTTACCTGGTGGAGGCACGGTAGTATAGGGGAAGACTCCGTCCGATATGCCCGTGAATACTGGGAATTGATTGTGGAGGGCTTTATCTGCGAGCAATCTTTCCCAGAGACAAGACCAGGCCGCCGATAGACTTTGTCGGAAAAGGACCACGTCTTCTCCCGGTCACAAGGAACTTCAGAATCGAGAGTAAGCAATTCATGTGCCTGCTCATGAATGGCAGAATCGATGAGACGGCCCGTAACTGCAAACTGTAGATTGCGCATACGCGATACTTCTCCGCCGTCACTCTGACCTTTTTTCTTTAGGGAGAACGAGACAAAGTTTCCATCCCATGCAAAGGCTGGACTGTCTTCGTCTCGACCCAACGGGACCACCGAAAGTACCTGACCAGAAATCGTGTAAATCGAGTCTGGTAGATCAAGTTCTGCGCGAGGAACGGCAGAGATGGACGAGGCTTTGGAACCTGTTGGGCCTTTCTTGATCAGAGTGCACTTGGCAATGGCCAGCGCGAGGTGGGTGTTGTTATAGCAGATGAGTGTCGTAAATAAATTACCGAGCTGAAAGTGGGTCGATGCAGACAGGGTTTGGTTCCCTTCTCTCGCGTCCAGGTTTTGCCGCCGTAGGTAAAGCACCGTACACGTTGAAGACGATCACGGCTGGTGTGAATGTCATGCGTCATATCGAAGAATGTCCGCACAATTGTCTTCTTGTGGCCCTGTCGACCATTGTCGTCAATGTCGGCAAAGAGTGAGTGACGGGGAGGGGTGTCCGAGGATTCGATCTCGGCAAAAATCCTGTCAAACTCAGCGGTAGGGATCAAGTGGGACGGATTGAAGAACCAGGATCAACCGTTGAGTCCGTGGTGGGCGCGCTCGAGGAGTCCACCACGGAGCGGTCAACCTTGCTCGAGAGGGCTGGATATTTCCCTCCAAATGGGCGTAGTAGGTCGGTTTCTGGTTGCTTGAAGCGAATAGCAAAGGAAACTCCCATCCGCACACCATATTTTGCCAGAATGGCTTCCGCCTTGCGTACCGCCGATTTCCATATAACTGGCAGATCACAGCCGCCAGCACGAAGCTCCCGTTGAAAGTGCCGTGGCCGAAGATGGTCAACGTGGCGCATGCGAGACATATTCAACCGACGTGGTTGCCTCTCGAACTCCGGATATTGCTCGTAAATCCAGTCAAGATTCATCGCCGACATGAAGCGGTCACGAAGCTCAGCAACGCTACAATTAGGCGAGTGCCCGCCAATCATTCGCGAACGCCCAAAGAGGGCCTCGAGAACATCATCGCCGAGGAGGCAGATGAATACTTTGAGCTCGCCGTTAATGACCCGTGTTTTGGCCACCATTAGAACTGCATTTTTTACCGAAGCTTGGACGTGGGCGAATAACTGATTTGACATGAGTGATGCGCCGTTCTGGATTTATAGGCCGGCACAGAGATGAGAGCACAAGACCAGTGACTCAATTTTTTCGGAAAGGAACAGATCCGTGTTGATGTATGGTTGGAGCCAAGCATTAAGAAACTCGGCAAGGAGACAGAGAGCCTCAAACTCGACGGCTTCATTGGGATCAAAGTCATCCTTGTCGAGGGAAGTGAGCTCGATGATGCAAAGCATCAGCTTTATTGCCCCCGAGACGTTTTGCCCGTCCGCTGGATCCAAGAGGACATGTAGCGATGTCTCGGACCAGTCATGGTCTGGCAGGCGCTCGAGCCATGAAAAAAGAAGATCGCGATTAATGCATGTGTTCTTGACCAGCAGTCCGGCCTTCGAGCACAGCAGAGTTCGCCCACCTACATAAGAGACTGTGAGAACGGTATCAATTGAGAGAGAAAATCTGACTTACGTTTGACTTCATGTTTAAAATCCGGGTCCATCGTTAGATTATCTTTACCGACCCGCCGATTGAGTCCTGGAAGCTCGCGTATAAATGGGTATAGCGGGTTTCCCTCAATTATCTCGGTATGCACACACATCATGAAAAGAGCTAGGCAACGTTTCGGGTCACCATCGGAAGCAACCGAGAGTATGGGGCCATGAAGCTGTTCCCCGTACACCGAACGCTTCCAAGCTTCCAGCACGATCTCCATCGTCCGAAGGCAGTCCTTCCAATCACCCGTCTTACAGGATGACCCCATGAATACGGACCGTGCTCCATAGCCGGTTTCCGATAAGCGCGATATAGCTCCAACCGACGTCTCATGTGAGATGTGTACTTTTCCCTCCCGCACCCCGGCCACGGCGGCTTCTACCGTTTTAGTATTGGTTCCGACTTTAACCGTGTCGAGCGCCGAGAGATGCTCAAGACAAAAGCCGCCCATGTCGTCGGTTTGCGGCATGTAGTCGATTTTGCGCTCTGTCGCAACTTCGTCGAATGACAACGTGTGACCATAAATGGTTGGTTTGGCTGTCTCCGTGTTGGTTTCGCGACTCGCCCGCGGCCCGAACAAGGCAGAAATGTTGCTGGAAATCTCGGCTACCCGTACCCCATTGACGGAGGGCATCAGTTTGGCCTGAGAGCGGTACGGCTGGATGGTGTTGCGGGAAGGGAGTGCAAATATCGAATGATTCATGGCGTATAGTGCTCCCGCACCCCCGAGCTCATAGATGAGGATGGCGAGGTAAATTTCGTACAATGTGTAGTTCTGGGCAGTGTATTTCCCCTCGACTGCGAGCTTGCAATGTTCAAGGATGACATTCGCGCTCCAGTTGTTTACCACCGCATTCGCTAACAGCCGATAAAGCGTGGGGATCTCGTGTGAATGTTGACCAATAAATTGAAGGAGATCGATATATTCTTTCAGCCGCTTGTGCGTGCTTTCAACGGAACCCTCGAAGTTAAGATTCTGAACAAATTCTTAGTCCAAATATACGCCGAGCAGAGAAGTAAGAAATACCTTTAGTCTGAGAGTGTTGAGACCATCCTTTGCCATTTCCACCTTCGCGCGAAGCTGCGTAGTGTTTAGGTCGCTATGGTCGTGTACGCGCTCAAACGAGCGGCTAGCTCGCTCCTTGATGATTGAAATGTCAAGATGCAAGTCAGAACACTTGGCGCAAGCGCCGTTTGGGGA
This sequence comes from Mycena leptocephala, assembly GCA_029378395.1. Lineage (NCBI taxonomy): Eukaryota > Fungi > Basidiomycota > Agaricomycetes > Agaricales > Mycenaceae > Mycena > Mycena leptocephala. The sequence continues at coordinate 555,410 of JARJLF010000055.1, read as the reverse complement.
CAAAACTGTTCCGTGGCAGTCTTTCGAACGGGCTCTAGGAGCGGCAGGATGTTCCAAGAGTAATAAATTATATCTTGCTGAGTGTTTTGTGTTAGGACTATGGATATGGAAGGGATAGGTTTCCCAAAATGTTGCGGGATCCCACGCAAGCGGTATTCCCGTGCAGCGCTCCGGACGAGCCAGTTGCGGCGGAGCCAAAGGAGGTATCGGCTCGGTAGTGTGGTGTCGGGGGTGCCGCCCCTAACATCTGGCATAAGCCCGACCATGATTTTCCTGTGGTAACAATGAGAACACACCTTTACAAGCATTCGACGCCATATGATCTCTCAAATTCTTTTGGCTTGCTCCTTTCTTGAATTTTTTAGGGCAGTTGGGGCACTTCAGCTCCCAGGAATTCGAGCCGCCAACCGCTGTCCATGAATCCGCGGTGATTGTCCCGGCTGAATGCGATGGCGGCGGAGGGCAAGGAAAGGCGGAGTGGGATTGAAACAGAACATTCCGGCGTATTGGGATGTACAGAATTCATTTATGTGCGATGAAGGGGTATTATCAACAGTATTTACACCAGAATCGGTGGTTTGTTGGTAGTTCACGGTGGCTCTGTTACGCGGGTTGTGGTGTGGTTTTCAGAGAGTCCAGGAGCAGCAAGACGTGTCTGCTACTCCCTATCAAGCAGTATGGGTACCGGGGAACCAGTGGACACGTCGCAGCTTGTGGTCGCGGTGTGGGAGAGCGCGAGTGTTTGTGACATCAACAACCCGATATGGAAGGTGCTTTTCGAGCACGTGCTGTTGATGGTGTGCTCGGCTAGCGAATCGGACGCCTCTTGATCTCCGCTGTATCGAAGCGCTTCTACCACATAGCGACCCAATCATTGCTCTCGAGATACAATATTTCCCTAGTCTCTCCTAGACAGACGCTTCAACAATTTTTGACATTGTACCTCCGTTTGTTGAAGTCTGTTAGTAAGCGCGGGGGTCCGATCAGAGTAGAACCTTTTTACATAATCATCGGAGTTTGAATTTACCATGGATTCTCGTCCTTTTGACAGTGCAAGGCATTTTCTCATTTTCTTTTGAATCAGTCCCACTATTAGTGCTTATCTGCGACGATCTGCTTCTTCAGAATCCCCCTAAACATGGTTGAATTGGTGTTGTAGCACATGGTTCAAGATGAGGTGACATGAATGTGACATTTGCCCTTCAACTTAACTCTTCCACAGCAGCGTCAAATAGCACTCGAAAAATCCAAATAAATTTGAGCAATCCCAGAACATGTATATAATTGTAATGGTGGTGTTTTCAGACGGCACGACAAGGAGCAATGTGCTCATTTCGTGATTAGGTAATAAGCTTTTACTCTGATCGGACACCTGAGCTTAAAACAGGACTAATATTTCCCCAACATTTGACTGTGTCACACTCACTCCCCGAGATCACCGAAACAAGGCCTTTTCGGCCAAGACGGCTGATGATTGGATTGGATTGGACTGGACTGCCGAGGCATGGGTATGTAAGGATAACTGTATGTTGGCGGATAATATCAAGGCTACCTGGAACTAGGCCAACGAGCCCAATACGGTCCCGTCTGCTCGCACAGGAAAAATTGGTCATTCTGAGGCTTTCAGATTGCCAATCGCAAGGCTTTCTCCACTCAGCAGCATCAGTTTTAATTGGTTTCCCGACCGATTTGCCATCAGCCTCGGAACCGCGGGGTTGCCCGCTGTCAATTGATTAATCAACGGCTGCCTAACAGCAGCACCGAGCCACAGCAGCATTGGCTCGGTGCTGCTGTTAGGAACCGGTGGCATCGTCTCACACAGCCGTTGATTAATCAATTGACAGCGGGCAACCCCGCGGTTCCGAGGCTGATGGCAAATCGGTCGGGAAACCGATTAAAACCGACGCTGCTGAGTGGAGAAAGCCTTGCGATTGGCAATCTGAAAGACTCGGAATGACCAATTTTTCCTGCGCGAGCAGACGGGACCGTATTGGGCTCGTGGGCCTCGTTCCAGGTAGCCTTGATATTATCCGCCAACATACAGTTATCCTTACATACCCATGCCTCGGCAGTCCAGTCCAATCCAATCCAATCATCAGCCGTCTTGGCCGAAAAGGCCTTGTTTCGGCGATCTCGGGGAGTGAGTGTGACACAATCAAATGTTGGGGAAATATCGTATCTCGAGAGCAATGATTGGGTCGCTATGTGGTAGAAGCGCTTCGATACAGCGGAGATGGAGGGATTTATCGTCCATGGCATCGACCATGGCGAAGAGAGAAGTTCGTTTGGAAGGGAAGTCAAGCACCGGTACTCGTCGGACCGCTGAGCTGGACTGTGCGAGCCGTCCACTGTTCTCCTTGCCCGGCTCAGAGTCCACCGTGCAAGACGAGAAGGCATCTACAGGCGATAGCGCGCAGCTGTCGAGTTCCTAGATGGTAGTCACTGACAGGCAGTGCAACTAGCGCCGTTCAAGTTGATCCTGTTTGGCCGGCGCGGAGACCGAAACACGTGATCTGGTTCTTTCTTGGTCCCGTCTCCCACACACGACTGTGAGCTGGGCGCGATACTGGCTGCTCTGGTACTGATGCGCCTCCAACAGTTGGAATGCCGGGGGCATTCGATCTAGGGGAAATGCACAGTCTCCTTCCAGGCATTCAGCAACGGCGAAATCTTGATTCCCCAGCCGACGAAGTTCTACGTCGCATTTTTGGCTATATTCAATCCTCCGCCGAAGTTGCGCATCCTGAACTTATCATCGCTTCCACCACCCACCACTGGCGAGAACGAACCAAACACGACCAAGCGCTTCAATGTTTTTTGAGACGCGTAACTCTGCTCCGAAATTCAACCTTTTGGAAATGTGAACTGATGGAAGAGAAACGTTGGAAACATGTACCTGAACACGTCCTGCTGTGCTAGAACAACACCCCGAGAAGGAACTCATCTGTTTGGTTTGGACGCATTTCGTGATTGAAGGACTTGAAACCAGGGGGATTGTGGCTTGTGGTTCATACACGTGCGAGCTGGATCGCTGGCGTGAACATTAAAGGCTTTGGACAAGCCTTGGCGGTTTCCGGAGTATGCCGTTCCCAAAAAGGGAATTTTCCCAGCACGTGACGACAAAAGGGTACATAGCTGGTTCCCCAAAGGCCCCGGAAAAAAAAAATTGTAGGTGATATCATTTTTTCTTATCCTTGGGCCCCCTTGAGTAACGTCATACAGCATACACATCATAATTACGTTATATGTCACATGCGATTTGGCACACTAATGGTCATTCGGGCCCCCCAGAACCCTTCTCTGTTACACAGCTTAGGGGATTTCTGACGTGACGTCAAAATATGACTTTCCCGTGCTTGTCCGGGCGACAAATTGAACCATACGACAGAAGTGGAAATCTCAGACATGGCATACACATTTGAAGAAATAATAGCTGGATTCGACGTGGGGAAGCCAATGAGATCACTGGCGTAAAGACAAGATTGACCGGTCTCTAACTACGTACAAACAAAGTATACTACGAGATGTGGCTATGTACATACAAACTAGACAAAAGAAGGTGATGTGCGATCCGCCCGAGCGCATGCGGTATAGTCCGAGGTACGGTAAATGATAGTGATAGCGAGGGAGACGGAGGACAGGTGATAAGGTGAAGATGAAGGTAAAGGAGTGTCGTACCAAAAAAAATGGTAAGTGAGTTTTCCACGAGGTGTAGCCGCTACAGTTTTCCAACGAACTCTGCGAGGAAATAATTCTCCTGAAACACAGTACACCTTGTATCCCCACATTGAAGGCTGTCCGAAGAAAAATTCAGTTCCACAATCCTGCCTGAACGTCCCTCAAGAAGATTCCGTGTTGGCGTAGAATTCGGGCCTTTACAAGCGGCCGCGCTCTGACGGCGTTCCACTCGTTCTCACCAAGCGCGTTGATACCGTCATCCCCGGGCTCGTAACCTAATTCGGTGAGAATTTGCCGGTCCCCGGCACTGATCTGGTAGCGCTGACAATATTCGTCGAACGAGACTGCACGCGGAAACGGCACGGGCGGAGAAGGGAGTGAGCGTTCAGCAGCAGGTGGCGCAGGTGGAAGATGGGCAGGTTCAGGCGGGATGTTAAAATGAACGCGGGATGCCACATTCGTGGCTGCTGCTGGTTCCATCAGCTCGCGTGCTAGCATTAGAAGGAGTACTAGTATGGGGTAATACATACGTGGGGGATGGTAGATTTTTTGCCAGTGGGGGCCCAGATGACGTGTATTAAGGTGGAGATGAGTGCGAGCCTCTGTGGAAACGAGAACGACGCAATGGGGGAAAAGGAGGGTAGCTTGGAGCTCGGGGCGATGCCAAAACAATCGAACGTGAGGGTGTCCATGTAGCACCGCCCAGCCATCTGTCTGAAGAATGCACTAGCGCGACGTCACGTCCGAGATCCGCACGGTTTCGTCATCCGAGCCAGACACGACGCGTGCGCCGTCGGGCGAGAATGCCACCGACGAAACCGGGCCGCTGTGCCCCTCCATCTTCGTCACCTCGGCACCTGTACTCGTGTCCCAGATCCGCACGGTTTTGTCATGCGAGCCAGACACGACGCGTGCGCCGTCGGGCGAGAATGCCGCCGACGAGACCGGGCCGCTGTGCCCCTCCATCTTCGTCACCTCGGCACCTGTACTCGCGTCCCAGATCCGCACGGTTTTGTCATGCGAGCCAGACACGACGCGTGCGCCGTCGGGCGAGAATGCCACCGACCAGACCGGGTAGCTGTGCCCGATACTGATCAGCATACTATGCCGGGATACGCCCTTGCATTTGACCGAAGGGAGCCCAGGGAAGTGCTTTCGCCACCTGGTCAAGGCAGATGTCAAGCCCAATTCTGTTGATAGGCTACTGACGTAGAGATGCGGCATGGACAGCGAGGCCAGACCGTTGACAAATGAAGCCCAGAGTCTCACGGCTGCCATGTACACATTTAGTTCTTGATTTTGAGCCTGTATAATTCCATGTCTGACAGGCAGAACTGAGAATATTTGTCATACCTGCATCGCCCAGGTGCGGGCCAGGTGTACTGCAACACGGCAGTCCAACTTCAGCAAATGCATTGCCTCCATCCAGAACAGCACTTTCAAGCTCCAAAAATCGAATAATCGGACTGAAAGCTGCTCCACATCCTTCTCGCAATCACGCACCGACGCGAGGTGCCCCGCCCAATGTTGGCAAGCATAGCAAAGTTCGGGGCTGATGTTGGTCTTCACCTGCTCTGACAACGCCTTCTCATCATCATCGAGAAGAAAAGAGGATGCCAGGTTGCAGATATTACAGCTGTTCCTAAAAATGTTGACACTCAGGAGATTTTTTTCGCGCTCTTTCCCAAAATAGATTTGTCCCGATTTGGATGTTTTGAGCGCCAAAAAACGCGTCCCTTGGCTTCTGCGTCTTTCCTCGTCGCATGCGATGTCCCAACGCCGCAAATCGAAGAACCTTGAGGTCCGCAAGGTGGCTCAGGACATCCAGGAGATCGTAGAGGGTCTGGACCCCGCTGGTGCGTCCAATATCGACCATGGCGCTCTCTGCATTGACACGTACCAATCCCATCTCTTTCCAGTTGCCAATCGATGGTTTCACTACAAACCGAATGCCAGAAGCTCCAAACAACAAGAAAATTACTCTCCTCTCCCTTCCCCAGAAAAACTCCCGCAAAAACGCAAGATCGAGGCCGTCAAGTCCGAGCCCATCGACCTCTCCTTGGACTCTGACGATTCAGACTGTGCCGCTGCCTCCAGCTCCCATACCGCAAAGAAAACGAAGAAATCTGCCTCTCCTGACGCAGAAAACCTAGAAGCCGTTGAAATGTCTTTCTGTGCTTACGTCGAAACCCCGCCCCATGTTCCCCTGCAGGTATTTTCTCGGTTTGCTCTTGCTTGCCTGTGTCCGCACTATGAAGTTGCCTCTCTTTTTATCTTGTCCTTGATGGCACAACCCCCACTCAGTCCCCCACGCTTCAACCCATCCACGAACCCCCATTTCCACCTCGTAGACCCGGTGAAGCGGAAGATGCTCTTGGGTTCACTCCCCTAGCCTGTATGCATTTTCTGGTTATCTCGATAGTTGAACCAAATTTCTGACTCAAAATGTAGCATTGCAGCCCGGTCGAAGCAGATGTATGGCCAGTTTTTTTCTTCGAGATTTGAACTGAGACAATTCGCAGCTGCGTTGCAAAATGTACAACCAGTTCCGCAGACGGTGCATTTATTATTAGACAGGTTGTGCAAAGCCGCACGAAAGCCGCACGGGACACAAGGTCTTTTCATGCGGCTTTCTTGTTTTTCGCTCCAGTCGTGTAGGGCATGCTATTTCACAATCTTGGTAATGTGCAAGTGCGAATGAGGGTATTTCCGCATGCGGCTTTGTACAGCCGCGTGCGGCTTTGCACAACCTCTCTATACATTCTCTCCCAGGTTCAAACCTATTCTGATTTCCTTTGTAGCCGATCCGATCCAGAACTACTCCGTTGCAAATTCCGCAGCCCCTGGCCAGGCGGCTGCAAACCGTCTACTTTCACGCCTGAACCAGCAGACCCAAATGGCCAGTCCTGGTCCACCGATACGCAATCACAGTGACGAGAATCTGACTCCGGAGCAGGTTAGATTCCATTTGATGAAACTCGTTCCACTCACAGTCTTACTTCAGATTCTGACGGTCCTCCGCCTCCTCCCCGCCGCGCTCGCCCTCGAAACAGGGCTGGCACTGCCCAGATTGTAAATATAGAGTCCGACGATGATGAGTCGCAATCACTTCCTTCCCGCTCCTCTCAAATTCGTGGGCTGTTCAGAACTTTGTCCTGAAAATTGAGAACCACAGCACTGAAGCACTGCTTTGCTTTGTAATCCAAATCACATCAAATCCGCTGCCCAGAGCTCAGTTGAAAACGCTTGGCCACTCTTTTGAAATCCACTGCTTCAACGCATTTAAATTTTTTTAATTCTTTTTGAAGCCACCTCTGCTCCAATAATGGTTCATTTCATCTCACACACGATCTACGCAACTGGGAGCACAACCGGAGAACGCTGCCTCACAATACCATTTTAACCCTACAAGGGACTGGTCGGCCACCTCGCGGGGGGATATACTAAGAGAATCATATGCCATGACAGGGACCGTCGTTAAAAATGAACCGCCATTGAATTGACATCACCGAATCCGCAGTCGATTGTGGCGGCGGGGTTCGCCTCCGCAGCAGATGTGCGTACCAAATCAATGATTCTGTGGGCGCATCTCGGTCTGAATTTGTGAGATAAGTCTGGACACGACGGCAGGGACGTGCATCTTGCGCGCGCCATGCAAAGCTGGGACCGCCGCTTCATTATTATTCCAGACAGGCCAAGAGTTGAGAGAATGGCTCGAGCAGCCAGCCTAGCAATAGATTTAGATACAGCGAACGCGATATGCGCTCAGAGGTGATACTGGTGACAGATACGTCGTAAACCGAGATTCGAGGCTGAGGGGTATATTACGTTTACGACGCTCCGCAATAAATGGCACCGTATCAATTCTGTTTGCTCCAGAAGCGCAAGACGCCCAGAGACATAGATATCGTATGGCATTTGTGGCGAGGAATATGATTAGCTGAGAAACATGCGCGTTGCTGAATCGCCACCAAAAGAGACAAAGCTACCGAATATTGCTCTCTGTAGCGGACGCGGACGACATACGAATACCGTACCATTTCGTTCAAATCGACAGGGGGTGTGACGCGTGACCCTTTCAACCAATTCGACATTTCGACAACCGCCGAAATTTTGCGTGACACCACGGAAATTTTCGACTTTCAGCACGGAAATTTTCGAAAATCTCGCCTTTTTTATATGCTCCGGACGGTGTTGGGCCCTTGGTCACGCTTGGGAGGTTCGACAAACGGCCGCGTGACGCGTGACCCCGACCAAAATTCGACATCAACAGGGGGGTGTGTGATGCGTGACTGTCGATCTGAATGAAATGGTACGGTACTCGAGGTAAATGAGGCCTGTAAGGTAATTTTTTTCTGGAGAGATATCGCAGGGGTGCCAAATGATGGGATCTGGAAATTTTATTGCTGTTGTTTTCCCGCAAGCAAGCTGAGTGATTATTACTATAAGTTTGATCAGTCGCCGTACTATACCTGGGCTGCCTGTATGTCTTTTAATTCTCTGTTAGCATCTTCAAGACATGGAGGATGCCATTGACTGCGGAATTTCAGTGTGAATCTAACGCGCTATATCCCGAGGCAATCGGAGAAGAATTGCATCCAGGGCAGCTGTCCTGAGCAAAATGGCCCAAAACGGAAAAAAATCATCCGCGCCCTAAGTTCCGCAAAGGGCTGTAAACTCGGCTACATCAGACTTGCATCTGATCAATGTGTCTACCTACATTAGACGCCAGCAATCTGACATTGCCATCGTAGCTGTCCATGTTGATGACATGACAGTTCTCACGTCTTCACCCACACTTATGGCACAAGTCGAATTGGAACTCGATGCCGAATTTTCAATCAAGAAACTCGGCGAGATCCGACAGCTCCTTGGCATGGAAATTACTTGCACCAAATATTCCATCCACTTCACACAAGTCCAGTACATCACGAAGATACTTGAGAAGTATCAAATGGACAAGTGTAATCCTGAACTGGCCCCAGGCATTAAATTGCTGTTTTGAAGCCTCGGTGAGCAATAATTGTGATGTACACATGGCCAGGCTGATTTTTCGGTGTGTTGAATCAAAATGTGGCTGTCCACCACATGCATTATAATGTACTTTGACTGTTTTGGGCAGGGATAAGGGAGCACTTGATGTATTTAAGGCCTGAACTGGCCCCAGGCATTAAATTGCTGTTTTGAAGCCTTGGTGAGCAATGATTGTGATGTACACATGGCCAGGCTGATTTTTCGGTGTGTTGAATCAAAATGGGGCTGTGCATTATAATGTACTTTGACCATTTTGGGCAGGGATAAGGGAGCACTTGACATATTTGAGGTTTGAACTGGCCCCAGGCATTATGTAAATTGCTGTTTTGAAGCCTCAGTGAGCAATAATTGTGATGTACACATGGCCAGGCTGATTTTTCAACCAATTTCGCAAAATGTGGCTGTCCACCATGTGCATTATAATGTACTTTGGCCGTTTTGGGCAGGGATAAGGGAGCACTTGACGTATTTAAGGTTTGAACTGGCCCCAGGCATTAAATTGCTGTTTTGAAGCCCCGGTGAGCAATAATTGTGATGTACCCATGGCATGGTTTCTGCATCACCAACTGTTTCAACCCCATGTTTCTTCCACAGGCAGTTATTCACTTTTTTGTCATTGAACATTGTTTACCATGTTGGGTTGATCTGTGGGGACAAATCAACCTCTGCAACACAGTACCAAACAAGTGCAACTGCCATGTTGCTTGTTCTTCCCACTACCACAGTCTCGTCACCCTACTCTTCCTCTGTCACTGTACCTCAGAACCACCTGTAATTTTACATTTGTGGTTCCATCTTATTTGCTTCCAACCAAACAGGGACAGCGCTGCCGGATCGATTAACAGCGGTGCTCGTTCCCAGAACAACACAGCAAAAATACCTCAAAATTCTGCCCCAACCCCCGTCCATTTCTCCCTGCATGCCTCTTCTTCCACATGAGCAGTGCCAGAACTGCGGGAGGCATTCCAAAGCGCTCCACCACAGCGGATCTAAATGTCCACTATGTGCCCCTACATTGCTACGCTGCGCCGGCCCTGTACTGTGTATGTGAAAATGTTACGAGTATCACACCATTCATCTTCTTCAGGATGAAACATGTCAGAAGAAGCACCGCAAAATGCATCGTCCATTTTACAAGGTCGAAGAGGAACTCACAAGCCTCGCCCGGACATCAGGATGTCTAAAGAAGTTCAAGAACTTTAAAGCCTGGTGCAGGAAAGAAACCTCAACCATTTCGCACAATGCGCATGCAATAGAGATCCTGCCAAGGTATTCACCGATCTACCCTGCCGGCTACTTTACAGGATGTAACCTTCTATCCCACAGCCGGGATCATTTTTTTCTCGTGAATTATCCACAGCAAACCGGCTTTTGGGCTCACCCGTCGGAGGCTCCAGAACATGTCCTCAAATTGCTAAAATTATCGGAAGGCGAAATGACCATCATGGTGTTGAACCTGGACGTTTCCATTTGGTTTGTATACAATCAAGGAAGACCGACATGGCGCTTTTTGACGCGCAGACGCATTTGAGGATGCTGTGGCCTTAAGGCAAGAATTGAGCGTCCCATCCACTAGCACCTATATGAGCCCGGCGACTCCCCCCCTCCCAGCATCCCGTTGTCAGAATAAAAAATCTTCTTGACATGTAAATATAATGACCTGCCGAGTATTCACGGAACTAAGGCTTCATCTCTCAAGGAAACAAATTATATCGTGTATGATAGCAGACCAAACTTCGTGACAATTCTAATACCCGATTTGGAAATCGTTACTGAGGGACGTTGAATGAGGAACTACTTCTTGCCTGAATACTCCTTCATCGTAGCCAGTCAGGCAACTTGTTGTGCGGTAACCCTACCATCAATCTCACCCATCCCATCAGAGTAGCTGCGTAGAAGGCCCAAACGTTTCGCAAAGCGCCCCTGAGGGGAATGTTGACTATGACTTCAATGAAATTTCCCTTCTCGGTTTTGTGCCTTTTGATTTCAATACTAACCTCCTCTGCATCGAGGGGTTCCGGGGGAGGTTCATGCTAAGGGAACAGGGAGATGTTACTTGCGGTGGACTCGTATAGGGTATGCGGCAGACCTCATAGAAGAGACCACCCTCACGTGGATGAGAGATCACACCCGCTCGTTCAAGCATCTAAGGACACCACATTTATCGCTGAATTTTGAGATGAGCTTAACTTACAAACCATATAAAAGATTTTTCCCGATATGTCATTCCGCCGGCTCCTAGTCAGGTCGATGAGCGAGTATTCGGTTGACAGTGATGATATCGATCTACATGTTAAATTTTAGTCATTTGGCCAGACGTAGGAAGCACATCGAGCTTACATGCCCCATCTGTCCACATGCTGATCCTGGGCAATGAATGACTGGCAAGCTCCGTGTATCTGGTCGACAATAACGGTGCCCTCCCTGAATGTTATGCTTGCAAAATTATTTCCCGCGTTCATGCCCTTCACATCGGTGACGTGGTCGCAGTTACCGGGGGTCACTGGCCGTAGCTCCAGTATTTCGCCGGGCCTTGGGCCAGTCGCAGTCCACTTTCCTTCAGAAGGGCAAGACAGGATGATGTGATCATGGTGAGGAGTTGGCATTGCGCTAAAAAGAAATGGCCACCTTGATTCACCTTTTTATACGGGGACGGGGACTGCCAGGACCCACAATCCTTTTGGATGGATGCCAACAGTTCCGAATGGAAACTGATGGCATCTTTGGGACTTCGTTATGATCGATTAGCATTTTTCCGGTCTAACGATAAAATGCCGTTGTATACAGGAGAGCTGATTGATTGCCGGCAACGGTGGTCCTATCCCCAAGGCCGCTCATACATCTAAAAAACTCCCCCTCCATCGCTACGACCAGTACCACGCATCAATTCTCAACGACGAAGATTTCTCTGAGTCGATCAAACTCCATCTGCAGCACCTTTTGCAAAAGGATGATACAAAACCACCCCAGTTTTCGTATATTCCCCACCGACCTAGGTACTTTTGGGGCGCAAACACTTGGCACTCGGCGAGTTCCCTTTTCGAACGGGAAATGATGGCAGCCCAATATCTCACGGAGAAGCCACCATTCAGCATGTCCTAGGGGGTGTTAGTAGGTACTCTGTTACAATTTTTTTTTGGGGCTTTTGCATCGGTGGTTTTTGAGATCGAGGCTTAACGGAAATTGAAACCCTCCTCCTGGGTGCGGCTGTCTTGGTCCGTCGAATCTATATGTGAGTGGGTAGAGCGAGAGAGTGAGAGACATAACAGTCCAACGGTGGAGAATTCGAGCTAGACGTTTCCTCGAATGGAAAGCTCACCTAACTGTAACAAAAGTGAAAACTGGAGACTTTTGAGTTGAGACGGATTCAAATGCCCAGAATTATGGGATCGATGATGTTTCATGTGTTTCGAATTTAGCTGGCCAAAATATTGCAAAACAGCGAAGCAGTGGATTCCAGATTCGCCGGTGGTAGATAGAAGTTGCAAGAAAGGTGAAGCTCAATATCCGGCTATCCGCGAGGCGATAAACAAATACACCGCCAACAAGGATTTGGATTCAGAGCATCAAAGTCGGTATTTCCATCGATATCCCAATCAATGAGGTTCCACCTGAGTTCGAAACTTCCAGAGATAATGGTTGTGAAAGAGCTCAGAAGGATCATAGCCGTACCGCAATAGTCTCTCGTAGACAGACGCTTCGACAATACAACCTCGTACCTCGGCTTGTTGAATGACATAAGAAGTGGTGACATATAAATATATGCACTGCTCCATGACTAATCCCAATTCAGAGCAGCACGTTGCAGGCTTCCGCAATAAATGTCGCTACACCCAGGAGAAGAACATATGCCGCAATGCTTGTGTGATTTGAACATATCCGGGTAACCAGCGCTGTTTACTGATGTCTTGTCCTTCTTGCCCGCCTTGTGGACCGGCGTTGCCGTGTTGGCTTTGAACGGAGCAGGTTTGATGCCGAGGGACATGGACGCATGAAATATTGGACGAATCCAGAAGAAAATTTCGGCGGATTCAGGCAGAGCCGACTGCCCGGCAAACTGTTCGATCACTTTCCGTGTCCCTCGTGGACAGCAAAAAGCCAAGTGGGCAATTAAACTGATCGCCGCAACTGAGAAACTGCCCAATAAAAACTGGCGCACTGGGGATTCGACCTCGCGACACCGCAAATGATGCGTTAAAAGAGAAAACCCAGTGGTACATTGCAACCCAGCGGCCACTGGCCCACATCACTAATATTATGATTAAATACGACCCCCGTACTGTAATGTATTCGTACTATAGTCTAATGGACTCATTCATAACTGTGGCGGCTAATATTATGCCTCGTAATGCTCATAGGAACTCGCCTCATATTGATCCAGAGGTAGTTCCTGGCCATCTTTGGTGCAGTTCCCCTCTGACCCAGCGATTTCACAGCCCATTTTATCCGGCAACAGTCCTGGCAATTAATTGTGGCGCACCAACTGACGAGATTCAGGGGCTGCATGTTTCCTCGTTGACACGATGGTACAGATCGCAATGGTTTGGGCTCCAACCCCGGCATCTGTTCGAAATGTAATCCTGACATTAAATTGGATACTAATAATGGGCAACGCTTTCATCGAGTCCATGCAAAGCTCAGGAAGAAATGAGAGTTCATTTCTGTCCAGTCTATCATCCGCTGGGCGGTCCTAGTACCGGACTTTGACAAACCTGGCGATAGCCCGGCTAGGTGAATGCACCCCCCAACCCGTAGCTGCATAGAGGCCAGAAAGCCCTAACTAAGGGATTGTTTCAACTATAATGAATTTGTTTCAACTTTGACACCACTGCAGACGGCTGTCCCGGACGCCCGTAGCTGCATAGAGGCCAGAAATCTCTAGAGCTACATCGGCATTTTCTTGTGCTGATTACTCCCAGATTTGGTTTGTGCAATGCACCCACGCAACAGAACGCGCAAGGTCTTCGGCTAACTCAAAATCATAGTAGTGCCCTCGCCTCCATGGCCTCCGTTGTACGTCTCCCTCCTGCCACATTATGCTTCAAAACACGCAGAACCTCTCACATTGCTCCCATTCCCCGTGACTTCACAGCTCTACAGACCGGTTCGGCTCATCCCTTCGGTACTCTTCAGCGGCGACCTGCACGTTCACGGCACGAGTGACAGTGTATTGATCGTTGTTAGGCCGTATCTGGAAGTAGCGGACCTCATTACCGATCGAGTAACTGGCCTTCGAGATTCTGGAGGGCCAGTCACCATCGTATCTGTTCGCGCTTTGGTCGTTGCAACTATTCTCGATAAAGCGCCCGAAATCTTCGACCAAGTCTACAAAGACAGATCGTCTTTCCGTGCTTCGGACTCGTTTCTTCGTAAATGGCTTCGCGATACCTTGCAATGGTCTCTCCGTCGTCCCACCAACGCAGCGCAAAAGCTCCCAGAAAATTCGGAGGACCTTTGCGAAAAATCTTTCTTTCGGATGGCATACCTAATCAAGGAGCATGACATTCCGCCGAGCCTCATTCTAAATTCTGATCAAACCCAGATCGTATACGCTCCAGGTACTGGACTAACGTGGACCAAAAGAGGTTCGAAACAAGCAATGGGAATTCTGAAGAGACAGTTTTGCTTAGAATTGTGCTGGTTATTACCTCGGAATCAAGCACGGAAAGTAGATCTCCATACCAAGTCACGTTTTGATGGCGGCTTGGGTCTTCCGAGCCCTGGATCGCGTTGATGCGATCGTTGGGTCCTTGTTTGGGTCCGCATTTACGCTCAGAGCATGCTACGAAAAGTTAGAGCACACGGAAAGTTTTGTATTGAGCAGGGGCCGCAATGCAGTATCCTCACCCAATTGCGCGCCGGGCACATCGGGCTGAACTACTACCTCCACCGGTTTCACCTCTCCGCCACCCCCGCATGCTCTCTCTGCTCCGTCCCCGAGACGGTGCAGCATTTCCTCCTCTTTTGCCCCGCTCAACACCGCTCCCGTCTCCGCCTCGTCCGCCGACTTGGCACTGTGCGCCTCGGTGACGGCCGACCCCAAGCCCGTTCTCGACTTCGTGCGCGAGACGTGCCGCTTCCCCCGCTACTTCCCGTAGCGCATCGGGCTTCTGCCCCATCTATTCTTTTCTCTTTTCTCTTCCCTCTTACTTATTTAGCTTGTTACATCATTCTCAACATGAACAAAAATTCATATATCCCCTCATAGCACCGTCGATCCCGCACACCTGCATATTCTGCTAGTGGTCAGGTCCCACAGGGTTTTAGCCGGAGGTCCACCCATTTCGATTGGCCAGCCAGTCCACATTCAGCCAGCGTCTTGTGTGATCTAACCCCTGGAATCGGTTTGTGTTCAGACAGTATCTTGTGGATTTGCTGTAAGGATAAACACCCGTACAGTACCGCAGGGTATTTCCCAGTCCGGTCCGAAGAGCACTCACCCTACCCTTCGGAATACTGACACCTTCGACGGCTCTGACCCCCAGAAACTTCACCCATTCAGTATTCCATCCTTTCCATCATTCTCCGGATTCTCTCATCGAAAACTCGAAATGCTTGAAACACGCCACTCCCCTGCCCCACACCCTCTGCTGGATATAGTGCCTGAGTGAATGGCCAGGGAACCACCCTATATACCAAACCAGCGTGAGCGGGCACGAATGCCGATGATCGACATTTGCGTTTTCGTCTTTGTGGCCTCGCTCCTCTCCTCCAGCGAGCTCCGTCCTGCATACAAGGATTAGACCTGCATGGAATGAGTCCCGTGGACTTCCTTTGCTCACCAAGACAGCTCGCATTGGACTGCGATTGCACCACGCAACCCTCTATGTATTATGAGCTTATGCATTATGAGCCATCTGACTCTATATGCATGTTCCCGATTCATGAAGTGCATGACCCATAGAACCCTCTGAGCCTTGAGACAGATGTTTCGGATACCGGGACTCCCCCACGCACCTATAAAGGGTTATCCAGGTGAAGAGGTGGAACTGGTCGACTCGATATGATGCAAAGTCCGAGGTCCGGCCAACGCTACCACCGAAATGTAACGTAATGCTGGTTCCGGCCTGATTTATGCCTGAAGTGGTTCCCTTTGCTCTACTGAGGCTGAACTCACACATCTGAGAGCATAAGTAGGACGCAGTGAAGCCAAACCTCACCCGGCTTTGCCCATGTCTTCTCAAAAGCTAACAATCGCAGTGCTGGGGGCCGTTCAGCCGGTGTGTTCTCGTCCGACTGCGAACTGCCAAGAACCTTTAAGGACATGTGGCCATTGTAGGTAAATCACCACTAATAAAGCGATATTGCGAGGGACAATTTGAGGAATCATATTTCCCAACAATCGACCACTCATATTTCAAAAACATCACCGTAAATAACATCACATACGGGCGTCGAATGATCGATACGGCCGGTCAGGTTAGCTTTCTCAACCATCTTTCCGCTCGCTGTGTGCTTCCATTGTGCTAGGACGAATCATTCATTCTGAAACCAGAATGGATATATGGTACTCACGTATACGTTCTGGTGTGTTCTTGCCGTTCCGTTTGCACATATCGTCGACGATCATTTAGCCAGTCTGACGCTTATCTCTGTAGGTATATTCCGTCGCCTCCCGGAGATCCTGCGACCTCGTCCGAATACTTTACGACTTACGGCCTACCGATACCGTGTGTGATCGTGGATGTAAAATTGATCTCGAGTGAGTACCTAAGTGGAGTTTAGTGTTTGTCGTCATCTTCATCAAACAGCCGCAAAGTAAATTCATCCGAAGGGAAGCAGCTAGCCCAAGAAAAAAACAGTGCGTAGGTCGAGGCAACTTCTAAGACAGACACCAACATTGGTAAAGCCTTTTGCCCATCCGGTTGTAAATGGAACCCTAATCCTTGCTTACAAAATCTTTGAAAATTGTGTGGCCGAAGTCCAAAAGATGGCAACTTCTTCGAGCGACGTCGGAACTCGATCGAGTTTCATGAATAGTCAAGTAACTCGTCAGTTAGTGATCCCCAAAGGCTTGGCGACCCGTCGAAAACTTCGAACACATCCTCGCCAAACCTCTTGAACGTCTCATCGCAGACCGTCTCTCCTTTGAGGCTGCATCTTTGGATTTCCTAGAAGATGAGCAATACGGCGGCCGCCCGGGACACAGCACGCTACAAGCGGTGGACGGATACATTCATCGGGTACGCACACAGCTCGATAAGGGTAACACGGTTTCCACACTCTTCTACGATCTCAAAGGTGCCTTTAACCATGTCTCACATCGCGTAGTGGTCCAGGAGTTGGCGTCTCTCGGATTCTCTCATCAACTCATCCGCTGGGTCGCTTCTTTCCTCCATCTCCAGGGCTATCCATTGGCGATGCGCGCGCCTCAGAAAATGGCGCTGGAGTCGTGCTGGAGTTGAAAGTGTTTTAAAATGTAAGGCATTGAAATACAGTCACACATTTGAAAATGTAAGGCAGAATGCCATAGTGATGACGCGTCTGAGAAAAAAAATGATCCCAGGGCGGTTTTTCGGGGATCGGTAGCCCGTTGCAAATCTTTTTTTTTTTTTTTTTTTTTTGAATCTTTGTTTTATATTGTTTTGGTTCGGAATGGCGGGGAAAGTACTTATCTAAGCTATTACCAAACCTAAATTCCATGTACATTAATTCTCAGCTGATTTCGAGGCCGCATTGAGTTCCTAAGGTGTCCAAAGGGCCAGGGAGCCTCCAGGCACTGGCTCAAGCCTAAAAAAAATTGCATACAATTTTATTTTCTGACGGCAACCAGGGACCCAACTGGACAATGCTTATCCTTGGGCCCCCTTGACTTTACTCCACTCTCCCTACTCCAACCTCTAAAGTAATTATTATGACATAATGTTAGATCCACTCTTAGCTCCGCATATGGTCAAGCTGATGGGCGAGTTGTTGACACTACTGCGAACCAAAACTTTTTTCGTCAACGAGACCCACCCAACACGCAACAAGTATGGTGACTGCCTTCGACTGGTGCTCGAATGGATGGTTGAAGTGGTGATGAATGGGATTGACATCACTCCGAATGGGAATGGGGAAATGACTCACATTGACGGCTTTCGGAAGGTGATAAAGTTGGAGAAGAAGGATAAGAAGACCGAAATTCATTAGTTTACCATCAAATTGAAATCATTTTGTCCTTTTGCTCATAAAACTCAAGTGTGGCCCCCGAAATATCCTCAGCTGAAGTCAATCAGTCCTTATTTGGCAAGTGCCAGAGAAACACGAGCAGTTCGACATTCAGGGCAGGTTTGATTTCACTGAGAAATATTGTCCAGACAATTCCGAATAAGGGAATATCGTTATTTTTCAATTTTAATTCTATGCTAAG
The DNA here is from genome assembly GCA_029378395.1 of Mycena leptocephala. NCBI lineage: Eukaryota > Fungi > Basidiomycota > Agaricomycetes > Agaricales > Mycenaceae > Mycena > Mycena leptocephala. Next base: position 537,346 of record JARJLF010000055.1, on the reverse strand, counting down.
TGTGAGACCTCGTAACTCAAATTCAACTGTCATATCCATTGCCAAATTGACTGTAGATTAGGAATCTGTCCAGAGGAATGGGCAAAATCTCGTTTATGCGCCCGTGTAACCGAGTGTCCGGTTACTTTTTACGATGCCGAGTAGAAGCGGGGGAAGCGATGCATTGGCGTCATCGTCCTTTTCAAGAGCTTTTAACAGTGCCTCGATCCATGCATCCTCCGAGACATTCATGTCTCTCAACGGCCGCCTAGGCTGTTTTGTGTCTTTCCCAGCGTTTGGGGACATCAAAGCACTGTGGATAGTAAAAGCACTTCATATTAGTACCTAGGTACTAATTTATGGATTTTAGCACTAATATGGAGTGCTTTGGGAATTAGTGCTTTTCCAATCACTTTAAATTAGTACCTCCAGGGTACTAATCCGAAAGGTACTTCATATCAGTGCGTAAAGCTTCTTTTACCCCTATCGCGTTCCTGATGTAGTTCTGTGGCGGGCAATCACCGGATTTGGGATAATTCTATTTGGCACTCCCGGGTGCCAAAGTACCCGGGTGCCATATAACATTTTTCTATTTGGCACCCGGCGGAGTTTTGCGGGGAAACACTCCGGAACTGGTTGATGGTTAATAACAGCTCGCGCTGGCGCTTTTCTGCCCAAATTAATACTAATGTCCTGTATTTCAGCCTCAGGAATCAATGCTTGGCCACTTCAATGCCTGAAAATCCGGTTTTGGACAACAGTTACCAGTAGGACTGGCTACGATGAAAAACTCAGCATTGTCTTTGAAGTTTGTCACAATTTTACCAATTTTGTGCCCTACAGTGTTGTATCCATCACAGTGTCGTTAATTCTTCTGATCTTGGGCTGGAAAAATAGTCTTATGCAGCAGTATTTGCCTGGTTCATCAATGTACTTTATCCCTTAGTATTCACCATTTTTCTTCGTTGGATTCCGGTTGAATGAATATCTTTCAAGCTTTGGGTGATTGTTCCCCTCTTGAACACCTCCCATTCTACCCTTTCCGTCATGAAACAAACATCAAATATCGGTGGACAAATCTTGGGGTGCTAAATAGTAGCACCAGGGTGCTTGTGCCATCTGGGGGTGCTAAATAGAATTATCCCCGGATTTGGGGGCCGCATTTGGCCATCACTCTTCACTTCCCCATTTTTTACCTCGACGTACCCAATGCACCCTCCACGCCGTTTTTTTCTACCTCTACTGGATTGCCAACCATATTAACTAGCTCCTGCTCGCTTGTAACCTTCTTCAGTTGCGGCACCAGTCTAGAACGTACCTATATAGGCTATTTGACACCTACGAATATCCCATCGCTGGGCTTAATCTGGGTCTTGGGTCTGTATATCCCGGACACACCATTTAACTACGCTCACCACTTCTGCAGCTTTGTAAATCATGGCCAGAAAGTCGAAAAAGAAAATATGTCACTGTAAGCCGACATGCGGGAAGCGTCTTGCCAGCAGCACTCGACGCCGTCATTATCAAAAAGAAAAAAAAATGGCCCGCCATCATCCGAATCTGAGGCCTCCATCCGACGTTGATATGAATTCAGTAACCCGATCCTCTCCTCCGTGGCCTCAGTTTTCAAAACTTTCATCGGCCACCTCGTCATCTTCATTATCCGACAACAGCAAATTTATCGATACCGATGACCTGCCAGCTCCTTCCCATACTTCCATGCCTGATACTCCGATGGATGTAGACTCTAAGCGCTCTAATAACTCGGATGAGCATGCAGACTCTGAAGACTCGGACTCGGAATTCGATCATTTGGAAATTAATGCATGGATCCTTTCGACGAAGACGAGGATGGCGACGTACCCAAAACTCTCCAAGAAATGGAGCAGGATCTGGATCAGATATTATTCGCGGACGAGGAACAGGAGTTATGGGCCATCCGTATGTTGATAGTGAGTAATTCCGTCGCCCAAAGCCTCACTATTGCTGATTTTCGCCCAGTCTCGGCCCGCAAGGGGCTCTGGTCATCGGCTCTATTATTTCAGCAATGTTTTCCAAGTCCATGGCTGAGCTCGAATCTTCCCTCTCGGACACTGTGCAACGGCTTGTAGATGATCGACCTCAAGATTTCGATTCACCCGATCCCTTCAACCATCCGTTGTACCTCCTTTCCCTTGACTCTTTCATTCAATTCGTCTTGGTTCCCCACGTCGCCGCCCGTATCATCGAACAAGATATGGATGTCCCATATATGGATGCCGTTGATATAAAGGATGAGAGCGCTGAATACGGAGAGATGTTTCAGGAAAACGAGGAAATCGAAGCTACATACCCACTGCGCAGTGTGGGTCACACCAAGACTTCCCCCGTCTGGATGGCAGGATAATCCAGGGGCGCTGTGGATCAGGGGTCCTTGTAGGCATCCCTCCCATCGGCCATCACAACTCCAATTCGAACACAGCGGGTACCGGGAAGAGCGTACTCAGGTAATGCTTCTAATACGCTCTACTTATCATCTGCTGAGGGAAATTAGATTTTAGTTCCGCCGTCATAAACAAGCTCATCACCGATCAACACCTGTTAAGCCGTCGGCAGTTGCATTCTTCTACAGTCGTCTCTGCCTTAACCCATACCCATCGGTGGAAGTGGCATGGGTCATAAAATATCTAGACTTCGAAGATTAACAGGGAAACCATTGCTACCTTTCTACAATATCCTCGACGATCATTTGATAACAGCTCGAGCTACGACCAAGCTCTGGACTTGAGGAAATTAGAGAAACCACTTCCACCATTACCAAGGATCGAGAAACCACCGTCAAGCGCTCACGTTCTCAGTGACATTGACGGAGATTTTGAAGCATGGTGGATCCGGTTCGAGGTGGAGTGGAGAAATAATGCCATCATAATAAATGCTGCTGGAACGGCACAGGAAAGGAGAAATCTATGTGAAGTCCCGGATGTACCCAGTCGCCCAAACCCATCCCCAAAAGCAAACATAGTCTCGGGCTCTTTTTATTCGTTCAGTGATTCAAACTCAGCACCGCCCCTTGGCCGTCGTTTGGGACTAGATGGCCACTCGGTAAAATCCCAATTGTTTTGGATCACCGTTGGCAGTGGCTGCCGCATTGGCGTCCTCGTCCAGCAAAAAGGCTTCCAGCAGCTTGAGCGTCGCGCATAAAGGATCGAATCGAGGGATGCGACCACCGGCGGCAAACGAAGGCAGCAAGAAGGGAGCGAGTTAAACGTTGTTGACAGTTTTCTGGCCATGAATTTTGTGTGCTAATTGAATTTGCAGGGACGCAAGCAAGAAATTAAAGCGGATATTTTCAAAGTCTTATCCATCGAGGTCCTTACTTGCGGTACGAAGTTTGACGTGAGTTCCGACCAACATTTCGAATTGACGCTGTGCTAACCGGTAAAAGAAACTTACTGAAAAGTGGCAGAGGGGTGCGACAAAGTCCCAGATCGAGTCGCCACACAGACGGCAGCAGATGAAGGTCTTGCGGTGGTAAACACAAATGGAATCATATACATGAAAGCACAAAGAGCACAGCATTTTTGATAAGTCAGGTGAGAAGTCACGAGCTTGGTCCCACGGTCTCGGAATCAGCCGTGTGCAGGTAACCCCGAGGCGCCGCGCTCTGCGAGCGTTAGCGAGCGGCAGTGCGGCGCCGGAGGGCTCAGAGTCCGCCGTGTCTGTACGGAACTGGGATAAAGCCGTGTCTGACCGTTGTGGCGAAGACACGGGTGCCTACATCTTGTCGAGTTTGATCGCACGGCAAGTCACGAGGACGTCGTGGCTGAACACCTTTCTTCTGTATTCGCATATTTCGCCCGGGTCCAACGAGAGGCGAACGATGACGAGCCAGCTTGGTGCCTGGCCACCGCTGTTGGGAGGAAGCTGGTTCTCGTGCTCTCCATCCATCCTGATGGGTCGGTTCTCAATTACAACAAGGGAAACGGCACAACAGGTTTTCGCAACAGCCGTATCTTCATAGGTATGTATCGTCAACGAAGCTGCAGTGTCACCGGTGTACCAACTCGTTTTAATATTCTCGCGCAATCCCATTCCAGCTGCGCTCCTGTGCGAGTGGGCCACTGCCAAGAACTTGAAATCTTCCTTCACAAAGCCTCTGGCAGGCGACAACGGTGAGTTTTAAAAGACGGCTGCGAGCTTGTTGATAATAATGTCGTGCAGCTGATGGCTCGGATGACGAGGCTTCGTTGTCCGAGATCGAACGCCTTGCTGATGAGGATGCGGATATGACACCCAGCCCTGAACGCATTCCTCCCTTGAACAAGCGGCGTCTGTTCTCTCGCTCCTCTGTAGAGTAGTAGAGCGTGGTTTTCTACTCTCGTCAAAATCCCGGGAGTAGTCAAAGCCGGGGGCGCCGCAGTGCCTCTACGAGGTAAGCATCATCTGGAGGTCGAATAGATTCTGACTTTGTATGCAGTATATAAGACACTGTGCGGCTATTCCCTCGCCACAGTTGCAACCTGGCAAGTTGCAACCTCTGTTTGGGTTGTAGACACAAGGAATCAGCTTAACATTCTCGGAGCCTCCGAGACATTTTTTGGCAAGCCTGGTGGCGAGGGCGGTGATGCCGATGCCCGAGTTCTTGGCTGTTGGTAGGGACTGGATGAACTTCAAAGATGTGAGACGGTGGCGACAGTTATAAACGGGCACGTCCAGAATTGCGGACGACGATTTTAGCGTATGACGCTGCCACTCCGATCCGGGTCTTAACTTCCCGCAGCAAGGCTCCATTGACGGCTGGAAAGCAAGTTCGAGGCCATTGTTATCGGCGTGTTTTTTGAGGTGCGGCCGGACAAAATCAGCCCAATGACGAGGACAGAAAACTCAGTACTCACCAAAACATCGGTCTTGAGGGCATCGTTGGCAAAGTCACTGAGACGGCCATTATAAAAGAACAATGTGATTTCCGACTGCAGAAAATATCAGTCGGGGCCTTCAACAGCGTGAAGTAATACCTTTTGGTCGGAGGTAAGCCGAGCACTGTGAGCGGTCCCCTTGAGAATACTATCGGTTGCCTCCCTGACCTCTAAACCCAGAGTCCGGGTCTCCTCGAGGAGGTGATGCGCATGAAGCATTGCGGCCTGTTGGATGAGACCGACCCTACGCTGTGTATCGGGGAGAGGGCGTGCAATCTGTTGTCATGTCAACGCATCAGTAAAAGACCTGGTGATGAAAAAAAAAACTTGTACTTCCAGGAAACTATGCAGCTCATCCTGAAAATCATTGCTGAGCTTGTACTCGTTCGCAAGAAGGTCCACCAACGAGGCGGGGTCTTCGGAGCTGTCGGAATATGAGTCGGAGGTGTACGAGTCGGAAGTGGGGTTGTAATAATCCATTGTAAGGAGGATGGTCAAGAGGGAAGAAAGGAGACCTTTTAAAGGGCACTGGCCCTTCCCCGTCGCCGTGGTCTGGCCGTATTCATTGAGGGGCGGGGGACAATCCAGTGCCCAAATGGAGACCTGCAGGGTCAGGAGGTGGTCCGGAGGTGAAAGGGCCCGCCCCGACAGAGACCCTATTTCATTGATAGCTCCGTGGAGGACATTGGGGACGGGTCGAGCAATGCGGAGGAGGAGGAGGAGGAGGATGTATTACTGCGGAGGTCCCTATAAGGAACAAGCAGGCACTGTACCTACATACACGCGTCCCATGTATGCTACAGTCATCAACGGCCCAGTCGCTGAGGAAGCATAAGCACAAGTGTGCACCTAAACACCGCACGAAAAAGCTTGGAAGACGGGCGTGGCCTGTGCTATCCAGGAGTCCTGAAGAACGGGAGATAGCAGAGCATATCTCAAAGAGGCCGAGGAAGACGCAGGACACGCGTGCAGCGAGTGAGTTCGCAGTCTTGCAGGGTGAAGTGCATGGATCTCATCCTCATGGGCCACCAGATACTTACATCGACATGATCGCCTCCCGATAACGAGCAGGATAGCGAAGAAGCTCGACACAGCTTGCTCAGATTGTGGTCCCGAGTATCAGGCTGGTCCAATAACCCCGTACTTGGCACGGGCATTTGACCGGTTTCCATAAAAGGACAACAAGCATTGAGTGCGGACCGAGTCCCAGGAGCCGAAGTGGTGGGCTATATTTCAGGAGTATATCCAGTCCACGTTGGCCTCCAGAGAGCTTCATATCCGAGTATGAGGTAGCAGTCAACGCGAGCTGTGTACAACTGCTGGCCTTCGCAAACCGGCAGATAACCAATTCGATGGTTGAGACGGAACATATGCGTTGCTGACATTCCTCGTTATGGACGCTATGCTGGCATTGGGCCTTGCGAAGACATTTAACAAGTGAACAGTATTCCGGGTGTCAAACCAGATCCCACAAATATTTGGCAAGCATTTGCCCGCGTGTTGGATGAGGAGAAATAGTTCGCGGTTGGTGAGAGCTCACAGAATTGGCATTTTGACATTTTTGACATTTGGAGACGCTGTCGTAGTTCGGGCCCTTCCGGGCCGACCTACCGCCCCTCTCTAATGTACTTCAAGTACCCGGTTCAGGGGATAGCCCCTGCATTTCAAGGGGGAGCCCGAGACATGGCTGCTCACCATCCGAGATATCCCGAACGACTATCGGGATCTCCAAACTCATTGTATTGAGCTGGGAGAGGACTCAGATGTGCATTGGCACTGTGGGTCTCGCGTCATGCAACTCCGGTCTCGCGGCCTGTAGCCGTTTTTCGCATATCGTTGTATTATTGAGGCGATATTTCATGAAGTCGACGTATGCGGCGTCGTGGCCGGCCGGAGTGTATTCGCAGCCGTGCTGCTCTAGCGAGACCCCACTGAGTTCACCTCAACATTGAGCTGTGCTCGCCGTTCGTCGGTCGTCTCTTTCGTTGGTGGTCATGGTGGTAAGGAGTAGAGGAGGTGGGTCATAGGAGCTCATAAACGACGGCGTTACACTCCGGAGCGATGGCACCGGAGTCGTCAAGAGCAAAAACTTTCAGTCACGGTCACACCAACGTTGAACGAACCGTGATCACGCCAAGATCACGCGACATTCGAACTTTGCGAACGCGAACACGACGCAAACACCAGGGGGAAAAAAATCCGATGTCCAGAGCAATGCAATGAACCAAATGCATACTTAATCTACCCAAGAACTATATTTCCTGCAAGAATTTAATACAAGAAGTGCGCCTTTGCTTGCTAGCAGACCCGTACCACCCTCTTTTGCGACCATCCCACATCCCGCGACAAGCTCTTCCCATGCCACCCGCAACTCTGGTTGCGCTCCAACGGCACTGTACCGACTCGTTCGGAATTCCTGGTTCATCCCCCATCTGCGGAAGTTTTTCCCCAATTCGGTAGCTGGCCAGTCGAGGTGCGACCCGGCTCGCCGAATCTGGCTTTAGCCCGCATTATGAGTTACGGGCGCCCCGCATTTGCCGACCCTCCCCTCGCGTCACTATCACGAATGTTTCACTCTCTGGATACCCCTCTCTTCTTTTTCGACCGCGTCTCATCCAGCATTCCTCCGACCACCAAAAAAAAAAAACAGGAAAAGAAAAGAAAAGAGTCAAACAGTCTAGCACCGCTAAATTGTTGACCGTCCCCCAGGAATATCAAGCAAACGAAATTAGAAGGCTTTACTCTGAGAAATCTGCCTTGCGGAAGAAAATGTCCAAGATGGAGAGTGACCGCGCCTCGACATAGATACATTCCCCCAAGAAGTGTTCCAAGAGCTACTCTAGTCGTCCGGCCCCGGTTGGGGCCACAGCGAGGGTTGTCATCGATCAGAAACCAGGTAGCTACCAGGGAGATCAGTCCAGCAATGCCGTCGCACCGACTCCTTCAAATTCAGGTGCGGAGAGGAAAGATTAGCCTCCATTTGAATCTTAAACACTGTAGGGCCGGCCCAATGCAGTGAATCCTACGCGGTCCATAAACGACTTCAGGCCAATTATCGTGGCGATCCCGGGTTTGCCTTGATGGAACCCATCGCCCCAGAGCTCGGATGATGGGCCCATATAGATCACCTTGCCACACTGAAAAGATACAGTGGTGCTCTAAATAAATGCCTAATTGTAATTTTCACAATTCCATCAGTTTCACTTGGAATTGGCCCAAACGACTTGGTATACACAAATTAGACATGAAATAGAGACCAACCATATACTTGTCCATTTTCCTTTTTTGGTAATCTGCCAGAACAGCTTAATTTTCTAAGTTGCTGAAAATTTACTTTTGGGGGTTACCAATTTGATCTGCGTGACATGAAAGGGCTTGAAAAATAGTCCACATTCATGTCTTGAACCAAAGGAATCCACCATGTGGTTGTTGAGATACGGGGCGGACAAAGTCGCGTTTTTGAGTGAATTTCTTGCAATTTCTTAACTTTTGGTGCAACTTGCTTGCCCCGTATCTCAACAACCACATGGTGGATTCCTTTGGTTCAAGACATGAATGTGGACTATTTTTCAAGCCCTTTCATGTCACGCAGATCAAATTTCCATATATGGTAACCCCCAAAAGTAAATTTTCAGCAACTTAGAAAATTAAGCTGTTCTGGCAGATTACCAAAAAAGGAAAATGGACAAGTCCCCACAGTGCGTTGCATCTTTGAATATAAGTTCTATGGAATGATGTCTCCCCCCACAGCATGGAGAGGGCCTGGAAAGGGCTGGCAGTGGAGAAGGAGGTAAATTAACCCATATCATAGTGAAACAACTGTACCTCACTACATTCGAGAATATTATAGTAACAGGAAAGCTCCCTAGCCCCCTCGAGTCGGCCGCCCACTACATTAAATGTTCAATAATATTTCCCACCGCACTTTCCTGACTCGGCCGCCCATGATGTTGAAACATAATAATATTCACAGCGTAGCTTCTCCGGATCGGCTACCCCGTATATTTATGTGTAAGAATACTTTCACCCATAGCTGTCTGGAATCGGCCGCCTTGCATTATTCGACGGAAAGAATATTCCACGGGATCAGTCTTTCGGACCGGCTGACCGCCGAGGGTCAACTGAAAATAATCGTGAGCATAATGCGAAGCCAGGAACATGTTGCGCTTACCATTAAATAGCCAATAAACTCCTGTTGACCAGGACAGCTGTCACGCTCCCTCTCGCTTTCAACCCAGACTCTCTCTTTCAACTGCAAGGGTGGAGAGCAGGGTGAAGAGGAGCAAGACGGAGTTGCCCAGGGAGTCCACCGAACCTGATGCCGAGGGTCAACTGAAAATAATCGTGAGCATGACGGTTGGTCGTGGGGCGTGTTTTGATCAATAGTGCATGACCGCCAACTATTTTGCAAACAGCACTAATTACGTAGACTAATATCACATTTTCAAATTGTTATCATAAAGTACGACTGGAGCTCTTCAAGTTCAACTATTGTAGCGTCTGACTAGAACAGACTCCTGATTTTATATATATTCATCGTGCTTATTCATCACACTTCGTCCACAGGACGGAACTGAATGGTCTGAAGTTCGCCACTCAGCTGAGTGGCACTTTCAAGTCGCTGGTTCACCACATGATGAAGATTAAGGGTCAGCCTGGAGATCATTGTCACAGAGATTCTGTCGAACAAGTGCAGAGTAAAAGGAGGAAGTCACTGAACGATCATGGAATCTCACATCGCCTGACTAATAGAAAAGCTTCGTAAGGAATAATGCCGCGACAGTGGAGGGTACGCACATATATCATGTCAATGTTTGCCAGATTCACCAAACATATCATTCTGGTGTATTTGGGTGTGAGCTGAATGCATTCAAGCAAGATAACTGCAAACCCGAAATATACCGCACCTGGGAGCATGTTATGAGAAAAACCATAAGGTAAAGAACAAAATATCTTACCATCAGAAACACACACATTTGTGCACACCCCTCCCTCAAACCCGGACCTGTCCGTGTAAATGCAGACCCTCCCTTCCTGATGATCGCCTCCATTTCCATCCATTTCCTTCAATCTATGTTGTATCTATGATTGAATGTTGAGTCATACTCGGGCCTACATAGCCGGGTCATCGAAGGTTATTTTTAAGCTCGTTTTTAGGTTCCGTTTTACTGCCAGCTCGAGGGTTTTTTGTGTCGATGACGTAGCAAGTTCGTGTTGGAATACTTTGCGTCATAGGTAAGTGGCGTCATGTTGCTGATGAACACTTGTTGAGGGTCTGATTTTATTGTTTCTCTTTTCTCTCGGATCGTTCATGTATCCCGGTATCTTTCACTCTCTTTTCACTCTCTTTATAAAATTACGTTTCTCTGTCTGTCCGAAGCCTTTTCATTCTCCGCTGTCAAATTTCCACTTCTGCGATCAGTGTCATCATCTTACCTTTTTTGTCCATGTCGGCGCTCCTGCAATGCCGGCCTTTCACTTAGGCTTCGACCCAACCTTTTTCGTCCATATCGGCGCTCCTGAAATACTGGCCTTTCCCTTAGGCTTCGACCTGACCTTTTTTGTCCATATCGGTGCTCCTGCAATGCCGGCCTTTCACCTGTCATTTTTGCGACAAGAAAGGCCACTACAAGTCGACATGCCGTGAGAAGCAGAAATGGGAGGAGACGAAGAACGCTTCAGCGCACACTGCAGATGATTTTGAGGAGTTGAGATGTTTCCCTCTTGGGTTCAGTACTGCGTGGTTGCATTAAATTGAAAGGGACTAGAAGAATAAACAATCGAGACATACAAGAGACGACACAGACACACCTCCCACAAAGAAAGCGAGATTAAGGTGATCATCTTTTTATGCCTCACATCCTAACCACTTATTCATTTGTGCCAGTGCGTGTGGGGGGGGGGGGGGGGGGGGAGGGGGTTATTATACTCGCGTGGTCCGAATGTCTGAACAACGAGTTCACTGAAGAAAAACAAGTAGCAATGTATGGGTGGTTATCCTTACATATAACTACAAGATGCCGACGGAGCACACACCATTCCAGGGGGTTGTACTACTCTGATGTACTATCCTATGCCCCTGACGCCATAGTCACTATAAATATCCAGAAGCCGTGGAGGTCATACTTAGTATAAAGGATGTAGTTACATGTGACTAAAAGGCATCATCGAGTATCATGCAGCACGGTGCTGAACGGACTTTTGTCCAATAACGACTGCAATAGCAATGCTGTCAAACTTCATAGATTCAATCCAAAGGTCCAGGCCAAATGGATACTGTTCCCAGGTGTCTTGGCCATTCGCCCCGTGCCCGAGCCTCATTCGAAGCCCCCGCGGACACAGCTCCCGACTTCATCCTCCCGGTTCGCCTTGTACAACTTAGACCTGGGTCCGAGTCATGGTGTTGGAATGCTCACGGGAGGCTCAGGACTGTCGGTAGGAGCTATAGAAGATGGATGAGTAGGGACGAGAAGTCAGAGCGAAGGTGACGGGGGAGGCAAAAATTAAGGGTTTGCCAATGAAATTGACAATACCCGCGAAGGATCGGCTTCGTGTCTCTTGGTCCAGAACAGAGATCCATCAGCGGGGCAAGCATTGCCGACTAGACAGAAAGAGATTGTGCCGGTGGCCAGGCTACACAGCTCAATCTGATCCCCCAGAACCCAAACAGAAGTCACAACTTGGCAGGTTGCAATGACCTTGATCCCCCAGAACCCAAACAGAGGTTGCAACTTGCCAAGTTGCGACAACCTTGATCCCCCATTACCCAAATAGAAGTCGCAACTTGCCAAGTTGCGGCTCTTGTCCCCCGGAACCCAAACAGAGGTCGCAACTTGGCAGGTTGCAACGACCTTGATCCCCCAGAACCCAAACAGAGGTCGCAACTTGGCAGGTTGCAACGACCTTGATTCCCCAGGAGTATCCGTCCTCCGTGGGGGTCAAGAGCTGATCGGTAGGCAAACCCCGCCAGTACGACCACCAGATTTCACGTTCGACTCCAGGTCCAACAGCGGATGCAGGGCTTTCCCTGCCGAATGATCAGAGAGGTAATAATGAGGGAGGCAAAGACCCACAGTCCGACATTGCGATCGCGGGGGGGCACCAAAATAGTGGAGTAGTCGCCTCGGCGACGACAGTCATCAAGGATTGCAGTAACGACGGCCCCCGCAGCTTCAACGTCAAGGGCGCGCATACGTAAGGTAAAGCCGGAGGGTCTATTGTGGGAAGCCGCTCGGTAAATGGCATTGGTGAAGTCGTTTGCTTCAAGTTGGTTGCCGGTTGGCGTCTCGGGGATGAAGGGCGTGTTTTCGTCCCAGATGGATGCCGGTAAGCCAGCGGGAGCTGGCGTCTGGGCAGCGGGGACAGGTGGAGCAGCCAGTGGCCGCAGGACGAGCCGAGGGCGCGGCGTCGGGGACAGTGTTTCTGTAGATGGGATGCGGGTACGCGGTGCATTCAGGGGAGGGAAAGATGCTCTGGTTGCTGCCGACGGAGGGGGGACGACAGCCTGGCTGAACGAACCAATGCCAAGCTGACAAAAGTATTAGGGCGGGGGAGGGGGAGTAACGAAATTGCACACACCGTTAATTGCCTATTAACCTCAACTTCGTCATCATCGACGTAGTCGTCGTCGTCGTCCCCTTCGGCCCACCGCTCACAATCACAGGCTCCAAGGGATGGCCCGCAGCTACCGGCGTCGCGAGGAAACTGCTGCAAATAGCTTTGGGTGACGCAGATGTGCCGCACATCCTGCTGCTGGCGATAAAGAGGAAAGATGGTGGGGGCTAAGAAACCAAGTGAGCATGTGCGTGTCGTACGTATATTAACACTGACTGATTCTAATGATGAGGCGGTTTTCTCCGATCCCGCTTCTGCGTCGGGAGGAGATACAAAGATATGCACAGTCACACTTTCAGAAAATACTCTGCAGCAGGCTTCAGCAGGGGTTAATTTCTCTGTGCGCGTGACGAGCAACGCATTCCCCTTGTCGGATCAAAATTCCAGCGTAAAATGAACCCGCATTCCACTTCTGCGTTGGGAGGAGATACAAAGATGCGCACAGCCACACTGCTCAGAAAATATTCCGCAGCGGGCTTCAGCGGGGGTTAATTTTTCTACACGCATGATGAGCAACACCTTCATCTTGCTGGATCAACATTCTACTGCAAAATGAATGCGCATTCCACTTCTTCGTCAGGACAAGATACAAAGATGTGCACAGCCACACTGTTCAGAAAATACTCCCACCTTCCATCCAAGATACAAACTCCCCAGAATCATGAATAACTTGGCTTGTCCTTCGTTGCAAATTCCATGTTTTTGGACAATACCTTTAAGGTACAGCTCCGGACAATCAAAACCATATACTGAAGACCCAGTCCCGGATTTCTGACGCTATTGCCTTCTGCGTTGATTTCAATTCCATCGCAGTCCCTGAGGCACTTTCTGAGGCGTGCTCCTCAGATCTGGAGAGCCACGGTCATTGTGAACATTTCCCTCAAAGTCAACCTGGAACATGGATGAAATTGTCAAAGTCTACCTACTGGCACAGATGCATGTTACCTGTCAGCTGGCCTGGGCTTACACATATCAATTGGGGCTGTTGGGTTGTGCCAACCCACAACCGACGAAGATGAAAAAGAAAACAAAGACAAAAACACTATGTGAATGACGAAAAATCGAGGGGAGGAAGTTCACAGTAATTTGCGGCGAATGGTGGAAAATACGTAACATTTGGTTTCACATTGCAATACAAGTTGCACCATGTTTTAGGGACTGAAACACTCCCCATCTACCCGAATTCCAACAGGGATTCATCGACTACTCTTTCGCTTGTCAATGACCCCTTCACCCTTCAATAAAGATCGAATCTTCGCTGATGGTCTTCGTACTTGCTTCCCTCGTCGGGTCGCCAATTTGATATTGCTCTCCATTCTCGTGGGTTTGGCCACGTTACTTCCCCTGGAGCCCAATAGTATGTCTTCGGGCTCGTTCACCTCTGTCATACGCCGCCGGAGATACTCCAGGACCTGGAGCATCTGGCGCGGTAAATTGGACTGGCTCAGCTCGGCCTCAGGGAAATGCAGCAGTAACGGGAGCACCCTGCAGGACAAGTGCCATGTCAGATGGACAACTGAGGTTCCCCATAACAACGATTTCGTTCTCCCATATCGAGGAAGTGGACTTTGGCTTCCAAATGAAATCCCGGACCAATCACGGACTCATCAATCGGGAGGCTTCATCCAACCCGCCCCTCCTCCCACATTTACTACGCTTGACTTTCAGCATTTCTAGGGGGGAAATCGATCTCATGGCTCCTACATTTTGATATTACTGGCAAGAGTCTCACTCTCCGTATCATCTACCCCCGTTGCGGCATGGAATGGGTGTTTAGTCCCGTTGACCCACAGTCTTGGGGATTCCATTTCCTCGTCACTGTCCTCCTGATTGGGGTTGGGTGCCGTATGGTCGGAGGCGCCTGAACCCTCCGACACGGGTGGCAACATCTTGAGGCCAACAATGCGTGCGAATCCATCAGGACAAGCCAAAGCTTTGAACTAACAAGAGCAATACGGCTGACAGCAACGAGTTGAAATAGCCACAGGGTCTGAGGCATATTCAAGAATCAGGACCATTGTGATATACATAGGAAGCGGAACAGAGAAACTGTGCAGGGGTCTTAGAGAAAAATGAAAAATGAAACAGCAAGCTCCCAACTGAGCTTCTTCTTCTTCTTCTTTTTTCTTTCGGTGGAGCCAAAAAGCGACGGGCAGACTGATCCAATCAGCTCTCGACGCAGGCTAATTTCCCCCGGAATTGAACTATACTTATCGCCATTGAACAATTCTTCATTCAGAGCTCCTTGCCGATCCTCCTCAATCACTTTTGAATGGAAAATGCTTAGTTAGAACCGGAGTCTCATGCCGGAGCTTTGCTCCAGCATGTCTTGTCTTGTATATCTTTAATACTTCCCATGATTGTGACTCTTCTATCAAAGCGAAACAACCATTCCCAATCATTTCTGTTCCTCCCTGTCCACTGTCATTTTCAATGCTAACAGGGCTTGAGGGCAACTGTGGATCAAGTGCCAAAAGTGGTCACCAGAATGTTTATTGCTGAAAGCACATCCACATGCGAGTCCTGCTGTGGCTCACAACAGCCTTAAACCCCAGGGCGATGGGAGAGGGAAAGGGAGGCGCGCAACCGATCAAATTCAAACTCCGCGTTTCCCATGCTCGGGCCACTGCGTTCGGTTTGCACAATTTGTTGTCTCGGAGTCTTTTCAGCATGAATATTGTTCTACTTACCAAGATATCCACTGACCAAGTGCATTAATTTTGAACACAACGCCTGAGGAATAACAGCCCACTGAGCTTGAACACACAATATGGCTCCCGAGTGAGCTCACAAACGAAAAAATATGTCGCTGCAGCCCTTACTGGGCCGGATCCGTCCGATTTATGTAGGCCAAAAGCGCCGCTTTTGAGATTTTGAAACCCCTCTTTTTAAAATTATCGCCTTCTGTCTGTCCGAAGTCTTTTCAAACTCTGCTGGTCATTAGACCTTTGTCACCCTCTTTTTAAAATTATCGCCTTCTAACGTCTTTCTCATGTATTTTTGGAACTCCGCCGCTCAGCTGACCTTTGCTTCGGTCCGAGCATTCTCTCCGAAGTCTTTTCAAGCCACTTACCGAAAACTGCCATAAAGTGATGTTTCTTCCTTTTGAAAAGCTCAGGCAACTCAGATAAGTTCAACTCAACTCAACTCAACTCAAAGCAACTGAAATAAATTCTGTTTTCCATTTAGACAGAATACTCGCAGTTTACAGAAAGAGGTGGCCGATCCGGCCGTTGATGTCAGCTTTGATTTGGGACTGATGCTGCGTTGCCACTGCCGCACCATCATTTCTCTTCAAATACTGTACACCTCGGTCATGGGTCAGCCCAAGGGTAGGCCGGCATTCAAACCGGGTCAGGAGGCGAGTTTGTAAATTGAAAGCCATTCCATTAACTAAAGCTTGGTGAGGCGGTGCTGTGGCTAGGGACCCACGGAATGCAGTGACTGGTTCACTTCACGGCGCAGAGTCTGCCTCGCCACCGCCCAATGACATCTGGTTGACGCGCAAGCTATCAAGTTCTGTAAGATCGAGGCCCTCAGAGTCAGGATATTTGCCATTAATTAGAGTCTCAGGAGTTGTCTGAAATGTCAGACAAAGATTGTTGCCTAGATTGCTGCCTAGACTAGTTTCTGAGCCCAGTAATATTGTGTTTGACACGTTGAGGGGCGGCCACGACGTTTGCTCATGGTGGGGAACGATAAGAGAGGGTGGGGAACGATAACAGAGAAGACAGGGGCTGTAAGTATCAGTCAGCTGCCGCCCCGGTGACAGTTCTTGACAGATCTGTCAAAGCATGTGATCTGAGAAAGATCATTTTATTTCTCCAAAAGCTGTCTTTGGGGGCTCTGCAGTGAACCTGGGGCCAACGTCCAGCGAGGGACAGGAAACGGGGTGGTTCACCTCTTGTTTCGTCGAGAATCTGGCATGGCTTCAAGTTGAGTCAAGAGACGTGATTTGTTGTCATTGGCGTTGGTGGCAAAGACTCGGCGGAAGCCGATGCGCCGACGATCACAGCCACCTCTTTCTTGGTTGGAAACTGGAAATACAAAGCAGTTGGAGGCCAGTTTGAGTCCAAGCTTCGGTACTCCCGTCTTTCAGAACATCTACATCACACCCGGGAGGGAAATAATAATCGTGCATCTATGGAAAGCCAGAGCACCACGCGCCAGATGATGGAGCCGTAGTTTGAAGTTTGAACAACCTGAGGAAGTCCCAGGTCGCGTTCCGAAGCGCTTGTTCTGTACCTGATACGACGTGACCAGCTATCCCTACATCCTCCCCGCACCATCCGCTTCTTCACGTGGCTGCGCTAATCACGTTGCGAAGCGACTGGGATCTCTGGTCACTATTTTCGGTGATGCCTCCAAACGAGGTTTTGTACTTTGAATTTTTGACCTTCCGCACCTTCAAAAAAAGTGTAAAAAGTCGTACAGACAAAGCGGAGTCTTTTTCGATTCTGAATCTAATGAACCTGACATGTTTTTCATTCCACCCAAAATCAAGTGGGGTTCAATGAATGTGGAATTGAAAATAGACCGACTTTCCCTCCACAACTTGGGTCCTGAGAGGCTTTGTTCTCGAGATACAGACTAACACTTCTCTGTTTGTCCTCGGCAAGTCATGAGATTGTGACCGTGTGCTCGGCTACGACTCATTTGTGTCCTCGTGAGCCAGTCCGGCCGACGAAATCTGGGAAATCGCCAAACAATGTCAAACACGCAGTATCAACATCCTGGCGTTCAGATTCAACATCCGTGATATCATCAGTATCAACCTCCTGGCGTTAGGATTTTGTCAAACTCGGATGGTCAGGACGGCGCAATAAGTCGAGATCAAGTTTGTCTAGACCTAAAGTTCTCTTGTGTTTTACCAGAGACGTGCCAGAACAGCTAGCACAGACAAACATAGAAAGTGCGTCTTTAGATATGGACTGGTTAAAAGCTTCTACTAGAGACCTTTTATGTCTCGAAGGTATTACTTGTGGCCAATCAGACCTAAGTTTGGCAAGTTCTCGGTCACGTTCTTCTACTAGAATGGTTTTGTCAGCCAGCCGGGAATCAGCAAGACCAACCAATTTCTTTCCGCGACGCGGACGGCGTAAATAGCCCTTCAAAAGTTTACGAAGAGCCGCAGTTCCGTCAGAAGTTTCAAATTTAATATGATGCATCTGTAGTATTCGTCTGAGTGAATGTTTATTCAACTTCTTCATTACAGAGGCAAGAATGTTGATCTGAGCTAGATCAAAATTGACGGTCATGGCATCCTCCAGATCCATTTGCGACACATGTAGATTATCATTATAAAGATGCGACAAGGAGAGGAGAGAGGCACACCCGAGGTGGCGAAAACCGGACTTGTGAAGGCCGCATCTGCCGCTCACAATATGTGTAGCCAAGACATTCCTACCAACAGGTAGAGCATGAGAACTGATGTCGACACCGTGCAGAGCTGCAAGGGAAATTAATGCTCTCTTGGGTAGGAGTTCAACTCTGTCAAACGCGGCATGCAAAGGATTGGCAATTCCATGACCATGAAAAAGATCAGTGCGTTTAATTGAAAGAACCTGCATAACATCACTATGCGAGACACCAAGAGCTGCAGCAGCAACATTGAGATGGGTAGCCGGAAGGGACGCAGACAATATAATACTGTAGGCCGCATGCGACATGTGTTGAGGCGAGGAAAATGCAGCAGCCGATGATTTACACCCAACATGTGGAAACGCTAACGAGCCGTCTGGAAGAGTAGTGGCACACATGCCTGATAACAAATGGTAGATGATAGCATGTCTCGCCTGGCCAACGCTCAAGCCTTGAACTGGAATCCCATGGTGACTCAGATGCGAGTACACAGAGTACAGGTCGCCTGCAATTATGTTCTGCAAGGGGTCATTCGATGTGAACAGGACGTCTAGGCCAGAGGGAAAAGGTGACACTGGTCCACTAGATTGATTAAGAGTAGAGGGCCCAGCTGGTACGGATGCACACACAGATTTGCCTTTATTTTTAGTTGTATGGCCAACGATGGGCACAGGGGGCGGATGTATCGGGACTACAGATTCTGCTGCAAGAGAGAATTGCATAGGGTGCTCAGGGGGATGGTACGCGGATGTAGATGCAGGCTTAGATGCAGATGCAGACGGAGAGGCAAAGACAGCAGGGAATCCGTGCCCGTGCGCAGGATTGTGAACGACTCCATGCGCGTGCGCAGGCTTGTGAAAGACACCATGCGCGTACGCATCAATATATTTGTATTTGTGTGCATCAACATAGTTATTAACAAGCCGACCCGATGGCCCTCCAACATTGGGGAATGTAACAGCCGTCTGCACCTAGGGCCGCCGTGATAGGCCTTTTGTGTCGCTGGTTTGGCACAGAGGATAATGGTGCCGTCCTTCAGTTAGCTAATGAGTCTTGATGCCTTTTGTGTTCGACTCTCACTATCAGTGTTTGTTTTTTGCTTTATTTTATTTATTTGTAGGGCTTGGAGGTTAGTGGTTTAAGTTAGGGCGAGGGTCAGGAATATTGTAATGCTGTTGAAGAAGGCGGCAACCTAATAGAACGTTGCTGCCTCCTTCGCCAGAACGCGCTCAGCCAGTCTTATAGTGCTCATTGATTTTAATATTTTATTTGATTCATATACTGGCCTTGAGCTTGTTGTAAATAATACACCATTTATTCCTTGCGACTCGCGTTGTCACGGTTGTGGCGGTAAAGACAACAATAGGCCACGGTGTTCATTGTTACACCCGTGCCGTGTGATGGCCGAGCTTCACGTGACTTCCCAAACTGGGTATGCTATGGGTACGGCTTACACATGCCAAAATACGTCGGATATATTGAGTTGCCTTCATGATCCACTAACCTATTCTTGCACCATCGCTCTAACAAGCACATACCCCGGATTCTACATCTGCTTCTTTATGCAGTGCATATTTCATCGCCCCGCAATCACTTTAAGCTCTGCTTTTGGTTCATCAGTACTGATACTTTGGTTAATCAGCACCAACACTTTGGAACATCAGCCTTAAGCTCAGGAAGTTCGGGAATTGGCCCTGCATGTGTCGGAATTACTCTTTATTTTGCTCGCTCCAAGCTCAGTATGTGTTTCATTGTCAACTCAAAATAATGCTCTGACTGACGTGATGAGAGGTACTTCACATTTTAGTCGACACAACATGCCTGAACTCATTCCAATACAAGATCAGTATAAGTTTCACTAGAACAACACTCTGACTTTTATCATTGAGTGTTGCCAAGTCCATGTTTCATATTTCAGTCAAGGCGAAATGCCTCAGCCATGAGGCCCAGGTCCGCACCAGCCTCGCTCCGTACTTCTACTTCGTCGATTCGCAAAAGGAGATGACGGACCGCGGAGCGGTCCGTCAACTGCTTGAGGAATTAATCCGAGCTCCAGAAGCAAGTTGCGAAGCCAAGTTGCTTCTCGGGTTGTATGACTTACTGCCATGTATTCTGCTTCCCTTGAGCTAGGACGTCGTATTCGGACTGTGAATTGAATCAGACTAGCCGTAAAAACCTGATAAGCATTACGCACCCAAGTTCTAGTGCTGTCTGGCAGTTGCAACAGGTGATTCAGCGTATAACTAGACGGGCCTCAGTTATCGCCGCCGCGAATACATTCTCGGGTGAACGTACCGGAATGAATTGCAGCAAGCTAGCGGCGCAACGGATGGCAATCACTGGGAAGCTGGATTCAACGATAAATCTGGTTCAGACAAAGTCTCGAGTCAGATTCTGAATGCACACCGACCGGCCTCCGAGTGAGATTTACTTAGGACGCGGAGCGAGGAAGCGGGAGGTGAGAACTGCTTCCTCGCGTCGGCCATCCTAAGTAGTGTGGCTACACAAGCTGTAGAGCTGCGCAATACAACTCGTAGAGCTGTGCGATACAGCTTGTACTGCAATAAAGCTGTATCCATTGGACAGGATTTGCGACAGCTAATCAACAGCCCTTGTGGAGGCGACGCGCCATCCCCATCGACATGGATCAAGCCCGCGAGCGCGCGGAGCTTGAGATTGCGGCCCGACGGCATTCTCCGCAAGCTCAGATTTCTCTAGCTTCAACACGGAGAATGTCGGGCCGTCTGCGCGAGCAACACTCATGGACTTAACGGATAGGTCGGACCGGATACCCCGTCATCAAACGCATGAGCGCGAATCCTCCAAAACACGATTTTAACAATAAATTTCAAGCACTGTTAGTCTACAGCGAAAGTCTTGATATAGCTTAACCCTAGTCTTCCTTGCAGATAACCTATGTGTATTCCAAAAAAAAAAAACAGTCTCGAGTATGACGGACACGCTACATACAAGATAGTGGTATCCTATTTTCCCAGTCGCCTCCTCACACTCCTTTCACCTCGGGGAAATCCGCCATGTCCATCTTTAAATGATTCAGAAGGCGACGCCATGATTAAACAAAAACCTACCGAGTTTGTTTCGAAATCGACTGCTGCGATGGATGAGTGGCCCTGAATCTTCTTGGGACCGTTGATCGTCGGAACAGTACCCAAGGGAATCGAGTTCCATCCCTTGTCGTTGGTGTCGAGTTTCTCGCGGGTGCGCTTGCGCATGTTGAGAGCGGCGAGCATGCTGTTCATGTAGACTGGGCGACGTGAGCAATCTGAGTATGTAAATAAAGAGGCGAGACTGACGTTTACTGCTTGGGGCAAGGCCGAGGAAGAACCAGAACGTGTCCGGGAGCGCTAAGAACTGGGGAGAAACCAAGTGAGCAGGTGCACGGCGACGAGAGATATGACTTACCAAAACCATCGTGACACCCGACGACAGCGCGGTCAGCGCGCCGCGGTTAATGGCGTCGCGGATAAGCAGGTCCATCATCGTGTTGGTTCTATTGTCCAAGGTGAGACCGCGATCGTACGAATCAGGTAAACTCACTTCATCATTTCGCCCTTCTTGCTCCCAAGGAACACACAGAGATAGGTGGTAATGAGGAGATCGCAGGCTAGGCTAGCGGCAGTTTGAAGGGTGGTGACGGCCTGGAGAAACATCGGTGGAACTTCAGGTGAGTGGAAGTGTCGTTCATACCTTGGTTTCGCTGAGCTTTTCGAAGGAGCGCAGGTCATACCTGAATCCCAAGCGTCAAATGAGAGGTATGAATGAAAAAGAGGATTGAGAACTCACGAAAGGATGGTTTGCGCGATCCCAGCGACTACAAACGTTCATAAAAGCGTTGAAGAGGCGATGGAAAGACATACGAATTTGAACGACAGCCAACATAAGCTGAAAGAAATGATGAACAAACGAATAGGCGGTGGGAGGATCGTAACGTGCAATCGTGTATATTCCGATAGCTAAAAGGCTGATCTTGGCGCGCATTTTGGTTACTGAGGCGCGGATCAAAAAAAAAAAAACGAAAAAGGAGAAAGATGGCTGCCACTCACGCTTGTGAATTCGAATGACGAAGTAACTGCAGAAAAACAACGGTCAGCCGTGTTCTGATAAAAAATTAAGCTGCTGGTGTACATCTGGACAGTGAATGCAGAAAGATACTGGAAGAGCGATAAGCGAAGAGGCAGTGTTAAGCGGGAACACACTCACGGCGGCAAGCAATTGCAACTACGGCGAGAACGTTTAATTATATATTTACCAAATCATCACAAGGGGAACATACCGAATCAGCCCTAGACACGATGCTGGGGTTAGAATAACGTAGGAATAGAGCAAGTAGGATGGCTTACCAGATTAAATCGATTTGAATTTGGCCGAAACGGTCGACAAAACGAAAGTACGAAGACCGGAAGAAGAAGACAACTTGGATGGTCTCCAGAGCTCTATGAAAAATGTTAGAGGCTCGAGCTTCTCGTTGCGAATGAATGCACAAGACAATAAGGACCTGAAGATCATCAGTCTCAGTAGCGACATACTTGATGTGAAGTACCCACCAGGGCTTTGGTAACACGGGAGTCGGTGACCGGGCGGTCGGCAAAGTAGATCCAACCTTGAAGAACGCCCATGCCATACAAAATAGTCTCCAAAAAGAGGGCCACCAGCCAGACGCCGTAGGTTGAGTCGAGTGGGCTCGACATGAGCGAGTGTAGCAAAGATTCTAGCTAGAGTAGATAGTAGAGGTCGAAGAGCGGAAGAGGAAGAGAACGCCAATAAACCCCGAGACGGAAGGTTATATGCAACGACTTCGAATCTGGAGATCATCTGGCGCGACATATCAATTTCTTGACGTTCTGGAAAACTGAGATTCCATTGCGACCAGACATAAACTTTGGAGCTCTGCGGCCTGCCGCCATAATCTAGTAGTTTGATGTGCTCCAAGTTCAGAGCATCTTAGACCAGCCTAAGCACATGATTGGCCGCTCCGCTTTCGACATTTCAGCTCAAAGCGCAAGCACGTAGAGTCGAAGCGACAAAACTGCTGAAGAATTCAAGGCTGGGGTCGTGGCAGTGCTTACCCGTAACCCGGCTGGTTCAATTTCGAAGTTGTTGCTTGCCCTGCAACTCAATATATTGACTTCTCACAGGGAAACTTTGTCTCCGTGCCTCGAGGTACATTCAATCGATGTCACCGTAGACGCTCGTAGACGTTCTAGGCAATTTCTAAATTTGCAAGCGATTCCCGACATGTGTCAGCTCATTTAGGCATGTGTCGGAAATTTGGCGCGGTCAAGATCATTCAACGAACCACGACCCTGAAAAGTTTGCTCTCAGTGTATCCATCCCTTTTCTAATCTCGCTGCCAGCGGGTTAACAAAACTGCGGCAAGAATATGAAGGATCGCAAAGAACTGTGAGGTCTTGCATTGCACCGAGGCAAGAGTTCTCGACCGCTGAGAACTGGCACAAAGCATCAGCCTCGGGCCGCGGTTCTCCAGGGATAACACAACGCGCGGATAACAATGGAAACCGGCTAGAGCACCGCAGGGTTGGGCCAAAGACCCCGAAGAAGTGTTTTCTATCTTTTCGGGTAAGGTTTGAACGCAAATGAGGGTGCTTCTTGAGAGCCGCACAAAAGCCAGCCTTTCACACGCATTGCCGCGCCGCGCCGCGATCTCCTCCCCGTCATCTCCCCGCTCCCCACCCATCTCGCAAGCGACTCGCTGTCGCTGTGCTTCTGCTGAGGACACAACTTTAGTAGCATAGGCATTAGGCGTGCTGCCCGAAAGCCTATGGATGGCGCGAGTGCCTAATTGATCAGCCATCAATCCTCAGATTTTGCACAAGTTCCTCCTTGAACAGCATTAAATATCCCTGAGTCCTAACACTAACCAACACTAGCCCCTAACCTCTAACCACCCAACTCTAACCAAAACCACTAACCCAGCAAAATCAGCACAGATGATGTGCCATCACTATTGATACTTGATGCTTGATGCGCACCTGATGGCGCATCATCTGTGCCGATTTTGCCGGGTTAGTGGTCTTGGTTAGAGTTGGGTGGTTAGAGGTTAGGGGCTAGTGTTGGTTAGTGTTAGGACTCAGGGATATTTAATGCTGTTCAAGGAGGAACTTGTGCAAAATCTGAGGATTGATGGCTGATCAATTAGGCACTCGCGCCATCCATAGGCTTTCGGGCAGCACGCCTAATGCCTATGCTACTAAAGTTGTGTCCTCAGCAGAAGCACAGCGACAGCGAGTCGCTTGCGAGATGGGTGGGGAGCGGGGAGATGACGGGGAGGAGATCGCGGCGCGGCGCGGCAATGCGTGTGAAAGGCTGGCTTTTGTGCAGCTCTCAAGAAGCACCCTCATTTGCGTTCAAACCTTGCCCGAAAAGATAGAAAACACTTCTTCAGGGTCTTTGGCCCAACCCTGCGGTGCTCTAGCCGGTTTCCATGTAAGAGTCATGCCATATATGTCTCAGAATAAATCATCTCCCGTCTCCAGCCGATCGTCGTCGTTCCGGTGCCTAGGGAGCGAATGCGGCGCATGGACACGCGGACAAGTGTTGTGCCGCAACACCAGAGTCCGGCACAGGGTTAGCGGAATGGCGCGCAATCTAGGTGTTTGCAATTGCTGGGCGGAAAACGAACCGCTGAGAGTTCGGCAGAGAAGGAAGTGGATTTCTTATTTCGATCGCTATCATTGTGCTGCTTTGGCTTTATGGACCAAACAGCGGCAGCTCGGCATGTTGCGTTCGCTCATGCCTGGATTTAACACATCAGGGAAGCGCAGTTCCTTGCTCGAGAATTGTGTGATTGTATTGAATGGTGGACTGCACAATCAGCGCAGAAATTCTGATGGACGTGAATAGCTTTGAAAACCCAACTCTAATGTTGTTGACCCTGACTGATCAGCGGCGCTTCCATTTTTTCTGATCGACCCTGGGAACCGAGTCCGCCTTTAAATAATCAAGTGCCGGCACGTCTACCGTTTCTTAACCTGTCCCAAACCCCCCACATCTTTGAGATGTCCAACCCTCCGGAATCCGTTAT
This sequence comes from Mycena leptocephala, assembly GCA_029378395.1. Classification (NCBI taxonomy): domain Eukaryota; kingdom Fungi; phylum Basidiomycota; class Agaricomycetes; order Agaricales; family Mycenaceae; genus Mycena; species Mycena leptocephala. The sequence continues at coordinate 512,434 of JARJLF010000055.1, read as the reverse complement.
CAATCAGACCCTCGGGGCGCTTGTGCTTGGGCTTTACATTCAGCAGGCCCTCTTCGGTGTGATATGCCTCCAGACTCGCCGCTACTACCACCGCTTCAGCGACAGGGACTGCAAATTATACCAGTGAGTCCCTACTCGTGTTTTGCCAATAACGATAGCAATGTCTGTCCGCAGGGGACTCGTCGGGACGCTCCTCGTGCTCAACTTCTTGGAGGAGGCTATGAATGTGTGCGTCACGCTTCAATATCTTTTTGGGGGGACTCAGATGTATGCAGACATGTCCTCTACCGCACCACCGTCACCCACTACGGCAACTTCGCGTTCTTCGACCGCCAGACGTGGACCATGTGGAGCGAGCCTGGTGTCACGGTGCGCTGAATCCTCCTGCATTTTTTAAACAGAACTACGGGCTGAAGGGCTAGGCGCTCGTCGGGTTCATCGCGCAGTTATTCTTCACCGAGCGTTGCTGGAGGACGACGAACGACTTGCGCCCGGTCCTTGCGCTGTTGGTGTTGTGTGAGTGCAGGCATCCACGTTGTTTTGTCCGCTCTCACTCACCTCCAGCTATATGCAGTACTCCTCCTCTCTTTCGGTTCTGGCGTCGCGTGCGTATCCCCCCGGGGCCCAGTGCGCGTTGCACACCGCCGAATTAAATTTCCGCCAGGGTCTCAGTCTCGTTCTTCCAGGTCAAGCTCTTCAGCGAGCTCGCCAAGATCCCCATCCCGATCACGTTTTGGCTGGTCTCGGTGCGTACACACGAGTAGATTACAGGTGCTTTCACACTAATGGCTAGCTATATATTACAGACGGCGCTGACAGACCTGACCATCGCCGGGACCCTCTCCTTCTCGCTCTGGCGCCGCACGCACCGGGAGGGCGTTATCGGCTTCAAGCGCACATCGGACACCGTCGTGTCCAAGCGCACCGAGGACGTCGTCTCCAAGCTCATCCGCCTCTCGATGGAGACCAGCTTCGCCACCGCCATCATCGCCATCGTGAACCTCATATTGGTGCGCTCCCACGTTCGCTGTGTGTCTAGCTAATCTCTTACTTGGTTAATTTACCATTTATAGTACTTTGTCATGATGAAGACGGCGTACCAGTGAGTCCTCCCTCCTGCACACCATCCTCGCGTCGCTCACCGCGCGCACCGGTAGTCTCCTCCCGCAGTTCTCCATTTGCCGCGTGTACACGATCACGGTGCTCGTGACGCTCCTCGAGCGCGACGCTATGCGGCAGGAGCTCGACGCGCAGACGGTGTACAACTGCGACAGCCTTTTCTCGTTCGTCCGTTCCGCCAAGATGCGCGGGGCGCGGGACTGTGACCGCAATACGAACAGCTGCCCCGTCGAAGTCAAGGTACGACGGGTGTTTCAACTTCAGCCAACGTTCAAGTATGCTCATTGGGAGACTACTTAGATGACGACGCAAGTTGAGCGCGACGTCCGGGATGGTTCCATTACGAACCCCGACTCGGAGCCCAAACGGATTTCGTCGGACGCAAAGTTGATGGCGTGGAGCAGCGCTATTTGAGTAGGCGGCATGCAGAGAGTTTTTTTCTTCGCCCTGAGCAAATTGAAGCAAGGAGCGCCCCCCGCACACCTATGCCAAAAGTTTATCTCGAACTATCACATTCGTTCAGACGCTCCTTCCTCGACACATCCTATATTGCTTTCGTAGTCCAAGTTCAATGAATACCGTTGCATTTCGTCTATTTTATCAGGGAAACTCACCTGTGAGGACTTTACCGTACTACTGGACATTCAGAAATGTGGCATCGATAAGGTTAATTTAATAACGGTTAAAAGTATGTAGTGGGTACTGGCGACGTAAAGGGTCTTGATGGCACTTATGTAATGCTGTTCCCGACCGAAATGATGGCAAATTTCTTCCCTCGGTGTAGCCCCAACCACAAACATTTGGCACTAGTTTTGCTGGTGAAAGTCGTTCATAATATGTATCTACATGTAATGTTGGGCGCAGGTAGGTAGGTAGGTAGGTAGGTAGGTAGTATTACACGGCCGGTCCCGCTTAGGAAGGCCGGTTTCCAGGAAGTATCTAAATATACACGCGCTAATGTACACTATTGTCCCTGGACGGTGACTGGACCTCCAACCACCCCCGTAGCCGAGCTCACGGACACAATCTCTCGACTCGCCACGGTAGAACTAAAGGAATGTAAGAATGCAAATCAGTACGGAAAACAGGGGACCGAAATCAGATCAAGCATCATCACTCAGACGATACACGGGAATGACATAGAATATTTCCAGGACATTGTACGCATATTTTGCAATCAGTGCAATGTTGCGTCTCGAGTATATCATGGCTTTCAGGAATTCCGTGTTGGAATATTCTGCCATGCACCGTTGAAGGTCTGGTGAGCTTAGGAATAATTGAGCCAGAAATGTGTCTCGCAGTTCAACCAGCGCGTTCGAGGACGTAGAAGTGACTAGAGCGTGTTCTGGGTTCTCAATATCCTGTTTACATAGCCTACAAAGCCTCTCTTCCCGGGGCACCGGCTGATATGCATGATCCACATAGCGCAAGATCTCTACGGCCAACAGGTGAGTAGCCAGCATGATTGAGGTTAGGGCCTCGCGATGCCTCTGGGTTTTCACCATTGTTAAGTAGTGCCGCATTTTAGATGTAACTTGCGCGGGAGGCTTGTCGTTCCGCGGTTCAATCCGTCTGTGAAGTAAATAGAGCTTGTCTGACGAGTCAATTGCATCCTGTAGCCATTCCAGCATCCCAGGCTCAATGACGAGGGCAGCAATGGGAAATTTGAAGAGACAGTTTTGCTTAGAATCGTGCTGGCTATCACCTCTCAATCAAGCTCGAGAAATTAGGTCTCCATACCAAGTCCTGTTTTGACACCTGGACCGATGGACCGGGTGGAATACGGTCCTCACAGCACCGCCTCCCTCCAGAATGAATAGTTTCCAAGCCCCAGGGTCAATGACGAGGGCGGTCCATTTACATAATCGCGCCCTAAAAACCTTTGCCTGTAATGATTGGTGACTAACTCAAATGGAAATTCGATTGTAGGTATGAATACTCTGCTGTCCGGCCTACATAAGTATAAGGGAGCACTTAATGTATTTAAGGTTTGAATAGCCGCCCAGGCGTCAAATTCGGGATTTCAATGCCCCAAGAGCCATGTACAGTGATTGGTCAACCAGAGCAATTTTGAGGCACCACGGACCAAACTTCGTGGCAAGTGTGTTACTCAATTTAGAAATCGTTACCGCGGGACCAAAAAGCAGTCGGATGTGAATTAAATGGTGGCAAAGGGCCTATATTCCGGAGCAGTGGAGACCCTGCAGATTTTGCTATGCATACATCGAGGATCCAGCGCATGCAATGTTCGTCTGCCAGAATCCCGAGCTCCTTTTACAGACCCCCTTTCCGTGCATGATTTTTCTACCCCTAGGAACATTGTTGCGAGGGATGAGTTCGTACACATCAAGTTTCTTTAGGGAGGTGAATTCGGACTCCAGGGCTCTTTGCCATTGAGGGGCCTCATCTGATTCAAGGGCGACTTTAAGGGTGGGCGTATCGTCAGGGTATGTGAAGTCCAATCCATTCTCGAGGACTGCTGCTAAGGTGGCCAAGTCGTCTTCATCAAGGGTGGCATTATCTCTTGTTTCTGGATCGGACTGATTCGCCTCACGAGCAGCAAGTTTCGCCTCTCGGCGTGCTTTACGTTCCTCCCGGACACGAATACCACTGGCCTTGGCTTCCTCGATCGCAATTTCGGTACGAGTTGGTCCGGGTCCCTTTCTCTCGCGCGTGGACCGACGGGCAGGTTTAATTTCACAAACCATGTCAGATTTTGAATTTGGCTAACTAGGCTTAGCTAGGCTCATCGGCCCACATGAGTCTATGTGTGCCTAATCCAGTGGGAATACCTAGACCAACCTTGGCAGGGATGGGCAGGTGGATGGGCAAGGGTCGGCACACTGGTCTGCCTACACATCTGCCTATCAGGATCTGGCAGACCTGTGCCTACGGGGGGGTCTGAACGCAGTGTTTGGGATTCATGCGATAACAAAGTCGTTACATCGCGTCCTTTTCTTTTGATGGAAACCGCTGATGCTCCCGGAATGACGACGCTCAACGGCCTCGCTGGTCACCATGGAGTATATGGCTGCCGACTATACTGTTCTATGAAAGGTCGCCGCAAAGACTGCAAGCCACACTATTACCCGGTTATGAAAAAACCCACGGATTATAATCTCGAAGGTCAGTTATCTGTTGAGTATCATAAAATCATACTAATCAATATTCCTCAGGCTGCAGCCATCCAGATTTCGATCCCGAGAATCCCTTGCCACCTTCCGAGGAGAAATATCTTGAGAATCTAAAATTCCTTCTTGCGTCGAAAACTGAAACCGAATATAAGGAACGGAGGAAGGCAACTGCTATTTCAAAGCCAAGTCTATTCAGCGGTCCTCCGCCCAAACACAGGCTCGGCATCCCTGGCTGTTTTCCGGGCGATATTATGCATTGGGCCTGTCTCAATTTCACCGACCTAATCATTTCGCTGTTCCGCGGCACACTTGATTGCGAAAACCTGATTCGCAGGAGTCGTGGACCTGGGCCGTGCTCAGGGGTGCGATCTGGAAGGCGCACGGACAATCGGTGGCCGATTGTACCCCATATCTCCCTGGATCTTTTGACCGACCCCCTCGCAACCCAGCCGAAAAGCTCTCCAGCGGCTATAAAGCATGAGAGTTCTTCCTCTACATAATCGGTCTTGCGCCTGCCCTCCTTCATGGGATATTGCCTCATGCTGAATGGCAACACCTGTGCAAAGGCGTCAGTGTTATCCGTTGTTTCAGCCAAAAGAAGATCCTGGCCGATCAACTTGCCCGATGCCACAAGCTTGCCATTGAGTATGTGGCCGAGTTCGAGACACTATACTTTCAAGGGATGCCAGAGCGCATCCATTTCGTCCGTCAAAGTGTCCACCAAATGGCGCACCTGGGTCCAGAAGCCATTCGTCTCGGCCCTGCTCCCCTTTATGCGCAATGGACTATCGAGCGCACCATTGGGAACTTGGGAAGGGAGATCAAATCCCATTCACAGCCCTACGCGAACCTCGCAGAACGCGCTCTTCGCAGATGCCAAGTGAACGCTCTCAAAGCTATGGCTCCGGATTTATATCCCGAAGAGAACAAGCTGCAACTTTCTAGAGCAGCAGAATGGTCCCATGCGCGGAACCCTGTCTGTTATTCGATGGGCTCGGCTACGCCTTCCAAACAGACCGGACAGGCCCAGGCTCGGGAGGCCTGCCCAACTTCACTTACTTACCTCAGGAAATATTGTGGACACTCATTAGGCATACCATACCTCTTCTATGACAATACTTGAATAGTTTCTTTCCAACCCAAATTCACCTTCCAACGTGTGCCGGTCATTTCGAGGTTCCGCGTTATCGCTTGATGTGGAAAAATCCTGTGGATTTAGACTTGTGGGCGCAATGACATGCCGTCAGCCCGTGAGGACATCCTCGGCTATCCTCAACCAATCCTCGACGCCGTCAAGTGGGGAAATGAATGTCCTCTGGCAGCTCACAGACGTCTGCCTGGGTCAGCATGGTGTGCCAACATCCAGACCCACAGACATCTGCCGACGGGGGTCGTACATTGTATGTGCAGACAACCCCCTTGAATGTAGTGACTGTACTATTAAGACCAACTCCCGTTCGACTCGGGGCTTGGTCATTTTTTGTTGCAAATGGCGCTTGGATTTTCGTTGAGCAGAACTCAGTAAACTTGAGTTGTGTTTGGAAGTCAGTCCTTTTCCTTCTTGGTCAACCGAGACCCAGGACAGGGAGGGTGGGTCGGCCGTTAGGCCGGGAAAAAAACAAAAAGACTTATTTTTTTAATGGTCAGATGACCTTCTGGCGGCCCAATATGAGGTCTTTTGTTGGTCCTTTCAACCTCTAAACCATGTTTGAGGTGCTATTGGTTCACAATCCTCCTTTGATGAGTATACAGTCGCCTCTGTCTCAACCCATCATTATGATAAAATCGCCCATAACCCATAGGTTTTCGACTGATTTTTGCCAAATTTTGCAGAAATAACCCATGACTCTGCAGTAATCCATGGCTTTTTGGGTTCACCGAGGGGTATGGTTTAAGACAGGTTCGTGAATAACTGGGGTGATACTAACATCGGTTAATAACATCGTGTTACGTAGCGAACGCTCTATTCCTAGCGTAGTCCGGTCCTCGACATGAACACCAACCCCATCGCAGCCTGAAACGGATCACTTTTCACGAGACTTCGTCTAGCAGGTGCTCGTGCATTTCGTCGGCTGCCATGCTGCGATCGGCAGCGTACCGTCCTCTGCCATCCTGCAAATTATGATCCTTGAAAGGTGTTTTCTCCATCTCCATCACGCTGTTGCGCTGAGAACCGGAAGCACTGGTGTGGTGTCTTCCTGTGCCGTGCGCTCGACGGGACTCCCGGGACTCAAGTTGAGCATCTAAAGGAAGCATCAGTAAAGAAAGCAGTCGTAATAGCAAGACCGAGTCGTTACGCTGCTGAATAGAGCCTGGTCATCGATATCAATCGGTGTGGCGGTGGTGGTGGACTGGAAGTCGTGGCTCTCGGTATTATGCTGGCCGTGTAGGAGGGCAGGTGAGAAGAGGAGATGAGCGAATTGGTGTGCTGGGACATCTTTTGAGAAAATGAAGAATCCAGACGTGGTTTCCGGCCAGGCAACTTCCAACTCAAGAGTGGTGCATATGGGTTCTTACTCAAAGTAGAAGTGAAGGTGAAGGATGTTGTTGTGCCTGTGAGGAGAAGGGAGATTATCCTCAGAAAAAGTGGCGTGCGGGGTGGTACGTTCGGGATGGATGCAAAGTCGGTAGGTGTGTTCGACGCACCAGGAGCTTTCACGTAAGATTCAGTGCATTTACCGCAGAACGAACCGATGCGAGGACAGGATTACTGACGTTCGAGCTCACAGAGGGGGAGTAGTGTTCTACAGTCTGGGTCCTTGGGTCGGAAAACGTTCGAGAGCAGCAGGAGCCATATTCTCCGGGAGTTGGAGAAGGGAGGGGCGGAGATTGGAGCCCGATAAACAGGGTGCTGAGGGCGCAAAGGACTTTGCAATGGGCTGCTGGGGGCTTCGAGGCGGCAGGAAACCATAATACGGAGGTAGACCGTAATGATAGGCCGGGCTGCCGGATACTGGGTACGGTACGCGGGGGTTATGCTGGACAGAATTTGAGCCAGAGGCGATGGTCTGGTCGGAAGTCGGAGTTGAAGTTGCAGTTGGAGTAGGAATGAGAGGGCTGGCAGCTTTGCTCGGTGGAATGTAAGGGTCGTGACGGTGCTACATTCATTAACCTTAAGGAGTATGTTTTTGTCATGAGCTTATATCACAGTTGAGCAAAGTGACCGGTCTATAGTTGCTAATCAAAGCTCGGTCTCCCTTTTTGAACAGAGGGGCGAGCCATCCGATGTGGAAATGAGTACCGCTGACAATACCATGTTTTTCGATATCCTGGTATAGTTCCTTCAAGAAGCTTAACACATCAAATGCTTCTTGTCCGATCCTTTACTCTGTTTGAATATGATGTTAAGCAGTTTGTAGAATTCGTAAGGAATACCATCCATGCCCGGCGCTTTGCCATTATTTGATAGTCTTACTGCCTCTGCCAGATCCTCAGTTGTTAATTCTTCATCCATGTCTGCATACTCATTTTCTGATAAATGCACATCACAGCGTTCCAGGGTAATTTCGGTTGCCATCATTCTCCCATATTCATCTGGAAGGTCCTTTTCTTGAATTGAATCATAGTAGGCCTGTGCCATTTCTGCCATTTGTTTTGGACGGCTCTCATATTGAGGTAGTGAACCCTCGCTTCCCTCATGTTTAAATTCATAAATTGATTCCTTGGTGTGGTAGCCTTCAGCAGACCTTGTCCAAGAAGTCGTTTGTAGGGTTTCCCCTTCAACGTCATAACGTGTATCTGACACGGCTCTTTTCCTATCTGATACCTCACGTTGGCGGTCTGCGATCTTCTTTTCTAACATATAAGCATATCTTCTTGAGGCATGTCCTCATCGTGTAACACCATACTCAATTGAGCTTTCCATGTTCTTATTTGCTGGGTTGTCTCGTTCACAAAATGTGAGCAATATTTGCCATATGCTGCTATGTCTAACTTGAATTTAGCCCACAAAGTTTGAATGTTATTGGTTGGGTCCCATTTTGATTTCTTCACGTTTTCGAGGTCTTTCAACAGCTGGGCTGCTAAAGTAGCAACTCGCATCATGAACTTTCGGGTCTTTAATAGGTATAAAGGTATACTCCACCTGCCTTTACCTGGTTTTTCATCTGGTCTGCATGTTAATTGAGTAGTTACAAGTCTGTGGTCACTTTTAACGGGGCAGTGATTAATCTCCCATCTGCGGAAATGTTTGAATATTTTGTTATAGTAACTGTAGTAAACTATAATTCACGTGCCAGACTGGTCAATGGTGGATCACGGGCCTCCAGGGGCTGCCTCCGGTCGTCGTCGAAGGACGGTATTGTATCCGGGTCTTTGTAAATCTGTAATCTAACGAGCGCAAAATCAGACCAGTTACCGACTTGCATAAATATGACCCGAATTTATAATTTAGATTCAACCAATCTCGAGGAATTTCCCTTCCAAGAGAAATAGTTTTGCATTCCCCAGATTATAAACCCCACGCCCATCAGGAGAACACCAACCCAAGGCCCACCCGAGTTGAACCCGCAGTATACCATATCTGTGCTAGTTACTTATTGTCTCGGTGAATACTATAGACTTCGTATCACTTGTGTGTGTGAAGACTGAGTAACTTATTGTCTAGCTCTTGCGCACTTGGTTGTCTCATCCTTACAAATGCGTAACGGAGGCCCATTTTTCTTGGATGGTTCTTGAACCAGCGTGATGCACCTATACGGTTGCCTCTGAGCCCAGGGCCCCCATGGACGTCAACGACCAATTTTTTTTTTTTGTGCGCCTTTTGATCAGGCTGCCTTGACCTTGGACATATTATCTGTGACTGGGTACCCGGCCACCTTAGCAGTTTGAGGAGTTTTGAACGCGAAAGCATCGAGTTACCAAGGGCTTTAGGACCTCATAACGAAGGCTAGGATCTTAGGAATGAGATGTATCAACACACAATACATTTGGTAACAATTTCGTGGCTCAGTGAATATTTTGCCGGGGCAAGTCCCAAAGCGGCAAAAACTAGGTATCCGGCCAGGGACGCATGCACCAACTAATACGAGAGCAAAGTGTTTGAAACATGACGGAATATTAGCAGTGGGTATGAAATGTTGTCTTGCATAGGTAATGGGCATGGTGAAACTGGCCAAAGGATCTGGATCGCATACCCCTTCTGATGCAGATTTCGATATTTTGACAATATTTCACCAATATTTGAGGTTATTGCAACAGCCACTAGATCAGATTTTGACAGGATGGGCATCTAGGGGTAGCCAGGTGTCGTGTGGTCAGAATGAGCAGCAGAAGTCGTGAAACGATGAAGCGGTTGTTGAGAAAAAGACGGCTGACCAATAAGGAAACCGTGTTCGAGATTACCCGCCAATCAGAGATCTGGCACAGCATCACGTCAATCTGATCAAATGGGCTCAAATCTGGTTTTTGGGGTCGTATGTGTCTATTTTCCACTATACAACTCGAATTTTGCCCAAAAATCAATCTACCAGTGCTACAGGACCCAAGTGGCCGGATAGCTAGTCTGGCCGGATAGGCAGTCGCAGATAATACAGTGGCGACGGAAAGTTCTGCACAACCAATTACGGCAGGGAGACCTGGAACCTAACAATAGCATGCCCTCCTTACCGCGCCTAGAGTCGGTCATCCAAATCCCGCGATACTGAATTTGCCCGTTGCCGAAACGCGGTTTTTGGTGGTGGCCATAGCCATCAAATCAATAATCTGAGCTTTTCTAAAATGGAGGATGCGCCTGGAAAAAGGACTTTTTGGTACTGTATCAGTACAGCCATTTGCGGAACTTAAGGCGCATCTGTTTTTTCTTCCCTTCTGGACTGTTTTGACCAAATCGGCTGCCCTGCGCTCAAATATTGATTAAATTCGGGGGTCGGAAACGAATTGATCGAAATAATACAGTATGTACCACAAGTCATAGGTGAAGAACCCGACGAAACCCATCAATGACCTCCTCACCATCTGGTCCCACAGTAATGCGAGGAGGTGACCTGACAGTGTGAATGAGAAATTCACAGGTGTTCTTCATGCACTGATTCTGGCCAAAGGTTTCCAGATCGTAGCTGGAACGCCACAATTCCGCGAACGGCATCTTTTTCTGTCTCCAAAAATCGTGCTGTATAGAGAGAGGGAGGGCCTCTCTGGCGCGACAGTGGCCAAAGTCCACGTCTTCCTCGTCGCAGTCGTATATGAGCAGTTTCTTCCCCATGGCCGGTGCTTCTGGACTGATGATAATGGCCGCCCATACATGCCATTCAGCTAGCACTTTCTTACCAACCCAACTTTCAATTGCTGTGACAAAGAGGCCTGCCCACATCCGCCCAGGCGCATTCTCACGAAAACACTCCGCAAAATATGAGTATTCCGCAAGATAGGGAAAGTCTTTGATCCAGTTCAGACGTTTTATTCCATTGACGAATCCAATAGGGTGGGGCCAAATCGTTATGTGTTCGCCCCCATTGATATCGTGCGAGAGACGCTGTAGACTTCCAAGAAATTTCCGTATTTGAAGATTGGTTGAAAATGGTGCCGTTAAGGGTCTGGGTGGTCGAATGCGCATCTAAAATAGGTCAATGCCGTTCGTAAATCAAGTGGAAATCATCTACCTTCTCTTTTGCCTGAAGAGTTTGATGGGCCTTTCTCGGCCGTAATATCCGGACCATGATAAAGACGGAGTGGCGGTAGAGGGAGAGGGTGATCTAGGGACCTGCAATTTATCACACAGTTTATATATCATGGCTGCATCCGGATCATAATTATGGCCAATGCCGCCGAAGCAAGTCATACCAAACTTGGCGAGACAAGACGGCCATCACTGAATCTTAAGTCGCCGAAGCGATGGATGTTTCGATTTGACTCGCGGAGATGCCCTTTTGCCTACTGGCGCTTCAAACTAGCTCCTTATGGCGCCAGGAGGGTTTCATCTCAATGATGAGACTGCAGGCAGCACGTCTACATACAGTACACTACTGACTGTGTTAGAAAAAACATTAACTGGTTGACGGTTGACTTCTCTCTCACCGTTCACCGTTTGGTTCAAGGGTCAGGAGTGAAGCGGATCCAGCCTAGGGTATCAACGTTTGGAATTTTGGGGCCCTCGTAGCCACGGGGCCCAAACGTATCAAGGTAAGGGTAGTAGAGCGGGACTTCGGCATTGACTTCACGCATATCCTCGTCACCGTTTTTTTACCTCCAGTATAGCGTCACCGAAAAGACGGTTAAACAAAAGCTGGCATGATAGCCAGCGAAATGTCGCGTAGAACTGTCTCTTCAGATTCCTTTCTGGTGCATTCATCCCTTTGCAGGGCTCAGCATATCGATACAACAGAGGCAATTGAACATCGGCGGGACGTGCCGAGTTTTTGCGGCGAAACAGGAAATTGAACCGTGTAGTGCATATCCCTGGAGCCCTGCCCTCTGGTTGGTTTTCCAGTGGTAGCTCATACTGTTGCTCTACTTGCTGTGTTATGCCTTGTTCTATGCGTCTTCACTGTCCTAAACGACCTTGCGTGTCCCTATCCCATTTCTACCTCTTTGCTTTGTACTTCTACTTCAATCTTTCGTGAGCCCGTGCCTCGGGACATTCCAAGATCCGCTTTCAACGGTGTAAAATTGTGTTCCAAAAATTTTCACCTTCGCCTCTGGGAAGCACTTCTAAACTGTCGGGCTCGACAGGCGCGTTCCCGAAACGCAAATTTCCTTGGGGACTATTTATGCCTTCACTTACAACTCATGTGAACGGCCGCAACTAACTTGTTAGGTGATGGCGAAGTTTTTGGTGTAATTTAGAGGCTTCCTCTGTGAATCTGAGGTCAAAATCCTGATTTGGTCGTCTCAGCCTTGCCTATTCTTTTAGCATGATTTACTTCTGAGAGACCGAAAGCGACCTATGAAATGCCAGATAAGAGCTCCAGGATAGTTGAAAAGGCCCTGGCACGTCGTCAACCTCGTTTTTGGCACATGGTCCCAAATTTACTGGTCACAAGTTCTATAACTCCTTCAATTTTGAACCTATCGAAAATCCATCTTGTCAAAAGATTCCTCTCGTTAAAAGGAGCACTTTTGCAAGACGAATAAGAAAATCTGTTTTTTTGAGGGACACATCTCCTCATCCCTGCTCTTTTCAACCCGCTCCCGTTGTCCCATAATTTTCAGGAGTTGCGCGTCACCTTCTGGCTGGTGCTTCGCTGCAGCTAGCTTTACATAATATCGCTCCTAAATTTGTTTTTCTACCTTCGCCTTGAATGTGACCTCTCGCACGACGAAAAAGACTCCCTTTCTACTCTTCGTGCGACAGGCCCGCGGACACTCGGGTCAATGTCGGTCCACTCAAAATTTTCACTGGTTTACTCCATGAAATTTGGCTCTCGGAGACTGATTTCTCTATTTCGGACCAAGATTTGCGCAAAAAAAAAGCCAATTTCTTTCGCCGAGGCCATTTTTGCACGTAATCTGGCCTATTCGAGCAATGCAGCCGCCGCAGCGCTCCCGCCAATGAAGTTTGATGAACCGGAGCTCCCAGTCCAAGTGATCTCCCGGCTGGAGTTTTACTCTGTGTCGGACCGGCCCCAGCGCTTTCTGCGCTGATTTACTCTATCTAGCGGACCGAGGTACGGGTCATTTTTGGGACTTCATTTACCCTATCCCAGATCGACATTGACCCGAGTGTCCGCGGGACGCACAACTCTGGTATGCAACTTTCTCACGGTTCCAAAATAGGCAGACTTTGAGTGTCCGCTACTGTAGGCATGTAGTACTGTATGTAAGCAGGCACCCTCGAGAAAGAGACATCAGGGGAGTCAACACTCGTCACCAACCTACGGTTGGTTCCTCGTGTCACCCTTGTCCAGGAGCAATTACAGTGAATTCACAAACAGTGACAGGATGCGCAGTCGTAGAGGCTCTCAACCAGATGATTGACGTCTCTTTGTCCATGAAAATGTAAATGCTTGTCTTAGTGAGGATTGAAACCGTTCTCGGTGCTTTTTGGCCACTGCGAAGAACATTTTTAGTACTCATCTAATGCCATTTAAATGGCCTACCTTGGAACCGGGTCTGTTCTTCCTCCGCACTGCATCGACACATACACGGTGGACGCGGTATTTGGGAAGCAAATCAAGATAAACAGAATGTCACGCCCGCCCAGGACGGGGGTGACCTTCTCGAGGCGGCAGTCACCGTTCTTGAGGGCGTCGTGGAACTCCTTGAGATGCTGAGGGTGCTCGGGTTCGCGAGCTCGGGAAACGTCCAGCCAACGAGGATGATGGAGTACTTGTGGATGATGTCTTCTTCGTACCACACCCACGCCATCTGCGCGTTGGCGTCCCCGGTGATCGCGACTAGCACGGAGGTCAGATTAGAACACGAGGAATGAGTAAACCAATACGTACTTAGTAATTCTGAAATCAAGTCGCGAATTAATGCCTTGAGGTAGTCGGCCTTCATCTTGGAGGTACGCAAGAGACCTATCGCACGTCAGCGGGGTCTGGGTAGCGAGCGAAGGGGATACACACTAAGGATGTTGCAGCCCGCAACAGAGAAAGCTTCAATCTTGGTACCTCGTTGAGTAGGCGACCGATATTGAAGTCGAGGTCGTCCATCTGGGGATTCGAGTCGAGGGAAATAAGCAGTGGGTCTGTAGGCTGTTTACACCAAAGGTACCACCATTACTACGGCTAGGTACTTCAACGACACCACTGCCAATCACACGTTAATTAATTTGTGTCAGTGTGGCGTTGAACGACGACCAATTCATGTTGCTGCCCCTGCCGCCTTCTGCATTCCACACCACGCTCTATGGTCAGGTGTTCGGTGTGGACCCGTACTTGCTGGTTGACGGAGACGATTCTGGCTCTTCCAATGGCGGTGGTGAGTGGCGATCACTGGAATGGAGTTCGCATCTCCTTAGTGAGCCCGTGTTTAATTCATCACCAAAAGCGGGAGATCTCGCTGATCGCCGGTGATGATTGCAATCATACACCGCGTCGATGGTGGATTGCGATCGGTTTGCAGACCATCACCTAGCCTTGCAATTGCGACATCATGCTGGCGAAACTTTGCAAAGGTGTCGCAGTGCTTGTGAAGGATCTGTAGAATTCAGGGAGCTGGTAGTCCCACCGTAACTCCTTTTGGTCAATTTCCTACGCTTTTGGATCGACAGATGGCAGGCCCATCTCCAGCTTCCCCCCTTCACCGGAACCTTTGATCGAAATGGTATAGTAAACATCCCATAATTCGTCTCGCACCACTCTATTGATCCCTTTCGGGCACTCATTTAGCATTTCGCATCCCGGTTAACTACAGGTTAAGATGGAAAATCTGAGCTTGGATGAGAGCTTGTTCAGGGTTGAGGCCGCAGAAATTTCCGAGTAAGTTTTCCCAAGCAACTCCCAAATTTACCGTTGCTCGTCTTCGAGTGTCGAGGTAGGTTTTGGGCTGCCCCGGGCCCGACGAACGCTTTTGTGCAACCTTTCATCCTGGGTCAAGTTGTTGAACCAAACCCTATTTTCTGAATTGGTGAGTCTCTAGAACCTCGTTTATGATGTATCCTATGTAAAAGGATGTTATTACATACCCTGCAGTTACGTAATTACATGGGACTGAATATTGATTTCACGCTAAACGCACTGGTGAACTCTGTCAGATCAATCAAGCAAAGAATCAGATCAAAGTGCTGGCTTTGAGCGTTGCATTGTTCAACAACTAGGGCGTATATTGGTCTGAAATTTTACGTGAAGCACATTATGTAATCATCCGATATGGCTCTGGGAATTTTCTAAATTTTACGCACTCGTGGCGGCAGTTCAGTATGCTGATCAAAAAATGCCGAACAAATCAGGTTCTAATGTCATGGTGAGAGAACCAAAGTTTCAGCGAGGGTAGCTGGGGGTTTGGACTTCACTTTGAGGAACAAAATAAAAGGGGACAGATCGAAGATCTTGGAAAAAGGTAGCTAACAGTCCGAAAACTGGCGTATTTGGGAAGTATTCGAGGACAAACAAGGACACACAGCCCCCTTTAGGGTCAGCCGATGCCCAATCCCACTTGGATGTATGTTCCGGATGTTGCCAGGGATGTGACAATAATGTACTGATGGCCTAGATGGCTGCAATCATGCCATGACATGCCGCGTTCTCTATTCTCATTTCTCGTTGGTACCGAAAGAATGTCGAGATCGATTTTTGATGGGCCGGCAATGTGCGGCATCGAGGGAATGATTTAGACGGAAACAGCGCCAAGACTCACAATCTGAAGAGACAGTTTACTTTATAGTGCAATTATACCAGACACTCCTCCAAAAGTTTCTGAATTGGGCTGCTGGAGGTGCTGAATGGTCGCAGGGGAAATTCAAACTCCGACGATTATAATAAGCAGGCCATCACTACACGGTGGCGCGGTTAATCACAGACTACATCCCTGCCAAATACAGCTGTTTTCACATGCTCAGAAAAGCGTGACTTGATATGGAGAGCTAATTGACGTTTGAGACCCATCCTTGCATATTTTTTCTACCATTCCCTACGTTGTTGTATTACGCGCCATTCCCTACTGCTGCACTCAGTACGTATACTCAACTCACCGTGATTTGCTTTTTGACTCTTCAATTTTGCGGGTGAAACTTTTGCGGGGCGGAAGTTTTTGCAGGGCGGGACTTGAGTTTGCGGGGCGAAACACGCTGTGGCGGGCAAAACAAATTGACCCCATCAAATCGTCTAACTGCCAAAAAAGGCCAATTTGCGGGGCGGAACTCAATATATTCGAGGCGGGAATAAATGTACATTGGGACCACCATAGGGATAAGGGAGCACTTGGTTTGAATAGATGTCCTGCATTCCAGATTTGAATACCGGCATATGTTCTTTTCCGAGGTGACGCCTGCAAGTGGTGAGACTGCCCCCAGACCCATAAATTTGGCTAGAACAACTAAGTATACAAGTGTTCGCACAAATTTGGTGCTCACAGACATAGGCTACATTTGTAGCCACGAAGTTCGATATGTTCACCAAAAAAAGCCTGGCAGTTTGCAGTCTTGGTGTTTGCTGTGAGTACACTGTAGCCCGCCCACACGTACTTATGCCCATCAATGCTACAGTGGCGGCCAAAAATAATGCAGGGGGCCCGTTTGAGCTTATTTCTTGCACAAATCACTTCAAATAAGATGTAGGCATTAAGGTCTGACGATTTCATAAGGATCTGCACTGTTTTCAATATACAACATCTGTACGGTTTGATCGTAATTGAATAAATGAGCGGGTCCTGAAAAATCGAATTTTGGGATTGATCAGATGGCCTAAAATGGTCTACGTAGGCTGAAAGTACTCGTAAACACAACCATATGTTACTTGACCCAAATTGATAGGGATTTGGGCTCGCAATATGGATTGCAAGTGGGCCATTTTGGCCTTTTTTCATGGTAAATGGGCCAAAAATGCTCAAAATGGGCAACTTCCGACCTGCCTTGTGAGCCCAACCCCCATCAATTTGGGTCAAGTAACATATGGTTATAGTCGCATTTACGAGTACTTTCAGCCTACGTAGACCATTTTAGGCCATCTGATCAATCCCAAAATTCGATTTTTCAGGACCCGCTCATTTATTCAATTACGATCAAACCGTACAGATGTTGTATAGTGAAAACAGTGCAGATCCTCATGAAATCGTCAGACTTTAACGCCTACATTTTATTTGAAGTGATTTGAGCCAGAAATGAGCTCAAACGGGCCACCTGCATTATTTTTGGCCACCACTGTATAACCGCTCAATGGGTCAAGCTCGCTGCTTTCCGGTGAAGGCTGCGGAACAGATTGGTTCCCTTGACCCGAAGGCTGCGCAGTGGTACCCCTGACACGAGCGCGAGACGGTCGGGACGGAAGTGAGGATTCCTCCTCGGAATCTTAGTGCAGACTTGTGGGGGGCAGGAGTCTCCGATGAGGAATCCGAACTGGAGTTTCGGGTTCATCTTCGTCCGAATCCGATTCATCGTCACCACGATCACGGGTCGGTGGACCAGGGCTGACCATTTGTGACTGCTGGTTCAGTCGGGAAAGAAGCTGGTTTGCAGCAGCACAACCCAGAGTCTTTGGTGGTTGGGGGCTGGTTGTGGACCGTGCCGGCTGCAAAGGAAATTGGAAATTACATAAATAAAATAGAGGAAAGATTCACCGTCCGAGGGTTTGGTTGGAGGTTTTGGGAAGTGGGAGGAATAGTCGGTTGATCTAAGTCTTGTGAGTGATAGTTGCAATTCAAAATTTTAACACACTTCTTCTGCCCGCTGCTCTGGTCAACGCTAGGGTGTGCTCAAAATTTCATTTGGTGGAAGCAACCTAACTGGAAGATACTCACAAGTTAGCGGCGCAAAACCACGAGCATGTTCTGGGCCATTTTGTCCACGAGCTGGAGGCGAAGGTTCGTCCTGAGCGATGAGCCGCCTCTTGTTGCATCGGAAGGGTTTTTCGCAGGATATGGTGGTGTGAGATCAGGTGCCGCACCCCGGCGTCGAGTTATCCGGGGAGGATTTCCTGCAGGTGCTGGTGGTGTAGGATCGGGCTCCGTAGCCTGGTGACGAGTTCGGGGGGGGCATTGTGAGGTGTGTATGACTTGTGAGATGTCTCCGTTGGGCCCTCCTTAAATTTGAGAAGCTGTTTATAGCTTCCAAGCTCAGAAGGTGGGTAACATTTGAACAGGAATCATCGACGTAACGACGTTCATCCAGAAGATAGCAACTAACACAGACAAGATGCTCCTGACAGATATTAAATGTCACTCAAAGAGATGATAAATGTCGCCTGAAGAGATATTAAATGTCAGTCGGAGGTTCTAGCGGGGAGAAATCAAATTAACAGCCCATGACCATCGTAGAAGAAATTAGAGGAATGAAATCATTTTAACTAAGAATATTTTGGACCTCTGCATCCGTTCTGGCTGATATAAAACAGGCATCATCGAAGTTTATCCAGAAGATAGTAACCAACATGGATAAGGTGCCCTTGAAAGATATGAAATGTCACTCAAAAAGATATCAAATGTCGCCTGAAGAGATATTAAATGTCGGCCAGAGGTTCTAGCTGTGAGAGATCAAACTAACAGCCCATGGCCATCGTAGAAGAAATTATTAAGAATATTTTTCACCTCTGCATCCGTTCTGGCTGATATCGAACAGGCATCATCGAAATTCATCCAGAAGATAGTAACCAACATGGACGAGATGCCCTTGAAAGATATTAAATGTCACTCAAAAAGATATCAAATGTCGCCTGAAGAGATATTAAATGTCTGCCAGAGGTTCTAGCTGTGAGAGATCAGAGTTACAGCCAATAACCATTGTAGAAAAAATTGGGAAATGAAATCATTTCAACTAAGAATATTTTGGATCTCTGCATCTGTTCTGGCTGATATCGAACAGGCGTCATCGAAGTTCATCTAGAAGATAGCAGACAACACGGACGAGATACCTTGAAAGATATTAAATGTCACTCAACAATATCAAATGTCGCCTGAAGAGATATTAAATGTTGGCCAGAGGTTCTAGCTATGAGGGATCAGAGTTACAGCCAATGACCATCGTAGAAGAAATTGGAGAAATGAAATCATTTCAACTAAGAATATGTGGACCTCTGCATCTGTTCTGGCTGATATCCTACAAGCTTCTTGGAACCGTCTCGACTGTTTCTGGCCTGCAGCTCAGCTTCTCGACCCGCAGATGAATCAGACATCTTGCATTGTGTGTCAACAAAGTTCATTTTGGACCATTTGTATCTATCCTGGCTGATATTATGGGAGTTTCTAGGACAGGTCTCGAGTGTCTCTGGCTGTCGTTTGGCTTCTCGACCCCAATGTGAATCACTTCGTGACCATATTAGGCAATTTCCCAGCACATGTGGTGGCTGTGGAGGGAGGGGGGGTCTGGGATCCACCCAGAAAAAAAAAAATTGTAGGTGATATCGAGTTTTCAATCTCCCCTCTATCTGGATCTAGTCTCTCCTAGACAGACACTTCAACAATTTTTGACTTCGTACCTCCGTTTGTTGAAGTCTGTTAGTAAGTGCGGGGGTCCGATCAGAGTAAAACCTTGTTACATAATCATCGGAGTTTGAATTTACCATGGATTCTCGTCGTTTTGACAGCGCAAGGCATTTTTCTCATTTTCTTTTGAGGCAGTCTCACTATTAGTACTTATCTGCGACGATCTGCCTCTTCAGAATCTCCCTAAACATGCTTGAATTGGGGTTGTAGCACATGGTTCAAGATGAGGTGACATGAATGTGACATTTCCCTTCAACCCGACTCTTCCACAGCAGCGTCAAATAGCACTCAAAAAATCCAAATAAATTTGAGCAATCACAGAACATGTATATAAATGTAATGGTCGTGTTTTCAGACGGCGCGACAAGGGGCAGTGTGCTCATTTCGTGATTATGTAATAAGCTTTACTCTGATCGGACACCTGAGCTTAAAACAGGACTAGCTGCCACCATCGCTTGGCCTTTGCCTTTGCCTGTGCCAAAGGTTTGATTTTATTAAGGGATCCACGAGGTCATCCTCTCAGGTCATGCTTTTGAAAATGCCTGCCATTTGAATGCATTTCCATTGCGCCAGGTCATGCTTTTCAAAATTCCAGCCATTTGAATGCACCTCCAGTGCACCAGGTCATGTTTTTCAAAATGCCTGCCATTTGAATGCACCTCTGTTGTGTCAGGTCATGCTTTTCAAAATGCCCGCCATTTGAATGCACCTCCATTGTGCCAGGTCATACTTTTCAAAATGCCAGCCATTTGAATGCAGCTCTATTGTGTCAGGTCATGCTTTTCAAAATGCCCACCATTTGAATGCACCTCCATTGCACCTGATCATGCTTTTCAAAATGCCAGCCATTTGAATGCACCTCTATTGCATCAGGTCATAGTTTCAAAATGGCATCCATTTGAAATTGAATGCATCTCTATTGCATCAGGTCATGCTTTTCAAAATGCCTGCCATTTGAATGCAGCTCTATGGTGTCAGGTCATGCTTATCAAAATGCCCGCCATTTGAATGCCCCTCCATTGCGCCAGGCCATGCTTTTCAAAATGGCAGCCATTTGAATGCACCTCCATTGCACCTGATCATGCTTTTCAAAATGCCAGCCATTTGAGTGCAGCTCTATTGTGTCAGGTCATGGTGTTCACAATGGCAGCCATTTGAAGAATGCATCTCTATTGTGTCAGGTCATTGAAAAGCATGACCACAGGTCATGCTTTTCAAAATGCCCGCCATTTGACTGGACCTCTATTGTGCCAGGCCATGCTTTTCAACATGCCAGCCATTTGAAATTGAATGCATCTCTATTGCATCAGGTCATGCTTTTCAAAATGCCTGCCATTTGAATGCACCTCTATTGCATCAGGTCATGCTTTTCAAAATGCCCACCATTTGAATGCACCTCCATTGGGCCATGTCACGCTTTCCAAAATGGCAGCCATTTCAATGCACCTCCTTTGCACCTGATCATATTTTTCAAAATGCCAGCCACTTGAATGCAGCTCTATTGTGTCAGGTCATGCTTTTCACAATGGCAGCCATTTGAAGAATGCATCTCTATTGTGTCAGGTTATGCTTTTTAAAATGCCTGCCCTTTGAACCAAGAGGTGAGCGATCTTTGGATTGTGGACCTGTTCTTCATTGCTCACCTCTTGGTTCAAATGGCTGGCATTTTGAAAAGCACGATCAGGTGCAATGGAGGTGCATTCAAATGGTGGGCATTTTGAAAAGCATGACCTGATGCAATAGAGCTGCATTCAAATGGCTGGCATTTTGAAAAGTATGACCTGGCACAATGGAGGTGCATTCAAATGGCAGGCATTTTGAAAAGCATGACCTGACACAATAGAGCTGCATTCAAATGGCTAGCATTCTGGGCAGCGCAACCAGGGTGATTTTGTCCGTGACTGTTGAAAATAGGGCAACGAGGAATATTCAACTTGCACCTGTAGAGCTGCTTTGAACCCTCCTTGGGCTTCATGGAACGAACACTGACGAACATTCTGAGATTTCTTGGCATTTCTGGGTGATATTCATGGAAGAAAAATATTTTTTGGCGCATGCCACCGTATTGACGGAGGCAACCAAGGGCATCGTGACCGTTAGGCTCGCGACTGTGACACCAGGCAGTTTGGGCAACGCAACCAACCCCTCCGTGACCGTGACTGTTGCTTCAGTTCACGCACTTACAGTATACAGTCTTACAGCGATTTGCGGAACATAAGGCACGGACGGTTTTTTCCCCCATTTTTGGGCACTTTTTTGATCCCCGCAACCAGGACGGCCGCCCTGTACTCAATTCTCGGCTTCGAGTCATTCCATTCCATCACAAGTCCCTGAGCGGTTTTTTGAGGTGCGCGACTCACGAGGGGATAGCCCATTTTTTGGCTGACCTGGGGCAACAGAGATGCATTCAAATGGCCAGCATTTTAAAAAGCGTGACCTGAGGCAATAGGGGTGCATTCAAATGGTTGGTATTTCGAAAAGCGTGACCTGGGGCAATAGAGGTGGATTCAAATGACTAGTGTTTAGCAAATCAGACATCAATCTGAATTATCCATTGAGACACTGGTTGCTTAATGAAACTTCATATGGTTACTGAGCGCTTTGTGGGTTTTTATAGGTATAGGTAGGATGTTTGTTATCTGGGGACTGGACCTTACTTAGCCCCAGATTCGACACAGCGTACTCTGAGGAGCCTTGTTGCGTCTAGTGTTTTAGACGATTACTGTAAGACAGATGAAGATCGCAAGCCCACTAACTACTCCTTTGACCGCTAGGGAAAAAGCACCTTCGTAAAAGCTTATAGCTAACCACTGTCAATCGAGTCTTCTAGACTGCCACATGCCTGGCCCGCGGAATGATTGGGCAATGCGCGATGCAAAATTACCCATCGCAAACATGTAGGCATTGGAGTTTGATGTCTCGAATTGAACGATATAATACAGTATTTGAGTTTCCTATCCCTCATATTTGAACTTCCGAGTGTTTAAACCCCGTGCCTCATTCGTGATGATGGGATTCTGGTGGCTCTCGAGGTGACAGAGGCTCTCGTGGAGCCAAGATTGATATACTCTAAGTATAATTTCGATCAGTTCGACCAAAATTTGTCTAGGAAGTTGAATGAGTACTCAGGTTTTGAGCTCTGCGGACTTAGTGACCGATCCACTGTCCCTGGGCAAAAATTGGGCTGATTTAACCCCGTGCTTTCGGAGATTTTCAATATTCTGTGAAGGTGACCCGATTTGGCCATGGACCTACAGCACAACTCCAGAGCCCTTTTCTGAGGTGCGAGTACCACCAATGGCTATTCTTGATTACGCCCGTCATTTTCTCTTATTGCACATCTTCAAACGCGTGGCCTTATTGCACACTTTCAAACGCGTGACCGTCTTGCCCTCGTTTACATTCTTACCTCCAGCACGACTCCAGAGCCATTCCTGAGGCACGCGCACCCCTAATGGCTAGCCCTGATTATGCCCAAGACATCGCGGCGCTGAGCGCCATTCGCAAAACACGGGGTGCTGCGCCCTGCTTGCCACTCCTGACCAGGGACCGTCTCCACAGTTGGACTGTGCGAGCCTTACTTCCATTCTCCTGCGCGGTCTACTTACATTCTTAGTTGCTGTGCAAGCGCGGTTTCGCGGATCCCGCGACATCCAAGCGACATAAAAGGGCAGCAATCCCAGAAAATCCTTAGCTTATTTTCATTGTCGCTCTCGCACTCATCACTGGAATTTCTCTGTACCCGCCCACCCGCTTTCCTCGTAGCTTACTGTCTACCTACCAGAAAATTTGTATACCTTATGTCGCCATACGATCCCTATACATATCTTCTTAGGGCTCTCGGCTCAACGCCGGGAATCGCCATTTCGCTAATCTCCTCGCTCATTACCTTGCTTGTCAAGGTCTCTCCACCCTCATAATGGCACCAGTTTCATGCGACCCGATGATCCTATATCTCCCGACAAGAGGTAAAATTTACATAACTTCCGGACACCTCATTCTCTCTAGGCGAAACACAGCAAAATAGTTCAATTCTCTGTGAGTCAGTGATACACTGCAGGATGACAATGAAAAATTATTATATCCAAATCGTCCTGTCTCAGTCGCTGCAAAACTCTACAGGCGCAAGCAAGAGCTCGCAAAGCTCGAAAGAATGAGCTGGACACATTCACCCGGGCAATGGGTGCAAAATAATCTACACGTCCACCCTTGGGCAAGCAAGGTCTTTTTCGACGAAGTCGGAGCTTCCCAGTTTGTGAGTATGTCGGAATTAGATACATTATGAGGGACGGGGTTCATAATTGATTGTGGATTCTAACATATCTAACGCCATTTACGAGCCCTTAAGACCTCAAGGAATATGCTTACGACAATTGCTAATCGCAGAATGCAGTTATTTTCAAAATTTAATGCCATGCTAAGTGTGAGACTTCATACCTCAAGTTTAACTGCCATATCCAATGCCAAATTTCGTGAAGACTAAGAATCTGTCCAGAAGAACGGAAAAAACCTGGGTTATGTGCCACTGAAACGAAATTTCCGGTTACTTTTGGTCATTACGAGTAGTTGGAACAGACGCTAAGATGATTGGGTGGTCTTTCAAGTGGACAGGCTGTCGTCAATTTCTAGGAGATTTGACCCAGAACAAGTCGAGGACCAGAATACAGCAACTTGCGTGTGTGAAAATCTGGTTCAACATAGCGCACAGCATTCCGTCCTTGTCGCATATTCCGCAAATTTTGTGAGTGAATAAAGAAACTTGCGTGTGGTGAAAATCTGGTTCAACACGACACACAGGATTCCGTCCTTGTCGCATATTCCGCAGATTTTGTCGGATGCTAGGATGACCGAGAGTCCGTCAAGGAGGCCTGTCGCAAATTTCCAGAAGATTTGACCCAGAACAAATCGAGGGCCCGAATGAAAAAACTTGCGTGTGGTGAAAATATGGTTCAACACAGCGTACTCCTGTTCAAGCAGTCGCCTGAATTTTCTTATCAAACACTGGTCAATACGACAACATCGATCCCATTGTTCAACATTAGTCAGTTGCGAGTGCTTCCCTATGGTATGGGCGATATAGTGTGCAAAAAGTTTTTTTTTCATGTTGCGCGTCGGGGATAAAAATGTAGCAACTTCAGACTCGGGGGACAACTTCTAGATCCGACTTGAAATTGTACATAACCTCAACGGGCTACAACCTTGGAATTTACAACTTGGCGATGCGGCAACTTGAGAAAAGCGACTTGTGGCCGTGCAATATGTTCACAGTTTGCCGGATGCAACTTGGATTTTGATGCATTTCTGAGCTGCAACCTGACTAGGATGCAAATTAAGTATGTTGCAATTGGAGCTGGGATCGGCAACATCTCTGGTCTTTGGTGATGGGGGAGAATTTCTCCCCATACAAAATACTATCAAGGGGACCCAGAGGAAGTGACACGCCTGCGGCACTGAGTGCACGTCAATGCCGCGGCACCGCTGCCTCAATTCCCCGCACTGCTGCGGTAATTATCCCCTCACTGCCACCCGAATTCCCCTCACGGCCTCAATGCATGGCATTGCCACCTACAATGTAGTGAAGGGCCAGCACTAATCTCCCGACCCCCTGGCTGGTTGGATATCACATTTGAAGGACGAGACCTCTGAACTTTTTGACACTTCATTCATGTTGAAAACACACAGAGGACCACTCGTCTAAACTTATGACCGTGGCTAGACTTGAACAATATAGGACGAGTTCCTCGCCGGTGATGCTATGACTTCGCCCAAAGTGTCTAGTATGTATTTGGAGCCAGTACATAGATCCAGATTTGTTTTATAGCTCTTTGCGGAACTTATGGCGCGGACGATTTTTTTTTTCCTTTTTGGGCACTTTTTGATCGTTTGGACCAGGACAGCTGCCCTGGCCTCAATTCTCGTCCATTCCTTTCGGCGATATGCTCAACCGATTCGCATCCTAAATACACAGTCACCCACCTCCTCAGAATTTTTATATGACCCCCAGGACCGCTGTCTGAGCAGGGAAATGGGTTTTATCCAGACAATTTTGATCATTTTTCAGCAGGACAACTGTTCTACCCTCAATTCTCAACCTTTCTTTTCGGTTATCGGCTCAATCTGTTCGCTGTCTAAATTCGCAGTCGACTGTGTCCTCAGATTTTTAACCTGACTTCCAATACGGTTTCCTGGTGGAAGAAATCCCGAAGAGGTCATCACTTTTGATCACCGGTCAGCAGAACAGCTGGAGACGCTTTTTTTTTTCCCACGCCCTGGTTACCCTCAGACACCCGTGTTCCAGCAACATTCGCATCTTGTTTGGGGAGGAAGTATCAACTCACGACCGAAAATCAAAGGGCGGCAACAATTTTCCATATCCGGGCTTTGACGCGACGCGGCACAAGACAAACATTTCGGGAGAAAACATGGGTGTCCCGGACCGGAGACTCTATATAATCTTGGGGGTCAAGTTCTGGCACCCAACAAAATGCTGTGCCATTCTCTACTTTCTGTTGTTGCCCTGGCGGCTCTACTCAGTCTGGTATCCACAACCCCAGCCTCCAATTTCTCAGATACTGTAAGTCCACCTCTAAATGCCTGGGCTTCGCTAACGGCAGAGATCCAGCGAGTTTCCGATCAAGCGCGAGGGCTGCCAGATTTTATGCGGCTGTGTACCGATGTCGCCTTCGATGATGCAGGCCGCTGCACCCTCGTACAGATCAGAGACCCGAGTTGTTATGCATCCCCATTCCAAAATCAAACCTCAAGTGCAGAGCCCCCGATAGATGATGCCTGGATCTGTCAACTATATTCGTTTGTTTATTTTCCCGTGGTCGAGGAGGTAATAGAGCTAATGACCGCCCCAGCGATGTAAATTGCCAAGAGAATGTCAAGAACATAACGAGTCCAACCAGTCTGGACGCCTCTACGAACGACAAAGTCAACTCTTTTAGCTGCCGCCTGGCGGACTCTAGCGCTGCTGCTTCAGGCAGTCCTTCTAGCGCGGCCGCCAGTGCATCAGCCTAGGTTCCTCACCTGGGAAAGTTTTTGTATCACAATTGTTTGCAATATGAGGTCAATTTCCCCGGATCCTTGTGAATTTTTAGTTTTCCACAAATGGAAAGATATTTATATACAGTCTACTCTGTCTTAATCCATACCCCCCCATGGACCTGCAAAGGTATGGGTTTTCGCAGAGTATGGATTTCCAGAGAGCGTGGGAATTTTTTTTCGGTAAATGCCGGCCATGCTCAAGTAAGATGGCCGAGCTATAATAATGCAGTATTTGAGCAAGCGATGAGAATACAATGTACTAGGGCCATTCTTAGGTGTTTCTCCCTCTTGGAACTCATTTAATGGCACATATACTGATGTCCCCGCTTTCGGAACATCGGGTTGATGAGTTGATTGTGGTTGAAATATGGCCAGCTTATATTGAGTCAGGCTCGGTAAAGTGCCAAAATGTTCGGTATGTACTTATACAGTGGTTTACAGATAATTGAACTCCAAAATTGCAAGAAAAATAGGTAGAACTGCACCAAAAGTATGGGTTTTTGCTCCAGAAAAAGAATGGTTTATGGAGTATCACAGAGTTATGGGTTTTTGGGCCATTTTAAGTGGGAACGGTCATTGCGTAAGCCAAAATGTATGGGTTTAAGCAGAGTATGGGTTATGACAGGGCTGGGTTAAGACACAGTAGACTGTACTGTATTATACTACACATGCAGCTCGTGCTGGAAACATCACGACGACCTAACTCGCTTCATCGAGGGGTTCGATTATTGACCAGTGGTTCGATTCTGACCAGTGCGGTGGGGAGATTGGCAATTGTTTGACACAGTTCTTGAGGCAGAATGCAGAATCAGGGAATGGCAGGGAACCAAGTGAAAACATAGTGCAAGGGTACGGCTAACAGAAATATTGCGGCTAATGACTGGGTCAATTCTTGGGTCGTAATTTAAGCTTTCACGAACAAAAGGCAGCTGGGGCAGATGGTCAGAAATCTGCCGTTTTCCCCAATTAAAGTAGCGTGATTTGAATCTATACAAGCGGCTGCTCGGCCGCTTCGCGGCCTCGCATCCACTTGGGTC
This sequence comes from Mycena leptocephala, assembly GCA_029378395.1. Lineage (NCBI taxonomy): Eukaryota > Fungi > Basidiomycota > Agaricomycetes > Agaricales > Mycenaceae > Mycena > Mycena leptocephala. The sequence goes on along the minus strand of JARJLF010000055.1, from coordinate 485,079 downwards.
AAATAAGCGCCGTGAAGGTTAAAGCCGATGTACCGGTGATTTGGAACTGATTGGCCAAAAGCGGAGTTTAAAGGCTTCACACATGGGTAATTTTGTAAAAAGGGTAATATATATTATATTGACGCATTCTTTGTCCATGCTTGCCACGTTCCGTGGCGTCGTATTGGTCACGGGCCTCGGGGATGGAACCCAGATGTACTGCCACTTCACATTATAGAGGGCTTTGACCGCCCAGGGGTAGTGTCACCGACCCACCACAGGAAATCTGATTAGACAGTTCCGCTCAGATTCGCCCTGGCTCGCAGCTGCCGCTTCCCCCAATTAAAGTAGTGTGATTTGGCGTCTGGAATGACTTTCCACAGTTTTCCCAGTGAATTACCCCATCAACCCGCCTTTTATGGCGGGTCGTCGACATTAACCCTGGAAGCAAGGACTTCAAACGAAAACCTCATTCGGGTTACTTTCCGTCATAACAACGCACTCCTAATATCGCACCGGATTCCGAGTCTCGGACCGGAATTCGAATTCTGCCCGGACTAGTGCACAGACCAGCTATTTGTTTGGTCCTTGCGGCCTCCGGATTCCGATATACTCGAGTAACCTGTCCAGCACCGAATTATTCGCCGCCTTGGTCTCTTACTTCGTCACTTTACAAAGCCACTATAGCACCCCCCAATCCTCGAGTATTGCACTCCCGGACGCTAGGCCTCGCCTAAGGTGCCTTCGCTTCACTCCAGTAGAGCAAATTCACCGTTAGGCATGAATTTCAGTTTTGAGGGTCTGTGTCAAGTTCGTATGGAGATGTACAAAGCGTGAGTTGGCGATGCGTCAACTGCCCTTATAATCTGACTGTATTTGAAGGAGTGATGAAGGTAATTGTGCGGGAGCAGCGGACCGCAGCATAAGTGCCGAATCAGAAACCAAGTTCTGGTCTGCCCAGACACGCGGCCCAGCATTGAGGGAAAATGCGAGATCAAGCGAAGATGGCGGAGTTTAAAAAGCTTCAGACAGACAGACAGACATACATATGTAATTTTATAAAGAGGGTGATAAATGGCCAGAACATTACTGTACTCTTAAAATCAATTCGTCAAGGGGGTGACACGTGACCGAAATTACCAGCACTTTCTATCTGTTCAGAATTCTGTTCCGGGCAGCGAAAAGCTCTCTATACTGGATGAGGTGATTCGTTTGAATTTTGCATTTGTTCCAGACAGCCACATGCCCACAACCTCTCCATACTGAATTAGGTGATTCACTTGAATTTTGCATTCAGAGCGCAGGAAAAACAGTGCATTGGGTCGCACTATCCCAGATTGTAGCCAGCGCAATTCTAAGACTTTCTGTCTGGTCGCGCTTCTGCCTCAACTCCTGTAGATGCAGTTTGCCTCTCGAAATCGGCAGTTCTGTACTAATCCCGGCGGCAGTCTTGAGACCAACCTTGGCAGCTCCCGCCTTCAAAAGGCTGGGATTTTGCGCACGGGTTTGCCTAAACGATGCTGAGAAACATTTTGGCGTTGCCCTTTGACAAGGTCCCAGATGTTAGAGGTGGATTCACTTGTCTGGCGTTTCATGATCCGGTCGATGGCGCCGGTCAACTGTAGTCTCTCGTAGACAGACACTCTATACAATCTTGCTCGTACCTCGCTGTATAGAGTCTGTTAGTTACCGCGGGATTGTGTATGCAGTGCTCCCTTATTACATAATCTTACATAAGTTTGGGAGGCCGTGGTTCGAACCCGGCCCCAACACTTGTTTTTTTGCGAAAGTATTTTTTTTCCCTGTAGCCTTCGGTGACTCAAATTCGTGCTCCAGGCTGCAAAAAGGCTCTGGGTGATTTCTGGATCTCTTTTAGTCCACTTCAAGGTCAACTTTAACTGTTTGTTGTTTCTGAGCCAAGCAATTGCGTACAAAAGTCGCGACTTTTACACCATATGTTTATGGCCTTTTTTTAAGATTCTGAATCAGCAGAAAGTTAGTCATAAATAATAAAGCCTCATAAGTCTTTAATTCTCACTGAAAATGGTGTTTCCCGTGCAATGGGACGCGACTCGGAAAATCCTTACATAAGATTATGTAATAACGGCGCACTGCATGCACAGGGCCGCGGTAAACACCAGACTAGGTCAACTGAGAGATTGCGGAGGCATTGTGCCGACAAAACGTGACATTTTATGGAGAGTGATGTCCCTTGGTTTAAATTCGAGGTGATGGCCAGCGCGATTCTGAACAAAACTGTCTCCTCTGATTTCCTCCTGCTAGCCTGGTCGTTGATCCAGGGGCTTGGCAGCTCTTCATTCTTGACAGAGGCGGTGATGTATTTGCGCCGGGCCGATTCAATAGTATTGGGAATTCACGCAACACATTGCGTGTTATTTGGCACTGTGCCGGCAAAACGTGGCATTTTATGGAGGGCGATTTCCTTCGGTTTGAATTCGGGGTGATAGCCACCATGATTCTGAGCAAACTGTCTCCTCCGATTTCCCCCTGCTAGCTTAGTCGTTAATCCAAGGGCTTGGCAGCTCTTCATTCTTGACAGAGGCAGTGCTGTATTTCGGCCGGGCCGACTCAATAGCGTAGGGAATTCACGCAACACACTACGTGTCACACAGTTATTTTGCATTGTATACAGCCTGAAAGTAGTCGTAAAAGCGACCACCTACATATGATGGTTGACCTAGTCTCTCGTAGACAGACGCTCTATACATTCTTGCTCGTACCTCGCTGTATAGAGTCTGTCACTCGCTATCACAAAAAGTCACCGGAAATCGATTTATTGGACTATAGCTTGGGCAGCAAAATCAACAAGGTGCTATCGGAATATGCCCCAGGTTATCACGAGTCCACAAAAAAAGTTACCTTGCATGAATCGGCTCATTAATGCAGTCAAGAGACATGAAAAGATCAGTCTGCCGGTTGCAATTACGACATTTGATCATCGTCCGGAAAGAGAAGTCGCGAAAGGGCACAGAACATTGAATCAAATTTAAGTAAATGATCGGGTCGATAAATGAACATCTTCTGCAACTTATAAAAGACTAAGATAGTGACCTGTGCGTTGCAGTGACGATAAATATTATTAAATCATGTGAAAGTGCATTTTGTGATCATGAAGGATTTCGCCGGAGAGGGAGCCGGATTAATCGGTCAAGAATACAACAGAGATGTACTGGACGGTTTCCTCCCATATTTCCATGAGGAAACAGAGTGCTAAAGGTGAATTTTCCCTTGCAGCAGAATATTTTGACAGTGCAGCTCACAGAGCTTGCAGAGGATTTCGGTCAGGGAACATGAGGGCCTCTGTTTTTGCCCATCCGCACGCTTCTCCACCTTTCTTTTGCATACGAAATGCCCAAAAACCCCCCTGGGCCCTGCCTAGGTCACCACTAGCTACATCCTTCCACACAGAGAGTGCTGCCTAATGAGATCTTTGGCCATTTGAGCCAAAAACACGTGAAGCTGGAGAGCTGGGTTCGACTGCCAGCGTCTGAACTGGTCCATTTAGTAGGGGTTGCTTTTTTTTATAAAAGAAAATAGAAACCAGTTTAACCTTGTTGATTGTTTCAATGTTTGTGTTCTTTCTCAATCTCATTTCCAAATTCTCACTATTCACTCTGAATCTTAGTGTATTTCCATCCAGGTGCGGAGATGTTTGTCCTAGCCTCTTATAAACAGACGGTACAACAAAATTTGAGCTCATACATACTTCGCTTTGCTCTACAACTCAGCGCTAGCTCAAATGTTGCCATGTATCCAACCACGAAAGCAGGAGGATATCTCGGATGTGGTGCATGGTGCACGCCCTCTGGCAGTACGACGGAGTATAGCTGGGTTACTCAGGGAGCGGATTTGGATCCAGAACTGATGGCGAATTTGGATTTGATGTCGTTACATAATGCAGTTCGCCGATCATGCTGATAATTGATGGCAGCGATCACACACTGGACTTCATGGTTCCTCCTTATTCCTTTCTTTCTTGCCACCGAAGCTTTTGCGACCAATACATGGAATATTCATCTACAATAACTGAAAGTCAAAAGTCAAATTATAAAGATTGTTGCCACAAAAATTGAATTACAACCGGGGACTCCGTATTTTTGGTGTTTTTATAAGTGATTGAAGTAAATGATACTACTCGCTCAACGCCTAAGACTCTCGTCGGATTTGGACATTCATGTGTGCCATACATTCCCTGCAGATTAAAAAAACATCCCAACACTCTGGATGTTGCCAGGAATGTTAACACACTCGGACTCGCCGGGTCCTAAATCGATCGTGAAGGACAGATCCTGGTGGAACAAGTCCGTATCTACGAGCCCCAATCATCAGTAAAACTCCCCAAAAATTCCGCAATGAAATTCCAACTCACAGGAATCTGCATGGAGACCGAAACCGACCATGTCATCATTAGAGAGATGACGGATGCAGCACCCGTTAGACGTTACACCTAGGAGAAAGGCATGTCAGCACATCAATTTCAACCAAGGCTTTTGGCGACCTACAAAGGCCGTCGGTGCAGTCGACGGTTTACAGTTCGGTACCGGCACAACTCGGAGCACTGAAAAAGACTCCCCTTTACGCTGATATGGCGACGACGGCAGTCGCAAGGAATATGGTGATCTTCACTCCTTCGACTCATCGCGTCCACGGTGGGCGCCGTGGTTGGCGCCAAGCTACTCAGGGCGATATACAAATTCGTCTATTGGCACCTCTACTCACCTTCCGCTACATGCCCGCCGAATTCCAGCTGGTTTTACGGAAACTTTGGACATCTGACCGTACGTCCATCTTTACGATTCTTCTTCCATCAAGTGAACCAATCACCCCTGGTTCTCGCAAACTCAAGAATGGCAAGCCACGTACGGGCCGACGTTCAGGTTCCGCATGTTCTTGAGTGTATCCAGATTTTTCATTAGCGATATAACTCCCGCTGACTTTGTGCGGTGGCAGGAAACTCGATTATACACCAAAGGCGCCGATGGTGCGGTGCAATATGAGTCAGTTGCTCAGGCGAGGCGAGTAGGATTCAGTAAAGCCCATACGTAGCTCAAATGGGAATATTCAGGGCTGTCCGTTACAGAGGACGACGAGCACACGAAACTGGTGAGACCAGTTTTCAACCGATGCCACAGCGAAGGAGGCGTCCACGTACCCAACCAATTGCAAACCCGAAAGCAGGGTCGACCCATCGTGCCACCGCACTGGATTTAGCACGACGGTGAAAAGGGAAACACAATGCTGACCATAATGCGGGAAGGTACCCGATATTGGCTACGATCGCTGCCATCAGTTATCGGCATCATCGGCGAACTGCATTATGTAACGACATCAAATCCAAATCCGCTGGATCCAAATCCGCTCCCAGAGCAACTCGAGTTAACGCTGTTGGACAAATACATCTCCGCTGGCACGGAGATGTATTTATCAAAATGATCCAGCTGCGAGTCAGTGTTGTTCGCGCTGATCTCCGCTCAAATGTTGCTTGCGTATTCAACCAGCGAAGGTCAAGGATAATTCGGACGTGATGCATAGTGCACACCCGCTCGCAGGCCAGGCTCTGCGAAGCACTTTTTTTTTCAGAAATCCACTCGATTACTCCACTGGCAGCTCTGATTCCCCGATGACACTTGAGCGTCATGGGGCCGTGATCGTAAATGTCTAGGATCTGAATCGGCTATGTCTATAATCCAATCTTTCCCCTGCACCAATTGTACAGATGTACTCCCGCTCTCGACGGCCTAATCTTCGTGCGCACTGCCCCTCGAAGTTAATAACGATATGTTGCGGACAACAGAAATCACAGTTTGTTCGGGGGTTGGCGGAATAAAAATACGGATTGGATTTCGAACTGGTTACTGTATTATTTCGACCGTAGATTCAAAATTGATGGCATAATCGATGTCCGAAATCCCCGAGAAACTTTGTTCTAAATTAAGGGAATTTTGGACACATCAAAAAAAGTTGGTTGTGACTGTGACCTGAATCTACGGTCGAAATAATAGAGTAGTTGCAAAACACTAAATAAGTTCAGTCTCTACGGTCCACTGATGAGTCTGCGCTTGACAAGCCGCAGGCGACCAGACTTTAAAACAAAAGCAGTCTAGGGAGTCTAGGGTATGCCTGTGGTGACGGCGCTAGTCAATCCGTGGTGTTCTCACTTCTCCCACGCTATCTCCGCTGAAAGCCGTTGAGGGCGCCCGGCGGTATCCAGGCGATGACGTTAACACCAGGCACCATAAGGTTTAAAAGAGCGGAGGCGCGGCCGGGCAGTAATCTCCTTTCCGCCCCCATAGAACGCGCATACGAATATCTATGAGTCTGTGCTTTTCTCTGTTCCCCTACACATGTGGTCACATTGACTGACAGTCGAAAACCAACAGGCCAAAGACTTGCGCTTACTTTGGTCGCGCTGTTGGTGCGCAGCGCGGCGTCTTTAGACTGCTACTCGAGATTCTCGGAACTTCAGAATGCGTCTGGGTTCTAGCAGGTGGTACAGATAATAATGGAAACCCGGTCACATCCGCCGGAGCAGCTACTGCCATGACTTTGGAGTTGTGTCTTCAAACATGTGGACATGGGATTTGGGGTACGGCCCAGCGAACGCTTAATTTTTCCAAGAAGTTCAGGTGCGACAATCTGACATGGTCATTTCTATTGGAGTCTCAACCCGTAGCACATGGCTCTTGCCATTCCTGGCGCTGGTATCTCAGCTCCCATTTGGTGGAGATACTCCGGTGAGTTACGGTAATATTGCCATTCGTCATCTGAAGGCACCCAGTTCGAGAATGCGATGGCAATCCTCTTGAACGTGGGGTCTCCGACACTGGCGGCGTATTCTGTAACTTTGACAACATTGAACAGTCGCTGGATTCATCGCCAGTTCTCCCAAATTTCCTATCCAAACGCCGAAAGTGCCGTTTGGAAGTTACAATAGACGACTGCATTTTATCGTCACTCATAGTACTGCCCGAGAACGACCAATATTGGGCAGAATTGTTGACTTTTCTGGATGTCAAGCACTCATATACGTGGTCTTTTGCCAATATTTCCTCAATCATTTGGGTTGCCGTGGCATTCATATTAACGGTGCTTCAGACTTTCCTCGGTGAGCTTTTAGGTCTTGGCCATCGTCATACAACTGAAGTGTCCCAGATATCGGGTCGGAAACCATGGATTCGAATGGGATCGCCGTGGAATATGCCTGGCTCTGGCTACTCGCAATCGTGACCTGCTCTCTAAACGCCGCACCCAGATGTGATAGAACGACTCTGCATAGTGCAATCGAGCGGGCTAACCAAAAACTCTGTCTCGCCAAATACATTGGTCAGCCTGATTCCCTGGACATCGCCCTCCACCAGCCAGCCATATCGCTGGATGCCGAAGCAGGAGGGTCGCTCACGTCGGACGAAATGAGAACGGCTCCGATTTACAACTATGCCCGTATGGTCCCATGGAGTCTATCGGTTGGACGGATGTATGCTGCATTCAGTGCCGCTTCCTACCGCGCAGAAAACAACATTCCCGTGAATGCGAAAATTCCTTGGGAGAAAGCTACTAGTCATGGGGTCAATCCAGCGAACCGTCGCGGATGGCTGGACCAAGTGGCTGCGTATATCCAACGGCTTGGTGGTCAACATGGGGAAATAGCTGATGGTGGATCCCGATCATTGCAAGCCTCGTTGATGGCGATATTGCTTACTTATGGCACTATAGGGTCAGCGATGCTGACGGACTGGTTCACCCCTCCAATAGGTAAGATTTCAAGACAGAATTGAGCTTACCACTGACGAAAGTAGGCTTAGGGTGCCGATCCGGCAGCTATATTATCTACTGCTTCAATTCCGTTCTCGTTTGGGCCATGCTCTTGGCCGCTAGTCACTTGACCCACTCAATTGTCTCGTTGCCAGGAAAAACTCGCCATCGGGGACTTCCATACGCCGCCAACGCTGCTATACTCCTCAGGAGGGCAGCCAAGGTGTTAGCGGGTGCGAACGCAATATGGATTGTCTTGGCTTGCACACTCCAATTTGCCGGCGTCTACGACAACTGCTGGTGTAACGGTGCTCTGGGCCCTCGCGCCTACGTTGTAATGCGGTCAACGGAGGGAGAGTTCCAAAATTTGCAGAACCAGCTGGTGGGATGCACGGTGTTGGCGAGGTCTGGTTTCATTCTGTATCCAGCGCTAATCGAAAACTAAACACACTTACAGCGCGTCAGTCGTGGGATTTGTGTGGTTCAACATTGCTTTGAACTCCTTCGCATCGAGGTAGTTTGTAGCTGGGTTGAGTTGAAATAGTAACTTCGCAACCCCGGGCCCAGAAAGCTTCCATTCCTAAGAATCCGATGCATGGTCGAGCGGCCAATGCCGCGACCGCGCTTCTCAACCACGACTCACCCGATCGTGCAGTAATTCCGCCGTTACATCTGCTTGGATCGTCGCATTAGAAGTGCGCCAGCCATCCACATCCCCGCGACACCCCGCTGCCAGCATACCATCCCACATCGTACATAGACTCCGTATAATTCCGCCGTACATCGACATCTCCCTCAATTCTATCTCGTATCATCCATTCCTATCTTCTTGGTTTCGTTCTGTAAAATGTCGTGTGTAATGAAGACTCGTTGTGTGTGAGACGAAGATGAAGATAAGGATAAAATTATTAAAAGAAACCACTGTAAGATGAGAATCTACTTGTTGAACTACGTCGAGCATCGCGTCCGGAATTTAGGTGCGCGTTTCGTCGATATAGCTAGCAGGCGAGGCAAGGTGCATAGCAGATATCGAAGAGATCCGAGTCGCTAAGTACTATATTCAAATCAATTTCGGTTCGCCGTGGCTCAGACTCATACTCAGAATGAGAGTGAGTCTGAGCCACGGCGTACTCAGAATGAGAGAGGATACCTCGCATGTGATGCACGGTGCACGCCCGCTCGCAATTACTGGCACAAATCTGATACTTAGCAAATGGGAGGTCTAGGTTCGACTCCTGGCGTTCGAATTCCGATGTGTAGAAAACTTTATTTTTTTCGAGAAAAAGAGGACTAGCAGTCATTTCAAAGTACATGTGCTTTCCTTGATCTCATCTCCAAATTCTCACCATTCACGCTGAAGCTTCGCGTATTTCCATGTAGGTGCGGAGATATTTGTCCAAGTCAGCGCTGTTCGCGAGCTTAAATGTTGCCTATGCATTCAATCAGCACCCGCTTGCAGTAGCAAACCCTTCTACATGCGGGATACCTGTCCCAGCGTCCGAAATGTAGTCTCTGCCAGACCTTGTCGATCGTTTCAAAGTGCTTGACTCCTCTTGCTAAGTGTTCACACTATTCACACTCCCGAATATTTTGAGATTCCACCCTCGCTGGGAAGCGCAGAGATGAATATTTGTCCCAAGTTGAAGTCCAAGCTGCAAGTCAGCGCTGTTCGAGAGATATTGTCAGTGTAAATCTTGCCTATGCATTCAACCAGCTAAGGTCAAGGATAATTCGGACTGGTGCAGGGGGCACACACGATCGTTGTGATGTATAGCAACCACTAAAGCGGGGGACCTGGGTTCGACTCCTAGCGTCCGAACTAGGGCTGAAATAATTCCGGTTTTTTTCCCCCATCGAGAGGCCACATCACTCAGAAATACTGATACTGTACATGTACTTGCTTGCTCATAGCGGACACTGGCAAGTCGGGTTTAAATGTTCACGTTATTGTTGATTCATGATGTTTCCTCACATGCGGAAAAGCTGGTCAGGTATTTAAGCACGAATGGGGTAGGATAACTCGGATGTGATGCATGGTGCATACCTGCTTGGAATGAGCTGCACATTCATTTCCAGTAACGCGGGAGACCTGGGTTCAATTTCCCGCGTGCGAACTGGGGGATTCAAGCACTGGGTATTTTTTTTCGGAAAAAAGTGAACTAGCAATCAGTTCAAATCGTCCATCCATTTAAAGTAAGTGTTCTTTCTTTGCTGTCCCACATTACGAGACTCCGTCCTCAATGGGAGGAGATGCGGAATTGGTCAGTGTGGAAGTTGATCTCCGCTCAAATGTTGCCTGTGTATTCAAGCACGAAGGCTAAAGGATATCTCGGACGTGGTGCATGGTGCACGCCCGCTCGCAATGTAGAATGATGAGAATACTTTAAAAGCGGGAGACCCGGGTTCGATTCCCAGCGTCCGAATTAAGCGTTGAAAAGTGGTTTTTTTTTTTGGAAACTGGCAATCAGCTCAAAGGGTGTCTTCATCGATTTCTAGATTCTCACTCTGGATTCTATCCTCGCCGGGAGGTGCGGAGATATTCTGTCCAAGGTTGATCATTGACAAGTTGCTCTAGATCTTGCCTGTATATCCAACCATAAAACGTAGAAGATACATTGGACATGGTGCATGGTGCACGCCCGTTTGCAATGCAGAAGCCTGCCGTGGTTAACGAAGCGGGGGGCTCGATTCCCAGCGTCCGAACTATCTTGCTCAAGGTGTGCTTTTTCTTTTTGGAAAACTAGCAAAAAAGTTCGACCGGTACAACCTTCACTTGTTCTCAGATTCTCTCGAGCGATCATCCCATATGAAGGTGCACAAGCTGATCTGGCTGTTCGCGAGCTTGATTGTCAATCTCCAGCTCAAATCAATCTCCCAGGTATGCAGCCACGAAACCAGGAGAACAATTCGGATGTGGTGCATGGTGCACGCCCGCTGGCAATTACTCACAACATAAACCCAACACACGTAAGCAGGAGTCCTGGGCTCGATTCCCGGCGTCCGAGTTCCCGTTTTAAAGACGGTCTAGCGAAAGGAAAGGAAAATAAACCCAGAAATCAGTGCAGCTTTTCAGCACTCGTTCTCCAAACTTTCTCCCGTCATTCTCAAGCAATTATCCCATATCTCGTGAGCGGGTGCACCGAGTTCGATTCCCGGCGTTCGAACATCTCGCCATGCGTTTCCCTGATTTTTTTTTGTTTTTTGTTTTTGTTCTCCTCATCCACTCTCTCCACCTATATCTGCGTCCGCATCAGAGGATTTTATCCAGACCGCCCGGCTTCTCGGGCAACCAACTCGTTCAACTTCCAGAAATAAAATACGGCTGTATGCAGAGGGTATGTCTTCTAGACAATGGTGTTTAGCTCACCGAAGAATAAAGACAACAACTCGGACGTGGTGTACGGTGCACACCCGCCTTTCTTCATCGATGAGTGCTGATCAATTAGGCGGGAGCACCGGGTTCGATTCCTGGTGTCCGAATAGTGTTCTTCAGTGGTTTTATATTTTCTGTCTGCACTGTCAACTCCTGGTCCTTCATTTTGCTGTCCAGGTCTTTGATGGGTTTCTGACCCTCAAACGCAGTTCAACCATAAATTTGTATAGAAAAGACGGGAACTATATTTCACGCCGATTTTCACTGACCCATGGCCAATTTGTACAAGGGGTTTGGTGAGGCATCTTGATTTCAATCCTCTGAGTCGTCACAGTGACGACTCAGAGGATGGAAATGAGTCGTGTTCACGCGGCCGTCTTAAGTCTCATCTCCGGCCCAACCTGTGCACCCCGCGCAGAAAGCACCAGAGGTATGAAATTAAACTCGTGCAGAGCCAAAGCGCGTAACTCGGACGTGGTGCATGGCGCACTCCCCTTTCGCTTGCCCAAATTTGATGTATAATAATGGGTTCGATTCCCGCTGTCCGAATGGTCTGCGTCGATTCTTCAGCTCTTTTTTCTTCTCTAGAGCTTTCTTTTCCCATTTCATTCACATCCCATTGGGTTATTTCAGAGCACGTTGCCCGGCTGTGGCTTGAATCGTTGTAATTTGAAGGTGGCAACTTTGAACTGGAGCGACAGTAGCTCGTTGAACACTGGTATTCTTGGGGAAGAATAACACCTTGGACGTGATGTACTCGCTTTTCGTGATTCGAATCCAGTGAGTGGAGAGAATCCCGGGCTAGAACAATGTTCCCGCTATCTGAATAAATACTTAGTAGCGTAGCGCCCGACAGTCTTCTAAAATTGTAACTCACTAACATTCCTTAGAATGCGGCCAACGACAGGCCTCGCGCTAGTCGGGAAGACTCGGAGGACCTCGGAACAGCCAGAGGCGCCCGAAAAGGAAGCTGTCAATCAATCGGATGGCGCTCTGCTGAGTCTCCTCCATTCACTCGTCGTGGGCTGTTTCTGGCTGTCCTCGACCACTCTGGAAAGACCGGATCGATCTGCGCGCCAGGCTTCAAGGGAACCGAAAAGACCGAATTCGGAACACGTCACGGAATGGCAGAGTCTAGACAAAATTTGCAGGATGAAATACGAGGGAGTCTTGGAGCGGTAGAACTGCACGCTCCAGCTGGTGAGTCGCGACGACCTTGAAGGGGTAGCACTACTGCTCGCATCGGCCAACGGAGCCACCTCACTGCATCCACGCCCCAAGCAGACCACCTTCACCCCGCTCTATACCGCACGGCGACAGACCGCGCAGACGGTATCGCTCCCCGCCCCCGCCACATCCCGTGCTCATGGAGCACTCTACGGCACATAACACCACCTCTCCCCTCTTTCCCGCCAGCACCACCACAGCAGCAACAACAACAGCAACCAGCGTTCTACCCCGCCGCGCCTGCGTACGCGCTCCCTCCTGCCCAAATGCCCCTGCCTATGTCAATACCGATGTCCCAATCCGCACCCCAGCCAATCCGCACGCAGAGCTACTCTTTCCGGGCCCCGCTCGCGCCCCAGCCGCGGCCCGTGCGCGCGAGCACGTATCTGTATCCCGCCCCCGCCCCGGGGCAGAAGGGGTACGTCTACCATCCTGCGCCGGGCTACCGCGCCCCCGGGTCCGGGGCCGGGGTACGCGCGCGCGCCAGCACTGCAGATGCATCCTGCGCTGTTCAACCAACCACAGGCGGTGAGGGGCCCGACGAAGGAGGTGCCGTTGTTGAAGAGGATGTTTGGGTTTGGTGGGGGTGGGAGAAGAGGAGAGGAGTGCGAGTCGGGATACAAGGGATACGAATGGGAGAGAGAGCAGGGAGAGTAGCAGCAGGGACGGGAAGGGGCGGAGTTTGAGTCGGGGGAGGTCGTATTGAGGTGCGTGAGGTGCGCGTTGTGTTGTCGACGCCGCGCCTCCATCTCCAAGAGTCCCGAATCCGTTTATCATTGCGCCACACATCTACACCCTGCACCCGCCTTGCGACACCGTCATCCGCGACACCACATCTACATCCCCGCCCGCCACACCCCACTCCCCACATCCCCGCTCTACATCCCCGCTCCGCATCCTCACATTGTACATAGACACCGTATAATTCCGCCTTACATACATACCTACCTCCACGCACGCACATACATAGTATACCTGTAGTACCTGTAGCACCTCGAGGAGTACCACCACGTTCGACCCACATTCAAGCCCTAACAATTGTATCTTGTATCATTCATTCATTGATTCTTCTTGTTTCGTTCCATGGACAATAAATTGTTGTGTGTATACATATACACTGGCATTTGGGCGTCCGGAGTCAATATTTAGGTCTGCGTTTTCGTCGATGGCTAGCAGGTGAAGTGTGGGTGGAAGCAGATATCGAAAGGATACGAGCCGAGCGAAGTACGAGTGTTCAAATTATTCGTGATGTTTCCTCACATGCGCAACGGTTGCACAGGTATCCAACCACCGAAGGAGGAGGATACCTCGGACGTGGTGCACGGTGCACGCCTGCTCCGGCTAACACACAAGCTTCTAGCCACTGGTGCGGGAAACCTGGGTTCGACTCCTAGCGTTCCAGAAGACATTTGTTTCGGAGAAACTAGTAATGAGTCAGTTCAAAGTACGTGTGCTTTCCTCAGTCTCATCTCCAAATTCTTACCATTCACGCTGAAGCTCAGCGTATTTCCATCCAGGTGCGGAGATATATTTGTCCAAGTCATCGCTGTTCGAGGGCTTAAATCTTGCCTATGTATTCAGCCACCAAAGCTAGAACATCATTCGGACGTGGTGCATGGTGCACGCCTACAGGAATGTTGCGATCATTGATGCAGGAGAGCTCGGTTCGATTCCCGGCGTCCGAACTAGTGATTCGTTGATTGGGTTTTTTTTTCGTTTTCCATTTTTTAAGCAGTGATCTGTTCGAATCGTCCTTCATCCTCTTGTTTCCTCGCTGAGATCGTCATAAGCGGTTATCCCATATGTCGTGATTCCCGCAGAGATATATGTTTGTCGAAGTCGGAAGTCAGCGTTGCAGTTGATCTCTGCACAAATCTTGCCTGTATGTCCAACCACAAATAAGAGAAGACGACTCGGATGTGGTGTACGGTGCACATCCGCTTGAAATAAGAAAAAGATGACCAACGAATAAGCAGGAGTCCTGGGTTCGACTCCCGGCGCTTGAATTCGGCCTCGAGAACTTGTTTTTTTTCTTGCGGAGAAAATACCAGCAATCAGTTCACCCTTTGCATGCTCTCAAAGTACGTGTGCTTTCCTCGCTCCAGATTCTCACGATTCAGGCTCCCATATGTCGATTCTCGCATTCCATCTGCGGAGATCATGATATATTTGTCCGAGTCCAAGCTGAGATCTGGGAGTCACCCGCAGCGCTGTTCGCGAGATTGAACAAGGGTTAATAATTGCAATTCACCCCACGTTCAGACTTACCTATGTATCGAACCACGAAAGCAGTAGGGTAACTCGGATGTGGTGCATGGTGCACACCTGCTCCCGCTAAGACAGAAGTCTCCAGCCACTGATGCGGGAAACATGGGTTCGATTCTCAGCGTCCGAATTGGCTCATTTTAGAGCTGACTTTTTTGTTATTGTTTTTTTCTAAAAATAAAACCGGCGACCTTGCCCATCCTTTCAAACTGTCACCATCCATGATGAGTTTCACGGACGAGGGCTTCACGGGCAGGGGTGTTATCACGTCGGTAAGCTCTACACCACTGGGTACTGTATCGAACATGCGCGCGAACAAATCCGCGCATGTTGATGCAAAGAGGTCTGGCGAATTGGCGAATCTTTGCGCGGTAAACGATATATTACGTCAAAGAATCCACCTACTCACGAGAGCATAGTGGCGTTCCCATCGCTGCCAAAGATGCGCTTATCCGAATTGGTGGTGTCATTGAACCCAACGACCAGTGGGTTTTTTGTAGTGCCAGCAATATATTCCGCCGCGCTGCAGAGTGGTCAGGGACAGTTTGAATTCGACCAAGTGAATTGCGCGCACACGTTGTTGTCAAAGGTATCAGACGTCGAGTCAAATGCGCTACGTTATCAGTGCTGGTCGGGTCATTTAATACATTCACGGTATTTGGGAAGAAACTGTGCTGAACACCGCCGAAGGTGTGCCTACGAAGAATGCGATGTAGATAGGAGTGGCCATTCAGTTAGAATATTACGACGCACCCACAAGCCACCAGGCCAATCATCTCAGTCTGCGTAAATCCCTGTCGAGCAAAGGCAGCTATGTGCGAGTCCAGACCTTGCTCCGGTGCAGGTACACCGGGCGCGTTGGGCGCCGCGGCGTCCACGCGTCCACCGCGGAAGGCGATTTCAGGACCCCCACTATATTCCGGTCGCAGGTGAGACGACCTCAAGGAGCTTGAAAATAACCCAACTTACCAAGTCTCAATCGCGATGAGGGCTCCGAGAGCGATGGCGTCCGCATCTGCGCGGACAACGTCAATTGAGTACCGTGTGTCATATTCCATCTGGCGACTTACTAGAAACATAGCGGTCGACTACTGCCAACACGATGCCCATGGTATTGGCGAAACCGTTTCCGGCATTCTGGCTTTGTCAATGCCAATCGGCCCAGCGTAGTATCCGTCCAACACACCTCGGCGCGCGCTTGCTCTGCCGGCAAACGGATGGAGCCATCCATGCCTCCTGTACCGTCCGTTGAGTTGTGTGTTGCCGCGTCATGGTAGGCCTACATGAAATCAGGTGTTAAAATAAAACATGCCAGGCTAAATCCTACTGTGCGTATCCAGTCGGCAGCGTCGGATCGCCCACTGTTGGGGCCTATGGTGGGGTCGAGGAGGAAGAGATTGCAGGGTTGGACGAACGTCGCAAGAGTAGCAGTAAGCATATTAAAGCCGAGCTGGTCGAAACGTACCGCCTCGAGCGCATCGAGTTGCGGCGACGGCCAGACGGATGCCTGAGCGGTCGCAATAAAAGCTAAGGTTCCACACGCTAGACGGAAAACCATCTTGGGAGTGGAAAGGATGGAATGATGTTTGTCCACCTAATTGGATCCTTTTAAATCCCTGCTAAGCATTACATAGGATCACCAAACAAGACCACGGTAGACACCGGATCTGCGATAGGCACACCAAGAGGCGCACATGAACCGGCGGTGATAGACGAATGGCGCCACGCTATCTTGACTCTTATTCGCACGACTGATCGACGGCCGCTTAAACCGGAAGGTGAATCATCTTTTTTGTTTTTTTTTGGTCCGGTAGATAGGTAGGTAGAATAGGGTAGAATTACACGGCACGGTCCCGCTCAGGAACGCCGGTTCCAGGAAGTATGCCGATGTACACGCACTAAGTAGAAACATCATCTTCCCTGGGCCTCTCTGTGTCCCGTTAGCCGAGCTCCCGGTCGCAGCTGTCCGTCGTGACGTTCAATCTCGCCGGCGTAGAGCTAAAAAACACAGAGAAACGGAAAAAAAAAATTAGCACATTGATACGGTCAGCCTCTGAATCAAGCATCTAAACGAAACAAGGCCGGAAAGTGACGGACATCAGGGAATACGGGGATTACCAGGACCCCGTTTATACCCTGGGAGGTCAGGTCCGCGTTCGGACAAAATGTGGGATAATTCTATTTGGAGACCTGGCTTCCAGCGGAAATCCCGTCCGACTCGGAAAGATTGCGTTATTTGAAACCCGGCTTCCAAGAGCTTCTCGCCGACCGCCGGCATCTTGCCGACGATGCTGCCTCGGCATGTTGAGTAGCCATCTGCCACTCTTGAACACAGGATTGCGAGTGCTAGAATTCATGAATGGCAGCCTGGATCTGAACATTTTAAATTGGCTCGACTGTGGCCCTCATACTAGATGAATTTGTAAGGCTTGCGAACCCACACCAGTTGCACCAGACAAACTTCTCCAAATCAATTGGGTCAGTTCGACCTAAGAAGTGCTGTATGTGGACAACCTTTGTGGAGATAAAGGTAGATCCATTATATGGGAAGGGAAAGGAAAGCTTGGCCACTACTTACACTGGGTCCATATGCGAACCGACTATTCCCACAGTGTCCAGTTAAAACTTTCAAATAGACGGCCAGCCAACGTAGTGTTGTCACAGCGAGGCCCGAGGGACACGCTTAAGAGGCAGAAATTATTGAAGGGCAACGAGCCTATGTTTCTCAGAGGCTCAAGGTGTAAAAGAGTTGAGCAACATGTCATTCCCTGGACGCCAACCAAAGCATTATTGATTTATTTCAGAGTACTTTCAGACTATCTACATCATTTCCCAGTGTATATGGCCAATTGAAAAAGTCGCTTTTTCGGAAAATTACTCATATATTTAGTCTCTCATAGACAGACGCTACAACAATTTTGATGCTCGTGCCTCCATGTTGTATATATTAAGCAGACGCCCAGATTTTATGTGCGCATGTTGACATTCTTCCTTTTCTCCCACTCCGCCCGGCAGCTGCCGTATGTCCATACCATTTCTGATTTCCTTTCTCCGCAAGGAATCAAAATTAGGCCCGGTCCACTGGTCCATGGTCTTCTTTTTCCCACTTTTTGGCTGGCGGCTGCCGTATGTGCATCCCATTTCCAGTTTTATTTTTGTGATTTGCCATCTGACCTGTGCATCAGAGATTAACTCTGGTCCAGGGAACTGGCTGGTATTTTTCACCTCGCTGATCAGCCGCTCAACACGCGTTCAAAAGGGAGGCTCCTTTCGCATCCCTTTTGCTTCGCCACCCCCATGTCTCCCAACCCACACTCTACTGAATCGCCCTCCGTGTTCTCGGTGGTGGATGTTTCATGCCCTTGGGTTCCTACATTCAAGACTTTAAGCCGCTTGAAGACCTCAAGATGCCTCAAAATCCCAAGATTCAAGGCCTTAAGACGCCTCAAGGCTGCAAGGCGCTTCAAGGTCCCAAGACCCTCGAGGCTTGAAGACCACTCAAGATTTCAAGTTTCCTCAAGACGCTTCGAGGCTTCAACGTTTCAACACCCGTCAAGACACAGCAGCCTGACATCCCCGACATCGAGTCATCGTCTACCTGGGTATTGGCGGCGCCTACTAGGTCAGCATACCTTTTTTTTCCCCCAATTTTCTACGCTCCAACGAGCAATCCCACACTTTCTTACTATACTATCGCCGGCTGTGGTATACACTTTGCTCCTCCAAGCTGCCACTCATTTTTTCTTTGGGCCTGGCCGCTTGCGAACCTTGAATTCCAATTTTTACGCCCCCGAGCAGCCCATCGTGCGCCCGTGGCATTGCCCCATGTCCAACTCAACTTTTTCCTCGCCCACAGCGCGCCACACACACCGAAGTTGATTCATTTTTTTCCACTTCTCCTGGCTGAGCCGCTAAGTTCTTAATATTGTATTCTTCACACGCCGCAGACCAAGCCATCCAAAGCTTGACGCGTCGACACCGCTCTGTACGTCTCATGCGGGTCACCGTCCTTCAGCGAACACTGCATCTGATGAACATACCTATATTAGATCCCTTTCTGAGATGTGTCTAGCAAGTTGGGGTCCTTCGTTTCAACATCGCAGACCCGGCCCTACGAGCCTGACACCCCTGCATTATCCTGAGCCTCAAATTCAAATCCCCACCGACAAGGAAGCACCGCATCACTTCCAGACGCGCCCCCCGACGCCTGATCGTCTGAACATGTTTATGGTCGGCTCTGTGACCATTCTACACACTGCCTTCGCCAGTGACAGATATCTGATCTTTTGTTTGCTCCGTGTCCGCGTTGGCGCCGTCTGTCTACTAGGATTCCCCACCCTGCCATGAGGCTGGAACGCATACGTTGTCGGTGCGTTACCTCACAAGTTTCACTCTGCGATGTGGATGTTATTGTAATCTCGACACGCTGCCATTTTGGGTTTAATTTTGGAAACCCTAAGGGCGAGGTGAGTATAATGCAGTTCCATATGTGCTTGCCCTCAATACTAACGTACAAGCAGCCCAATAACCTCAGGTAGTCTGCAATTGGGTCGGATGAAATAGGAGGGTCGCGTGCATTGGATTTAGTTTCAGTTTTACTACAGATGTTTGTACTAGGATTGAGAACTTCGAGCATCCCGGAATTTATTTTTTGTTAATCAGCACTGTCACCCGCCTACGCCGGAGCGGAGCGAAGGCATGTCTTATCACCATTATTTTTATTAGAAGACAACGAAACCGGTAAGGTATGAATTAAAATGCATCTAAATTCCTGAAATTGCGCAACAAGTATGCCTACATTTTATTTGAAGTGATTCGGGCCAGAAACGAGCCCAAACAACCACGTGCAGAACATTCCGTCGCCACTGTAGGTGCCGTTCGGACAAAAATGGGCCTCCGAAGCGCGAAGGCTAGGGCCGGTTCAGACAAAATCTTGCCATTGGTGGGGAGTCGACAGCCATTCTTTGTCCCAAAATGCGACAACACTGGCTACACGGTTGGGGTCGATAATTCTCAGACAAAAGAGCACCACCGGTGTACCCGGCTCGGCGAGACAACAGCACCGTTTACGATTGGTTTACGAATTCTCGGGTGAGTACGAGAACGATGATAGTCCAGTAGGACTAGTAGTGTTGGTTCAGGGCTCAGGCACGAGCCCGACCCAAGCCCGGGTTTTTGAGCCCAACCCAGGCCCGACCCGAGGTAGGGCTCAGGTAGGGCTCAGGGTCGGGCTCGGACTTTCGTACGGCCCGCGACCCGGTCTTGAGGGTCGGAACCGCATACATCCTCCACCTGATTTGAGTAAGCAATCCCCAATTAAAAATTGAATTCAGAGACATACAAGTTGAGATTTTTTAACTATGATGACTTTCATACTTTTCCACCGGTTGGATGGCAGTTGAATGGCTACAGCGGAATATCCCGGGATTTGATGGGGTTGTGCGCTGTGAGCAGCCGTCCCGACAAGATCGCTTCTGGTATTTTGAGAAATCATCATCACTCAAAGAGGTGGTTCGCACATTCAAGAAGGCCACTGCAACTGGAATGTCTCCCCAAGCTTCAGGTTTTTTTAAAAAGAATCCCTCAAGCCCGGGCCCAAGCCCAAGCTCGGTTCCGTGTTTCACGCTCCCTCGGAGGAGCGCTGTCAAAAAAAAAAAAAGTTTTTTTCTTTCGCAGATCCGTTTCGTGCTCTCTGGACCGCAAGCTGCCTCACGAGCTTCCTAATAGGTTGTGTACGGGTTTATGATTAGTTCTTGATGAAAAGTCTACCGTCCTCGCTTTCCCGTGCTGGAATTCCGAGTCATGGTAAACACGGCCATGCTCGGTTCAATTCTCTTTCTTGCGCGGCGCGCGATTTGCACAATAGCTAGCGCCGGCCCACTCACTCGAGGTTGCTCTCCTTGACGTCTCGCGCTGATACGCAACACTGTAGGCCGCAAGCATCCATCTAACACACCTGCCCGCTGTCTGACCCTCAGACCTTCGTGCCGCGCGTTCGGTTGCTAATGGCCCCCTAAGCCTGGTCCTGCAGCACGAATGCGCATATGCGGGATGATGCTCTGGATGGGATGTCTTTCACTGCACCAGCATCGCATGTGGAAATCTGCGGAGGTACGTAACTGTACGTTCTCTGTTTGGTAACGCGTACCTTGTTTCGAACAGACTTTCGCGGCTCCGGTCGGGTCGGATTTGAGGTCAGAATGCAGTTAGAGATCGCCATCGGTCCAGAGAACGTGTTTCTGGGTCGCCTAATGGGAGAGTCTGCGTATACAGTACATAGACACCACAACGCTCCGAGGTGAATGCCAGAAATTGATGGGGCTCGTCGAGGGACCCAGAGGGAGCGGCAAAATTGCGGGGTCTTTGAGATGGTGAAATTAATTGATTCTGGCCTCGGAGCCCTTTCTGGTTGGATCTCGAGAGATCTGTATCGGCGGGAAAGAGCAAAGCCCGTTGCACGCTGCTAATGGGGACTGGCAAGTCACACCAAACAAATGTCTGTTTGTTCTTTGTTTGTTCCTGGTCGGACCTGCCCTCAGCCTTCCACAGCGACTTTAAAAATCTCAAATAAATCGCAAATGAAATCTAAGATGAATCTACAGGGAATGTCCCGCGCCGATTTCCCAAAATTTCCCCATGAAAAGCGGAACAGGAACGCAGAAATGGCTGGGAAATGGCTGTGCAAGACAGAAAATAATCATTTGCGGAGTAACAAGGGCAAAAATAAAATAAAATAAAATGTGGCCGGGACATTCCCTGTAGATTGTAAATATCTAGAGATCCTACACTCAAAGTGTCTTCACAATGTCGATGGCTGAGGCTGTAGGATGGACTGATGGAGGGCCGACATCTGATCACTGCCACTTGCCAGTCCCCACTGCTAACAAGACTTAGACATCCGACCAGTTCCGATCACGGCCATTGAAGGAGGGATGTGGGAGAGTCTTTGACAAGTTGGGTCCGAGGATTGTCCGAGCCTCCGAGGGACGGACCAGATGCGCTCACATTGCGTCCTGCACTGATTCATGACCATTTAGTGCTCTTGAACATTGAGCCAATAGACGCTCTCTTCACAATTCTCAAGGTGAGTTCTCCTCTTTGATTGAACGGAGATGTTTGACGTCCCGTCCTTGGTCCCGTCTGCCAGTGGCTGTACTGCCGGTTATCTGCCACGGCTCGGTATACCGCTGCAACCTCAAGTTCTAAATGGCTGAGAATGGTCGAGGACACTTATGAAAGAATATGCATATGAGTCTTCCCACTCATAATGTTTCATTTTCTGTGTGTGCTTCAAAGTAGCCGGATGGATAATTTTGCGACTGGCAGATAATTTGACACGTGAAAATTATCTGCCATTGTCTTTCAGCCGATCATAATGCCCCTCTCCCTCTATCAAACACATTCTTCAGGCTACGAAATCCATCCCCGACCACTTCAGTTCTCTTCCGCGGATCCTCTAAGTTAAAAAACACGTAGAAACGCGTCGACAAACTCGAATTTCTCTTCTGTATGGACGACTCGCAGTACACGTCTTAGGGTTCCTCGTGAAAGATATGGGGGATCCAGAGATCATCCTCGTCGTCTGGGGGCTCCACACCAGGGACATCCTATCAAATGTCATCATCCTCATGCTCTAAGTTGCCCTCCCCGAAACCCTGCTCCACGAGCTCCGAAATAAGCGCATCCATACGCTTCCCGGCACTCTCCGGAGGCTGATGTAGCCATTCCGGTAGGGGCTCATGAGCAATTGCAGTGCCTCGAACAACTCTACGCTGAGCCTTTTGCCAAGACGTGTACGATGACCTTTGAAGACATCCACTGGAGAAGGCTCTCTCGGCAGGAGTGGCCGAGGCCTGGATTGCCATAATCCCGGGCCATCCGACGCAACGTAGGATACGCAGTGTCATGGTTGTTTCGCCCGATCAGTATTGATAAAATAATTAAATGAAAGAAAGACTTACGCCCCACCAATGAAAGATGTTTGCCGGCTCAAGGTGCGCCGACAGGTACCTCTTCAGCTCGTCACGGGGATTCGCCAGTACCTGCTGAGCTTTCTGGGCCGATTTGACGGCATCCAGCAAGCGACGCGCCTCGGAGATCTTCTCCAGCAAAGTTGGTCCTGCGACTTTCCTTCAATATTTTGTATCTCATGGCCTTCAAAATTAGGACGATATCTCGGATGTGGTGCCCGGCGCGTTCTCGTTCTACAGAGCTCGGGTCATGAAGCTGGGGGCCCGCGTCAAGACCCAGGTTCGACTCCTGGGGTCCGAATGGGTCTGTGAGCGCATTCCTTTTTCGCGGGCCCTCCGTTTACCTTCTTTCCCCGGAAGCTTAGTGCCTGGTTGGCACTCGGATTCCTATCCAGTCCTATCAGTCAAAAAAGAAAAATCCAGGCGTTTTTTCGGTCCATAACTGCTGGAACGCCGAGCTGAGTGCTCAAATTTGCAGCAAGGACTCAGGCCAGAAGTAGTCAATGTATCTGCTACATTTACATCGAACGGTGGGTCAATAAATTGAGCAAGGACAAAGGTGAGTGCGGTTCAACCAAGGTTACATTGATTATGTTGTCACATTCTATGGCATGTGATTCTGTCAAACGCCTCGAGTGACATGTGATTCTACCACTCCTCTCTCCTCCTACCACCATGGCCGTCCCCGCAGACCTCTCCATCCTCAATCTCTCTGGCAAGTTCACCACGGTTCGTCCTTATTCGCCCTTGCCCTGGCCCTCAGGCGTCCCGCGGTCTATAGCTAGCGCGCACGCCCTGGTAGAACAAAGCCATGAGCGGCGACACCGACAAGATCCTCACGCTCCAGGGCTCGGCTGGGTCACGCGCGAGGCGATCTCGTTGGCCACCGTTACGCTATCGATTAAACACGACAAGAACGAAGAGGGGATCGAGAAGATCGACATAGATCCGCTAGGATGAACTGTTGAAACGACCAGTTCCTTCTCATTCATCCCACGAAGACTATTACAAGCAGCATCCCAGGAACGAGAGAGGAGAGGACGTTGTCGTGGACGGAGCGCAACAGCGAGGATAGTCTCTTCGGTTTCGTCACCGGTAAATCGAGGTACATGAATGATGTCCATTACCCGCTCCCCGCGGTGGTCGACGTCGGGTTTCACCCTCCACATGCCGATCCCGGGGCAAGGCTCATCCCCAATCACTGAGAACCAGGTCACAAGCGCACATGGGTATTTGATGCCGCAGTGCTGGAAGGACATGAAAAGGTGGACGCACGCAGCGAGCAGCCCGTGAAAGCCAGGGAGGTCAGGGGCTCCCTCGACAAATACACAGTCGTGCCGAGCAGCACCGCCACGCCAGGAGTGCACGACCCGGATACGCTCATGCAGCATCCCGCATATTCAGCATTGGTCGCTGGGCGTGTAGAATGTTGCGATCGCAGAGGGAAAGACCCTGGTACTATTGGGGGCATCCGGACAGTTGTCGAGAGCCACATTTACGTATCAGAGGAATGAGGGGAGGGAGATTGAGGTACGGGGCTAATGCGGCAGGGTTTCGACGGTCTCTGCGCACTACAAAGGAGTGAATGAGAATCAAAAACATATTCCGAAGAGGACGCACCGTGAATTTTTGCCAAAATAACCTCACCAAGAATTTTCCGCTCATCACTCGGACCACCGTCGTCATCCTCGTCTTCCCGGGCTGGGGGAGGAGCGGGTGGGAGTGGGCCAATGGGTGTGCAGACGGGCCTCTCACCAGATCCGTAAAGTCCACACGAGCAGTCCTTGTGTTGCACCATGACCGGACTTGACATGAGCAAGAACAGGCCGCAGCGCTGAATGGTTGAGGGTATTGTGGCCTTGAGGCAAAACTGAACATATAATATTGAGTGAGTCTGTGAGAGCGAATACATCAGGCGTTGACAAATTTGTTGTGACGTTGTATAAGTTTACAACGCCAAAAAACACCAAAAAAACGCGTGAAAACGGACCGAAACGCCTTAGCTGGCAACGCCGACAATTTTTGCCGTGAAATCATAAAAACAGCGCATCACCGTAAAATTTAAACAGTCCACTCCCGTGCAGCCCGAGTTCGCCCGGCATTTTCCCAGATTTCATTCGGCAACTCCAGGACCAGTCAAGCAACCGCTTCAACCTCACGGAAAAGATCTCCATCCTATTCACGGCATAATTATTTCCTGGCACAGACGAAGCGTTTTTCCGCAGATTTGCGATGTTGCTGTTAAATTAAAATGCCAGCTCTTGCCCGTAGATACCACCACAGCCGGCTAAGCAGGAACCAGCCTGAAACAAATGTTGGAACAGACCAAGGGTCGTTCTCGCGAATCAAATGCGCATATCATTGATTAAATTTCCAGACAATACCTTCGGCACGCAACAAATCAGTCCATGTCCTGAGTGGAACAGAGGAGAGACATACATCATATAAATACTTATCAGCTCCCACCTCGGTGACCTCGGTGCAATTTGTGAGCCAGACGACGTGCAGCGCAGCTGTTGTTCTCCTCCGCGCAATCCAGACGTGTCGGGTAGCCACTTGCTAGGCGGTCGGATGACGCTGTAGCCGTTGGGAATGCGGGCGCAGCGTGCGATGCACGAGCAGGAGGTGGGCGACGTGCGTCCGAGTCAGGTGAGCATGCACAGAGTCTGCGACGGGTGTACTCACCCACATCGGCGACAGCCTAAGGGTGGAGTCGTCTGGGCGCGCGCGAACGACTCGGACTCACACCGCGGGATACGAATGCGCGCACGCACAGGTGGCTCGTGCTGCCGGCCGCGCGTCATCGTTCAGCGGTACGCGAGGTCCATCCACAGCGCGCGCACGAGGCCCGAGTACGACGCGCGCGGCGGCGACGATAAGGTCTTGCGCATGACGCGCCGAGGACTCTGTCAATCCCCACACGCGCATCCTTCGCGCGCTCCCGGCGCCCCAGCGTCGTGCGCGCGCTACACCCCCCACGGCCTCTCCTCCTCGGGATCTTTCCCGATGCCGCGATCCTGCCTCCTGCACGCAGGGATACGGTGCTCGGCGATGCCCGCGCTCCAAGCCCGTGCACCGATAACTCAGATCGTCTGCAATGTTGGGGACGGCGAAACACGAGGGGAGGAAGGTGCCGGACGCGGAGCAGAGGGTGTCGATGACGGCGGCGAGGGTGACAGCGGGATTTGGGCATGGGGGGATGCGCCGATGGGGTGTGCTGCGTTGCGGCACCGGTGTGACGTGGCGACGTGTGAACAGCGAGGGCTGCGGTGATGTCGTGGTTGGCGGGAGCGGCAGGACGTCGTACGCATTGATGACAATGACGGGGACTTGAGCACAGACAGGTCTTCCGCCGTACCAGCGGGCGCGAACCTCCGCGTTCTTGAGTTACATTGCGTGGGATAAGCGTGGGTGTCGAGCGATTAGGGGAAGCTGCGCTGGAAGGCTGGGAAGGGATTAGCACTGTGATAAAGTTATTTAGACGGCATAACACACCGGTGCATCAAGGCGACGACGGTGGGACGCGGGAGAGCGTACCCGTGGGCGTGTGCGGGGATTCGTGGCGAGTGTGAAGCGGCTTGATCGGAACCCATTTCGGCGTACGGTGATTGGAGCGCAAAATTCATTGGCGGAAGCCGCGGCCCGGGATTCAGCCCAGCTGCAATAACGGCGCGTCCAGAGATACGTACCCCGGTAATTTGTGGTCTGGGTGGACATTCTTTCCAAATAGTAGTTGGTGGTTGCAGGAAAGAAGTGCGCATGGCAGTGCCACGTCGACCGGCGAGTTCGGTCCGTGCGAATTCAAACTCCGCTTTGGGCCAACGGCGTCGTTTAAATTTATTCCTTTGGGAGCGAAGACAGCTCAGGAAAATTACACCGGTATCACACTGATCAACCTATCCCTTCCACCCCAAAAAACAAACTCCCGTTGATTTCAACAGTGAAACGTTGAATTGAGACGATGAATTTACTTATCATCGTGCACGCGGTAGATTAAAATTCATGTCCGTTCTCGAAAAAGAAAGGAAGAAAGAAAAGAGAGCAGATGGTCTGTTTATGCCCCACCCACGAGTCGAACGGGGTACCAGCCGCACGATTATATGTCTAATCGATTATTCCCGCGGTACAGGGCTTGTTTGCGTGCGACTGAACCTCGTTTTTAGCCTGAAAACGAAACAAACTGATACGATTATTATTCAGTAGTTGGGAACCACACGAGAAATACCTAGATCTTTAATTCAGATAAATCCTGGCGGCATTTCAGGGATGATGAGTGCACTCAGAAAGAATATTCACTTACAAAGTGGCAGCTTTCATATTTACTGTTTCGGGTTGACTCCGACTCACCACAGAGTGTGAGTGTGATTCGTTCTGTGCGATGCAATACCCAAATTGGGTTGAAATTAGAATGGCGGCTCAAAATGCATGCGAAACCACTAGGTCTGCTCTGTTGAAACATTGTAATCAGAGAATTCACCTGGCACTTCTATCCACATCATGCTCGAGACCGAAAAAAACTGCACTGGTGCCGAATAATGCCCCACTCCCAAATCGGAGGGGGTGCCCGCATGCGACAGGTCGGATTTATATTCAGCGCGGGTGCGCACCGGCTAATAGGGTTTGCTGCGAGTTCCTCAGGGAGGTTTACCCTCACAACATTGCACCGGGCTTTATTGGGTTCGAGCGCCGGTGATATTTTGCTCGGTGTTTGTGTGCTTCAATTATTTATTTCAGCCCATTGCTGGACCTCGGACATCTCGGGCATACCAAAGCTATTTTCCGGTGTAAAAAAATAAAGCTATCTGAACCACAGGCTGCTCTAGCTGACGTCTTTTGGTATGATTTCAAGAGTGATTCCAATTTGCTTCGCTCCTGCCCTGCTTCACTTAGATTCCTGACCTAAAAATGCCTGGTGCCTCATGGCATTCCATTGCTTCTCCATTACCAAGGCTGAGTCGTAAGGCAGTGCACTTCTACGACCTCTCCCAGGGAAATTTGGACAGAACTCTTTTTTTTATCTTCAAGTGATTTTACGGCCGTGGTTCAAACCTCAGGCATCGCGGGTAGACTGATTCCTGTCCCCGTGGTGTTACCTGGGAGTCAATTGCTGCTTCCTCACCAACATCTGAGTCCAGGAAACGCTCGGCAAATACAATCATTCCAAAAAGGGGGGAATAAATAAATAAGACTCAATCCTACGAATAAATAAGGGGTCTTACGAGAATAACATTCAGAGAATCACAAGTCAGAATTCACACAATCATTGTAGCCATATCCTTTCCCCTCTCCCTCCAATATCATTGTCAATGTCCAACAACTGGAATCATCTTTTTTCCACCCTCTGCACCAGTTGTATCCCCGACTTCCTCAATGCCCAACTTGTCCCCATCTTCTGAACCAGCTGGCACTTTGCCAGGTACATGGAGAGCCATGAGATGACTGATGGATTTCCCGTTTTTTTCTTCGATAGCAGTAAGCCTGGCATCTATCTGGGCAACGTCCTTGACCTGGGATGATCTTTCAAACAGTGGCCGAGCTGATGTCCAGAGCTTTGCGGCCTTCGAGAGATCTCCCTGGTTCTGGGCGAGATCCCCGAGGCGGAGCATGCACTGAGCGCGACTACAGTGCACATCCATGTACGTGAAGCCCTCAAGAGCGACCGTAAAGAGGCTGTGGGCTGTGTTTGCATCCATGTTGGAAATAAATACATCCCCTAGAAATAACAAGGCCTTGTGAAGTGCCAGTTTCACTTTTGATTTTCGGGCATTTGCCAAGTAGACCACCGGCCAGGTGGTTGTGCAGTTTTCCACTCCCATCCATTGAGCACCATCTGCGAGTCTCTCCAAACATAAAGATACATCTTCACTGACATTTCCCCAACTGAACTTGAGGTTTTTTTGAAACAAAACCGCTGCCAATGGTGTATTTCCCTCTCGGAGTTCCAGGTCTGCCAATATTGTGTCACAGAACGTTATTTCAAGAGGGTCTTGAAGGCTGTTGAAGATTTTCCTCGCCTCTCCCAGACTTTTCCGCACTAGGTCATTGTCTTCCCCAGTGATTACACCAATTTGTGCCATATTAAGAAGTGAGAACCCATAATTATATCCCTTTGGATCAACAGAAATGTCCTGAAGGATTTCACTGTGAATTCGTCTTGCTTCAACATACTCGGATTTTCGAAAATGGACTTCTGCCTGGACAGCCAAAATATGGAGATCGACATAAGTCCCAGCCAGACCACAGATGCTCAAGAGTCTTCTTGCTCTGTGCAGCAGGGCAAAACTATCCTGGTATTTACCCAGGGCTGTCGAGGAGAAACCTGCTACCTGTAGTGCCACAGCCTGATAATATAGATGTCCTGACTGACGAGCCATTCTTTCGGATTCAATAGCAAGGGTAATAGCAGAAGAGTAATTTCCAGTTCTCCAGTGAAGATCGGCCATGTTGTTCAGGGTACTGCACTGTATCTCTGTACTTCCACAGGACCTGGATAATTCAAGTGCCCGATCGAGGAATTGCATAGCTTGGGAATGGTTCTTTTGGTACCAGAACAAATACCCTCCGGCTGAACGATAAAATCTGGCTAATCATTGAGATGTATGAGATGACAAGTTCAAATCAAATCAGATTCACTTACACTCAAGAACTGGGTCATTCAAATATTCACAGTAAGAGACCCCGTGGGCAAGCAATGTAGTGACACTAGCGTTAGCCATGGGATTATTTAACACTTCAATGATGAAGGACACCTCCACTCGATAGTTGCGAGGGTGAGGGAAGACATGAGGAATAACATCCATCAAGGGAGTGCCAGTGGACGCTGTGTGTCGGTAAAATGAGTTCAGAAACGATGTGCTGTAGATGGCATCCACTAGATCCGGGGCATCAGAATGTAATCCTTGGGCCAGCAACTGCTGCAGGTTTGCAAGATTCATAGTTATTTCAGCTATGACAGGTTTGAGCTCTGCTCCTTTATATCTATATTCACTGTATAGACCCAGGAGTGAATGAAAATGCTTCCGAATTGACTGTGACAGAATGGGGGACGGTGGGAAGAAGCTGTGAATATGTTCCCGGATTGGAACCAGTGATTTCAAGCGTTTTTTGGTGTCAATGTATGCCAAGGAGGTAGCCAGTAATGTGGCCTTGCAAGCACGAATATCTGCAATGGGGAGATTGCTTTGGACCAGTTCGACATCTGAAAGTCCATCCGGAAGAATTGAGAGCAGACTCAATAATTCCTTGGACCCAGGAGTAATCCGGGGACTTGAGAGTGAAACTGAAATGGATGCATCCAAGCTGGACCTCCTGTCACAACCAGTGGAAAGAATGGAAGTTTTCTCCAGCTCCCAGCGAGATAAGACAGTCGAAAGCCCTTCGTAGTCAACCAAATGGGCAATCAGATCGACTGCCAGGGGCATGTTGTCTGTGAGTTTGAGAAGCTGATGAGTGTCATGGCTATTGTAACAATGATCTGTAATCATGTTGAAGGTGTCCTGTGCAGCTTCCTCTGACAATGGTTTGAGCGGCAATAGGAATGGACGAGTCCAACGGACTTTTTGCGGCCTCTCTGCACCTCGCATTGTGATCTGGTGGATATTAGCAAGGCAGCAAGTTGAAATATTAGCAGGGCTTACAATCAAGGCAAGGTGCTCCAAATCAGTGAGTAGGGAAAGGAATTCTTCAACTCCACCGCGGGACTCTTTCTTCTCCCATGGTGTCTCCAAATTATCCAAGATGAGAAGACATGTTTGCTGCTTGGCCAGATAATTGACAATTGGTCGGGTGAGATCTGCCCCTGGTTTCAACCCAATGTGCAACCCAATAAGAGCGGCCAATTCGATGCTTGTAGTTGCAGATTCCGCACCGACGAAGAATCTAGCTTCGAATCTGGCCAGAGTATCGGGGTGGTGGAGGACGGCTCTAGCGAGGCTGGTCTTGCCCATGCCTCCTCCTCCGAGAATGGCTATCCTCGGTGAGTCTTGTCTGAGAATCTTCATGATATCCTCCAATTCCGATTCACGGCCATGGAATATTTTTGGCTTCGAGGGTAACATCGAGAAAGAAGTTGAGCTGAAAGGTATAAGCATCCCTCACTGATAATGACATTATTTTTTCACCTGTTCTGAGACCCGGGACCTCCCTGGTACACCTGCTTCCAACTGAGACCTGATTGTCGAAGAAAAACAAATGGTATTTGCACGTACAGAGGATGACCTGTCGGAAACTGTGCCGTCTGAAAGTGCTGAGATCAACTCAAGCAATTCCTTGTGCATGGCCTCTGTTTTCTTCTTCATTTCATCCATATTGGTCATCATCATGGCCCCAGTGTCGACCTGGAATTTTTTATTCACTTTCTTGCAGGATAACACAGGCTCATCATACCTTGAATATCTTAACAGCATGATCCAATCCCGCGCGGCAATCTTTGAGCAGTGTGTTGATCTCGCCCTGACAGAATATCTGCTTCAACCTGTTCCCATCTTGTTGGGCCTCAACATATGCATATATCTTGTGCAATGTGCTATGAGAGTAGTATCAGTAACATCATTGACCGGACCATAACCCAAGCTCACCCTGTAAAGCTCCCAATGTCCTCAAGGATTGCTGGGGGGAGGCTGCTAGGGGTCTCAGAGGTAATATGCAGATTGACAATTACATGCAGGATGCCATGGATGTCCTCCACAAGCTGAAGACATTCATCCTTGTTCCGTTTGATATTCTAGTGCCGTTCATGAGCCACAATAAATACATCTTCTGCAATGAATATTACCTTTATTCCAGTCATCACAGCGAGAGTGGTATTCACAATTGACTGAACAAATGGAGGGCCCAATGCATCATTGATCCCTTGAAGCAGTGTTACCACGGGGGTCAAACAGTCAGTGATGTTGTTGATGCGAAGTTCTGTAGCGGAGGACTGGCGGGGCATTTTCGGAAAGTGGTTGCAAACCTGGCTGTTGAACTTAGATAGGCTCCCTTGAGGCAGTGTTGATCACCCCACTTCCCGGGTCCTAGTAATGGGATGAGTTTCCTCGCGTGGTGAGATAATTCGCAACATAATTTGATATGGCACACAAATTTTCCCAGTACCACTAGAGTCCGCCACAAATATCATGTTGTTGTCCTCCCGATCACACGAACTTGAATTAGTCGGCGAAGTGAGCTGATCCCCACCACAGTGTACTTAAGATCAATTTCTCAAGCGCGTGGGTGCTGTACCGAATCCACAGGATTCCAGGCTGTGTCTGGTTGCGGTCTCTATGACTTGTGGTTGCAAACCTGGCTGTTGAACTGATATAGGCTGCCTTGAGGCAGTGTTGATTATCCCACTTCCCGGGTCCTAGTAATGCAATGATGAGCAGGGAATGCGCACGCTTGTGAAAACCTCGTGAATACCCAGTTTTGGATGAGTTTCACAAACCCGAGCATGTGGCGAACAAGATGCGTGGCTGTGACTGAAACACGTTTCGACGCGCACTGGTTTGCTGTGGGCAAAGTGAAATTGATGCCAGGTGACGCCCTTGACGCCTGGGGGCGGCAATGGGGTGTCACTCATAAAATATTTTCGGGGGCGCAGCCATTATTCAAGCACTGTGTTAGGTTGCACTTCAATAATAAAGACCTTAGACGTATACTCAATGCACAGAATGTCCCAGTCTGCCCTTAAAAACCTCAAGATTTTCGTCAGTGGGAGTGTCAAAGGGCGTCAATGGGGGCGTCAGTGAGGCGGCAAAGGGCGTCAAGGGCGGCGTCAATGAGGCTTCAAGGGGCAACTTTGAGGGGTGTCAATCTAATTGCGTGACAGGCGTCAATCTGACATGGGGGCGTCAATTCGCGTGTGGTGGCGGCAATGGTTAAAATTTGTACTGACCAAAAACACCATTCCAGGTCAAGGGTTACGCTAAATCAAGACAGATGAAAGTTCAAACCTGTAGGATGAGCTCAAAATGTTTGCCCGATGCCGACTTCAACTATGATTCAACTTCGGTTCAAGTTCAACATTGAACTATATAATTGCTTCATGCTTACTATATTGCAGCATTTGAATCGGTCGCTCACTAAAAGCATCTACTGCAAAACAAATCATCGTCCCATCACAGTGGCATTCAGTGCACGTGGGATGCAAAATCAAAGGCCGTTGATTGGAGAAAGTAGGAAACGACAATTTATTCTAAGGACCCAAATGAAATGATGCTCTAAGATTGAGTTTCACAAACCCGAGCGTATGGCGAACAAGATGCGTGGCCGTGGCTGAAACATCTTTCGATGCGCACTGGTTTGCTGTGCGTTGTCATCGTGTCGACCAACGTTGCGTTGTGTAAGAATCAACTTTCGCCGTGTGAGAAATGTGAGATTCAAAAACCCCCTCCCGTTATTTAACAAGGCCATGTACAGAACAGGGTTTTTAACATGATGTAAGCGCGCTTGGATTTCAATTCTCTATGTAGCTAATATAGGGCCAGCCTTTCATACCTAGGGAACAATGGAGAATACAGTGGTAAATAATACTACGTGTTCGACACGTTGGTCTAGGGCTGTCCGTGTTAAATAGAGAGTTTGCGATACAGCCATTCGAGCCATCTGATGGCTGGTTGGTGCTGCGCAACTGATGGATAATGGCTCGAATGGCTGTGATACTTGCCATATCTTTGGGGTCACTGAGTTGCCTCCGAGTCGTTCAGTTCAGGTATGGGTGATCACATATATAACAGCCAGATTGTAATACATCAGCAAAATAGAATGTGTCTGGTTGATCTGGCACCAGATCAACCAAGCGCCATGCCGCCAGAATCGCGTCTGGCCGCATAATGACACGCCTGATTCCATAATCAATTCTGGCGCCCATACCTGTCATAACGAACTTCTGGCGCCAGTTTTTCAGTCAGAATCTGTGCCATATTCACACCAGAATTGAACCATATAATCATAGCTCATTCAGAATCCACTCAAATATTTCGTTCAGGCAGGAATTCGGTGCAGAAAAAGTCATCATTGTGAATCAAGATACATAAGACAGGCATAAAAACAATTTGCGGCAAGATTTGGGGACGCGGAGCGTGCAATAGGTTCGCGACGGCACTCAACGAGTGGGTGCCTGCAATCAGACAATCAAAGATGAATATAAAGGCAAGACAGTGACTCACGTCGTCGTCCAAATCATCGGAGATCTGAATAAGGCCACGGGAATCACCCTCGGACTCATCAGTGTCGGTATCATCATCCGCCTCTCTCCGATGCTATGCCGCCGAGGTCTTGTAGAACTAGGACTTGGGGCTTGAAATTTGAGGTATTGAAGCTTGAAGCATGAGATATTGGAGTGAAACTTGAACAGTGAAGTCTCGCAGATTGTAGGCTTGCCGCTTGAGGTCTTGCAGCTTTCAGATCTTGAGGGGATCAGAGAAACCAAGAACGACAGCGACGAGGTTTGAATATGGCTTGGAGCATTGAAGGATAGGGTGGGTTGAATGACATTCTCCCCATCGTGGGGCTCGGGCACTTGGGCAAGAGGAAAAAACAGAGAGATGGTGGTGGGAGGAGAAGACGAAGGGAAAGACGACGATCAAAACGAACTACCTGTGCACGCACGTGACGGTTTCATCGTTTGATCCGACGGACGGATGATGCGGGCCGCTCGGGTAGGGACTTGATCAATTTGCGACACTTGACGTTCAAGTTAGCACTTGGTTAGCACGAAGAATTAGCTCAGTATTAATGGGAAGACGAGACCTGATAATAGATTGATATAATTCAGTGATAAGTGACGTCCAAAGTTCGACAGCTGACTGCTGGGCAATTCAAGGCCAATTACATACCCAAATGGGACCCACATTGCATCCAGGTGGCCATTCCATCTGGATACAGATGGGCCGTCCACCTAGGCTCAAGCCCAGCCTCAGGCAGATTCCAGGTAATAGGACAGCTGACAGGGCCAGCTGGAATACAGGGAGGTGCAGGTTGGAATCCGGACGGCAAGTCCAGGTAGTGAACACCCCAGAAATTACCTACGAAACATGTATTGGCGTAGCCGGAATGCAGCTCTGAGACCCACTTCAAGAAGTTGCGATGAGGCAGATATCAATTCATCAAATCATTAATCCTTGTAATTCACAGGGTTGACACGAACTCTAAGCCCGGAACGCCGGGGTAGCGGTCTCGTTTCTCGAGCCTCACTGTCGGATTCAGTGTCGGAATCGTTGCTTTTACGGCGTGCGCGCCTTTTTCGCTTCTTTGATGGTTCGCGCTCCTCCTCACCTGCCCGGGTTCGTTTCTTCGAGGCCTTTTTTCTCGTGAAATTTCTAGCACCTCGGCCAAGTCCAGTTGCTGCTGCTTTCACCGCTTTTCTGGCTTGTGCAACAGCCGTATTCTTGGAGCGTCGGGCTTCTCGGCTATGGCGGAGTCGTTCTGCTTGTTTCCGATGAAGGAGGACACGATCCTGCCACAGAGGTGTTGGCTTGAACAAGCTGGATGGCAGCACGCGTCGAATGAGATGGGGATTGTGAAGGGAAGCAGTGTTTATGATGAAGTGTTGGATGAGAGGGTCGTGCTCAATGAAAGACTCCTCCAGGTTGGTTTGCCGTCGCTCTTGAAGCACTGATTTCTTCCCGGAAGCTTTACATGTGCCTGAGGAGCAATCGTGCTGCACGTTGATGCTGAATTTGATGTTCTATCATTACTCTCAGTACACACCAACGCAAAAGAATAGGACAGTTCATCTTACCTCTGGTTTCAGAATCAAAAATACAGCCTCTTCACGCCGCCGAGGCTTCATGAATGGCAAATTGTATACTTCATGCCGCTGGCTCTGCACGACAAACTGCTCAATAATCACGATAGCAGCTGTTGAATCAACGGTTTGGAGAATTTCGATTATTCTTCCGGTCACAGTTTCTTCGCCAGGAAATGGACTGCTGGATACTACCCAATAATCTTTGCGGCAGGCCTCTTGCGACTGAGAAATCAGGGATCGACAGCGGTACCATTCGGAATCGGGATCGTAATCCCGACAGTAAAGGCAAGCGGTGCAGGTGTCGTGTGCAAGACAACAATTTGTCGTTTAGGGCGCCACGCTGGCCCTTAATAGCGGAGATGGGAGCAAGTTCAACTGAACCTGGGACATCAGATGAGATTTTAGATCTGCGATGGCTATTCGGTGAAACAAACCAGGTTGAAGGACCTGTGACTTCTTCCAGCCCATGAGGCGCTGAAGAATTGGATGATCTTGAAGTAATTGCCGTGCTGAAGGACCACAACGAGTCCAAATGGTTTCGTTGTTGATTCCCTTTATTGGCCACGTCCCCCCTGCAGCTCGATGTTTCACACCTTCAAGTGCTGAGAGTCGGATGGCAATGTCGCGGCTGGGTGCTCGATGGTTTGATAATATGGAAGCGCCACGAAACACGGCGTTAAATGATTCAAAGGCTTCTGTAATTGCGCCAAGGAGCAGCCCAAATAAACGGACATCGGCTGGCGCATGGGTTAGCAGGTGAGTTTTGACTTTGACAACCATCTTGGTGGGATCGATCTCGGCAAATGAGTCAAGGAAATTTCCGATGGCAATGTGGAGGTCGGCCTGAGTAATATTGAGGTCATTGAAAAATCTTTGAAGCCTGAACATACACAATATGTCTCCATGTCATCAATTTCTGGAACCCAAAGGAGCGCAGCCATATCGCCGATAGCCTTCCATGCTCGGAAATTAGTTTCGTCGACCAAATCATGAATGTGGAAGACCGCTGCTTGAAGCAAGACTTTAAACTGTCGTCCTATCAAAGAATTGGCGTATTGAACAATGTAGCCAGCTCGAATGCTCTCAACGGAGAGGCCGGAGATATTCGTGGCTTGAAGGCGAAGTTCAAACAACTTCTTTTGTTCAGGTGTCCAAGATGTATGAGTTACGTGCCAGAGAAACTTCAGCACTCCGAGTAGAATGGTGTGTAAAAGTTCGATGGGGGTATCGCGGGAAGGATCAAAGCCTGAAAATATTAATCGACGCTCAAGTCAGTGATTAGAATATTGCAAGGACAGTGAACACACACCATCTGTAGTGAGAAATGCACTGTATATGTCGTCAGCGTGATCTTTCACCCATTGTTTCAACTCCTCGGTTGTCTGTGCCTTGGATTTTCCGCTTTCCACCGCTTTTTTGAACTGTGAGAGTAGGTCATTGATCCAATATTCGGTGTATTTGTCCTTGACTCCTGTCGATGTGTATGACTTCTTCAGTTCAGCCTCTTTCCCTCGCAAGCCAGTTTAATCTGTTCTTGAACCACCTCAAAAATCGCGCTCCTTGAACGAGGTTCTGCAGACTATTCAAAAGCTCAAAACCACAAAATGGAACATCGTAAATACGAACCGCAAACATAGCGTGATAACCTTCGTTTGTTGCTTTATCGGCCTGACTTCCGCCCACCTTGCATTTTCGACATGGGTGATTTGCAGCCGCCCCCATGCAACTGCATATTTCGGCCTGCATTGGATTGTCGGAGGGATCGGTGTTGACAAATATTCTGTAACACGAAGAACCGGTTGAACTGGTGTTGTCGGGTGCACGAATGGGATCAGTCTCCGTTTCCCTTGGAAATACTGAGTATCATACGTATCGTGAGGCGAATTAAATCTTACTTGATCTGTTTTTTGAACTCCTTAAATTGCTCCGGTATGCTTGCATGTTGCGACGTTGAAACGAAGTGTATATAGAATTCATGCTGGAGGAGTTCTCGAGGTAATGAACGGTTGGTCATGTAAGCATTCCAATGCTTATTCCAGGACTTGGAGCGATTCCCAGAGACATCGTCTGAGAAGTAGTCGACAAGAATGGTGTAAAAAGGATCACCTTTTGCGATTGCACGCAGCGGGTTTGGCATACGGGCTGGGTAACCATCTGCAACGGCTGTGTCGGACCATGCGGGGACTTGATTACTGGATTCTAAATCTAGGAAATTAGAGGAGAGACGTGAAGCTGCGACCCGGATTATGCTCTTCTTGATGTGGGCCCTGTTCTACATGAAGGCATCGGCAGCAATTACGGATGATGGCTGAGAGAAGCATACCTGGTCGTCTATTTCAACAGGGTATGTGTCGACGTGCATAACACTGTCGACCTTGAGTCAGCGAATCGGAATTACACAGCGTCCATCATTGAGTTTAGCGACCTCGTGGATGTAATAATGGATCCCATTTTGCATCTCGAGCATGGGGGTTAAAAAATCCGGATCCAATTCTTCGAGGAGCTTTTTGCCATGCCAAATTTCCGAGATGGATCCGTTTGTGTTGATCTCAGGGTAAAGATGGAATTGAGAACGGATTTCAGGGTTTGCACATTCCTGAAAATATTTCGGAGTCAATGAAGGAGATTACCGAGGACTCAGGATTTATACCATTCGGATGATTGCCTTGGGATCGTTGAGACAGAAATTATTTCCCTGCAGAGATGTACACGGGATTGTGGGGACCCCGCAACAGCTCCGTAAATTCTTCTGGGTTTTGCGAAGAGCATCGAGAGACGGAACGTCTTTAGCACGGCACTCGCGTAAAATCCAGATAAAAGTCCGCATCAAAGACTCAGAGATAGGGAGCCGAGGCAGATTGTCGCAAATATCCAATAAAAGCATCTAAAATTTGCCGAGTTAATATTCTATTGAAGGCCCGGTTGCAAAATTTACTCACAGATTTCGATGGATAAGGGTACCATGCTGCAGATTTTTCTGGATCAGTTTGAGTCTGTGTCGCGTCGAAAGGATCCGAGTCGAGCGCTAAGTTCGAGCAGATCAATTTTGATGCGATGATGCTAACTGCTCGCTGGCACACACCTTGAAGTAGCTCTGCTAAAAGCGCGTCGTCTTCTGCT
Source organism: Mycena leptocephala (assembly GCA_029378395.1). Classification (NCBI taxonomy): domain Eukaryota; kingdom Fungi; phylum Basidiomycota; class Agaricomycetes; order Agaricales; family Mycenaceae; genus Mycena; species Mycena leptocephala. The sequence continues at coordinate 446,642 of JARJLF010000055.1, read as the reverse complement.
GCAGGATTTTGAGAGACCTCCAACTCTCCGTCTAACTGTCGTCCCAGTTCTACTGCATCCCAAATTCCCATCATGTCCATTTCTTGTTCGAATTTGCGACGGACATCGTCTTCTGATATTTCATCACCAGCACTGAAACCTGCCTCGTACTTGCTATAGTCTCCCCACATGCCTTCTTCTGCTTCTGAAGGCCCCGTTTTTGCAATTGGGTGGAATACCGGCAAGCGAAGATTGGCAAATGTAAGATCTGCCGGTGCCGCGGGTTGCACAGTTGACAGACTTGAAGCCCCGGCAAGACGCCGCTCAATATTGCTTTGGCCCGCCTGACGAGCTGTCGCAGACTCAAGGGCTTGTCTGTGTTTTGAAGATCTGACATGCTCCTCCACATGCCCTTTCGCATATGCTGCCCATTTCGCATTGGGACACACTTTGCATCGGACTTTCTTGTCGGCTCCTTGCTCATAGCCTGGCAAGGTATCATTGAGTTATTGCGATGCTGAATCATTTGAATTCCTCTTACATTCTGGCAGTTCACGCCGTGGTGGCATTGTTAAAGCAAAATTGCGGCGAATTTACTTTTTTGGCAAGTGATCATTCATTGTCCGTGAATCCACTCAAATACTGCGAGCGCACAAACAAAGCATTCACAACCTTCTCTCCTCCCACCACATCTCATGTCCTCTGCCAACCCATCGCGCTCCAGCTCCCCCCACATCGATGACGATGACGATGACTACGAAAACCTCATGTCAAATGTGACCCCTTCGAGCAGCCCTACTCGTAAACGGACCGCCAATGATGCCCAGCTCGACGACAACGACCCAGAGCTGCCACCCCCGGTGCATTGGTTCTCCAGCCCAACGGGAATCATTTTCGTGCGATCACAGCTTTTGCCACCTGGAAGCGACTCCGTCCAGAGCAGGTCACCGAGGTGGAGGCCTTCGTAAACGACCCACCTGCCATGCAATTGGCCAAACTCTTTGTCACTGTGAAGGCTAACGAGAATATGCTCGCAAATTCCAAGCCGCAAGCCTCAGTTCGAGATTAAGCTCCCTTGAAGACGAACATCATCCGAGCCGTGAATGCGATGCTTTGCTCAAGCCATATTACTCATTATAAAGGGGAACCACAAAGCACGACGTTCAGGCAAGTCATTATTCGCAGTGGCATGATTTTGACTGAGATCTTCCGCTCGCAGACGCTTCTTCTCCGCATCGCTGGGGAACTTCGTTGTTGGACCGAGCACGACAAGTTCTCGATGGATACTGTCCAAAAATTCATGGCGATGTCTTCACCCAGTCCCGTTCGGTTATTAAGAAAGAGGTACGTCTCGCTTTGCCACCTGCCACTTGACGTAATATGATACTAACTTATATCATAGATCGTAAAATCTGTCGAAGTTTCCGCGCGCCGCCGTCTAGCAAGAAGAAGACACCGACCCTTCGGCCAGATGACCGCACACAACAATCTACCAACTCACCAAAACATCACTCACAAACTCTGCGGTGGCAAGAGCACCTCGATTCCAATTACGCCATCTCTGTGCAGTCGAGTGGCATTGATGGTATGTACCTCATTCTTCCGTATCTGCCTTTCTCATCCTCCTCAGCGCAAGTGGCACGTCAAGAAGGTCGAGAACACTGTCAACGATCCTGACACCGCCGACTACTCGGAGCTTGTCGACAAGGACCTACAGAAAATCCGCTCAAAAGCAAGAAAGGGGACCACTGATGCTGACGAGATTGCAAAGCGCGTCGCGAGGTAAGCCATGTAACTCTTATATTATTCTCACTGACTCCCACTTTTTTGTACCGTCTAGGGCCTTCGCTTCAATCCTTGATAAGGATCGTTCGCGTCACGGCTCAAACTCGTCCGAACAGATCCCGACGCCACCGCCACGACCGACGAAGCGGGAATGGCGTACCAGGCTGACATCGACGAAGTTATGAAGCGCGCAATCGTGGCCAGAGTCTTGGTGGTTATGCAGAACAGCAAGATGGAGGGGAGGCAGCTGCCGAGGATAATGGAAGCGCAGCGTAAATTACCACAGTATTATTTCTTGAATTCAGCTCGTATTTCGGACGATATTCCATATTGCGCATTCACTATTCAATATCCAGATAAATTTACATATTTCACCTACTCGATCCGACAAACCCAACCCGTCGTTTCGCCAGACAGCTGGCTGGAAAAATACCCGGGCTCTAAGTTATAACTCAGCTATGGCATTGCTGTTGATATGGCTCGTTGACAGGAAGACACTCAGCTGTATTCCACCATCCTCGTCGAGCTGGAATCAGGTCAGGCTGGATCCACGTGGGGTCCATTCAACGGAAACTCTGGATTCCAGCCAAGCACCATGTCGGTTCAAGGTAATTATTTTATGTGAATCACACACTGATGATTCCTGGTTTCTAGCTGGGTTTCAATTGGGTGTGATATTACAAATGGTCCCGTCGAAAATTGAACACAGGCTAATAAACTGTGCGGAGAAGGAATCAGCAGAAACAACTACTACAGGATGAATCCAAGATCTGTTATGAATTCTGGTGACAAGATACAATCTGACACTCTATCAAGAAAATGGCACAGTAATAACATCTGGCGCCGTATGGCTTGTCTGGCTCGTATGGCTGCTATGCCAGCCAGACACTCCAGACACTGCCAGACGGCACCAGGCCTGCGAGAGATATCCTGTTTTGCTGATGTATATTGTTGTTGAATTTGGAGGGCTCATGCAGTCTAGGGCCATTCCTTAAACCCCACATGTGATAACACACTCATTAACACTCTTTCTAGCAGAAAATAGCATACATTTACTTTATTTTATTAGCCATTGGAGCCATTAGCCATCAGTCTGTGCAACGCCAAACAGCCATCAGATGGCTCGAATGGCTGTATCGCAAACTCTCTATTTAACACGGAGTTTCTTACACAGCCCTGGTCCAACGTGTCAAACACGTAGTATTATTTACCACTGTATTCTCCATTGTTCTGTTTCCCATTGTTCCCTAGGTATAAAGACTGGTCTTGTATTAGCTACATCGAGAATTGAAGCCCACTTTTACCTCTGATATATTTTCTTGGGCCCAAGGGCGCACACCTTGTTTTGGACCCAAGGTCGCACGGTTGAATCGGAACGGAACAGATTGGCTCGAAGGCCGCACGGACATTGGAGATTGTTGTATTTGGGTTTTTGCTTTTGGGATAGGAAGACAAGTTGTGGTGGAGGAGAGTTGTTAGTTTTTTTTTGAAGCAACAGACGAGAGGTTTCGAAGGACAGAGTGCTGGATTGCACAAGACCACATACGGTGGTCCAAGCCCCGAACACACAAAGTGACGGAGTGTTGTGGAAATTTGAGTGATTTATTCATTCCCTAGTCTGCAAATTCCAGGCCTTTCAGCGATGAGTTCCCTCACGTGGCGAGATGATTCGCAACATGATTTGATATGGCACACAAATTTTCCCAGTACCACTAGAGTCCGCCACAAATATCATGTTGTTGTACTCTCGATCACACAAACTTGACTTGGTCGGCGAAGTGAGTTGATCCAGTGTACTTAAGATCACTTTCTCAAGCACGTGGGTGTTGTACCGAATCCACAGGATTCCATAACTGCATCTGGTTGCGATTTCTACGACTTGTACGAGTGCTGGGAAGATTTTGGTTTTGGATATTTCTTTACAGACACAGGGCATTGGAGTTGAAGTTGAACAGAGTGGTGCCAAGACAACACCAGCAGGTGAAATCGGTGTTGGGTCCTCAACTAGATCTATTTACCATTTTCACAGCAGTTCTCAGCCGTTGGGAAGCCTGAGAGTCAGGTAGCATATTTCGGGTCCACTGGCATTGTGAAGGGGTAAAAAATGAATGTCCAGGCGTGCCGGCTCCGTCATTTTCATTGACACTGGGGGCAATCACCAAGGCATCTGATTTGACATGCCTAAAAAGCATATGGTACGCAGTTGCCGACACATCTGAACAAAGTGTGCACAAAGGCTTACACTGTGGTAAAAACCTCACCCTCCCACCGCATCCGTACCCTTCTCCATGACACCATCGCCAACTCCCCTAAAAGCACAAAGTTTGCCTCCATTCTCCACCTCGTCGAGCGTGTCCCGGGCACGCACTGGCCGTCATCAGCGCCAGCTCGTGGACAGTGGGTTAGGCATCGCGGCGCTAAGCACGAGGCAGGCCTGACAGCCCCACTAGTGGATTTGGACTCCTCACTTGGTATGGAACCCATCACACCTGTGTACGCAGCACCTTGGCGGATCCCCCTTCCGGTCACCACGGCGATCCCATCGAAGGAGAGTGCATTGACATCGCGCTCGCGGACACTCGCAGGCGGGGTTCCACTTGGTACACGGAGCCATAGCTGTAGTATATACACTAAAACTTACGGCCTTAGCCACAAGGTCAGATATCAAACACCATGGACCTAGCCACCCCCTGGATAGCCTCCCATTTGCACGCCCTGCGGGGCCGCCGGGCAAATTTCCGGCCTCGGAATACCCTTTATTTGGCCTATATTTGCTCCTCCGGAAACTGGGCAAATGTTGGGGATTCCTCGCCATCAATTGGACAACTATACCAAATATCACAAAATGTTCACGTGCTCGTTCCGTCCTTGCCCGCCAGCCAGCCGCCTCGTTCCGCGCGGCCCCAGAATTCCCGGGGCGGCCACTCGCATCGACTCCATCCTCCTTGTCTTTTATTATTCTTTGTTCCATTCAAGTCGCACTCCCTCGTGCTTTTCCGTACACTTTTCTTTTCTCCTTTTTTTCGTTTTATTTTTCGTACGCCTCCCGATTGGAATTGGCTTCGCGGTAAAACAGGCATATTGCTACCTGCCAAACAAAAAAAAAATGCGTAGTCAATTTCACCTTAAGTACTTAACATTTTTTTGCCTTGCTACTCACGTTACTGTGTGTATGTCCAACACTAATTCAATAAACATTACAAAAACTACACTAGTACCATAGCAACCCTGATGCATCCTGCAGAGGAAAGGTCCAGAAAATGACAAATGAGAAGGGAGAACAAAAAGGACTTCAAGCTGTTTTGCAGGAATGAGGATTCAATGTGAAGGGGATGATTGCTAAGTGCAAACCCGTGCGCCCTATTGAGAACAAGAACTGCTGTATGGCACGATTATTGAGCCACCAAGATGATTTCAAGAATCAGGTCTCAATGGTGGAGGAGTTAATTAAAAGGAGGGGACATGAAGTGATCTTTCTTCCCAAGTTCCACTGTGAGTTGAACCCCATTGAAATAGTAAGTATATTTTCATGTGTTGGAATGTTGGAGGCAGTGTGAGCATTGGAGCTTGGCAACTGTGAGAGTCGGGATGACTAAGCATAGTCGGGATGACTGATGCGCTGCCCGAGGATTACTCAGCCAGTTAAAAATTATAAAAGCAAGTAGAATACTTGTACTTACCCAGCTGCTTGTAACCCACCTGTCCTAATTAACAATGGGGCAATGACCCAATTTCTTCATCATGCCCACTCACAACAAGTATCTAACATTATTCAAGTACTGGGGATGGGCCAAATACAGATATCGGGAGGAAGAAAAGAAGAATTTTGAACAGGCCAAAGCTGCGGCCATCAAGTGGTTGGATGCTTGTCCACCAGAGGTCATTCGAAAATTTATCAACTGATTTACAAGTGCTTACCGGTTGGGATTGACTGGGTGGATTGCAGATTGGGCTGTGAAGAAGTACAGATCACACCGCACCATTTCTGAGCAAGTGCTGAGGGCTTTGGAGGCAGCAGGAAGCCTCAAGGGGCAAAGATAGGTACACACAATTTTTGTTCAAAGGTGCCAAAAGTTTGGCCGTACGTAATTTCTCGTGGAAATTTCGTGAAAATTTTGTTTTAGGCTTATTTTGAGGTGCTGAATCTGATTCTGAAGTCAGCTAAGCTCTCTATTAAGTATATAAAGTGCTAGGTGAGTTGATGAGTTTGACTGTCCCCCCACTGTAGACAAAAAGATGAATAACATGTCACCGTGTACCAGCGAAGTAAGAACACATATTACACGCCGATCCGACCCAAATGCCGGGAAGAACGTCGATGACGCCTCCAAGGATCACCACCCCGCCATCGCCATTCCCCCGACCTTCACGTTTCCCACTGCGCCGCCTGCGCCCGACTTCGCTGCATTTTTGTTCGCTTCACCGTTCCCTGCGTCCCCTACTGCCGCCGCGGTAGCGCACCCGACCGTACCACCCCCGTCCACCACCGCTCTTCGCCGTGCCCCTCCTGGTAACTCTCCTCACGTGAAGGTCGACCCTGCACGAGAGGTGCTCTTCGGCCCCATGAATTGGGGGGTCAAATGGAACTGCACCCCCCACGACCTCATCGTGAGTGTCTCGGGCACAACACCATGCGCACCGCACGCTTCACGTCGCGTCGCGGCCCGGACGATGCCACCGCCGCCGTCGTCTTTGAGGCCGACAATATCGCCTCTTGGTTCATCGCGACATGGAACAGCAACCCCCGAATTAGTTATGAGATGTGCACTGCCCGCCCCGTGTCTTTAAATTAATATGGGCAGCTCAGTCCCCCTTTACCCTACATTCGTTACGTCGCTACCCTTTTGATTACTACCGCGCCATCCTGACAAAACAGATCTAGCTTGATCTCACCCCCTGCCCTTGCTTCATGCTTCACCTTTGCTATTTCTATACCCACTTCTTCACCTTCTTCAACTTCGGCCCACCCGCTATGTAACAAGCGGATAGTTTCCATCCATAGCTGGAATATTAATGGTGCCCTTCCTTTACTGCCGAGCTGCCCGGAATCCCATAAAGATATTGGAAAGTATGGTATTAATTTATCCCCGTACGCCCACCGCAGGAGGAAGCCATGGAGCTTCTGCAAGCCTACACCATTGTATCTCGCACAAGACAACCAAAAGCCTCTTTCGATCTGTCCTCGGCAATATTGCAGCCGTAATTCATACGACCATTCCCTTCAAGTACCGCCAAGACTTTTTGGGCCCAGATTTCATGGTAATTCAAGTTGACAACACTCTCGTTTACAGCGTTTGTCTACTCCCGGAATTCTTGCAATGGGCTGGCAATCTCGAAAAGGATCTTTGCGAAGCTCTTGAAGCGTCTATGGCTCTTGCTCACCATGCCGGGTTCAAGGTTTCATTACATGGTAACTTGAATGCTCGCACTGGCTCCAAACTTGCGAATCCAACCGACGCTTTCGATCTGGCTGAGCCGTCTACTCGTGGAAATTGGTTTTGCAAGATGCTTGGTGATTACAGTATAACTTTGTCAGCGGCGCAATCTGCTTTGGACCGCAAAGTGGAAATTTCACTTCGTTTCAAGGCAAGAAAGAGGGAAAATGTGGAAAACGGCAATTGGCTACGTCGCCTGCTCCAAATCGGTCTTTGATAAAATTGTGAGTTTCACTGTCTGTGAACGCGTAAAATGATACGACCACACGGCAACCGCACTGCCTAACAATGGGCACTGCAAATAGGTCATTTTTGCCATTTTGAGAGCATTTTTGGCCATTTTCGCCTAAAATGGCGAACTTGAGAGCCTCTGTGTGAGCTCAAATGAGTATTAAATCAAGTGGACTAAAATGTGAGTATACTTCATTTTTCAAGTACTTTCATGGAGTGATGACCATTTTTTGATAGCGTGCAAATTCACAACGTCGATTTTTCAGAATACACCAAATACTTTTATTTCAGGACATTGAAGTAGGTATGGTATAGTTTTTTCTGTGCATATGAGCTTGAAATCACTAAAGGTTAATGCTACAATTTTGTTTGAAGGGATTCGACCACGAAATGAGCTCAAACGGGGCTCGGCGCTTTTTTAGAGCACCACTGTACCTAGACTCGTCACCAGTCTGCCATGGACGGCAGATCTTCGTGCAAGCACGTTGCTACGCATCAGTCGTGTGGCTAGCGTCACCTCCCGGTGTCAAGCATTATCAGTTTCCTTTACACGCCCTTGTTTTCCTTTGACGACCCAGCTATTTATTCGCATTTGTACCCCGCGCTACCATCCAATATACGCAACCTCCGAGATTGTTTGACAAGGTCCACTATCTTCTTGTCAGCACTCATCCTGAGCGATATGCATCTGGATGGCATTTTTGTTTTTGTTTTCAAGCTTGATTAGAGTACCTCCGGAATGCATTCCACACGACAATTCGGAGACCGTACGTGCTGTACATTACAAAGTTTCGCTCCCACTTGATTAATCTTCATGTCGGGGATATTTCAACTTGAAGCTCCCGGATATTGGGAGGTACGTAAGTATGTTTCGAGGTGTCTGTCTAATCGAAGACCTTGCACTTGCAACGGCCTGCATTTAACATCTGTGTCTCAAGCCGTCGAGTCTCTCAGATCCTGCACTTTCCACACATTCCAGAATCAACGAGCGCTCTGATTTTTCTCCTCGGTGCAAACTGAGCTTAACCGTGAAAACCCCGAGCTCGGGCGCAACAAAATGTTCAATAAAATGCAATATCTGTCCTGAGGACTAGCATATCAGTTTTGCCGCGATCTCCTTGTCTGGTGTTCCCACGTACAAGAACTAGTTAATGCAAGAAACCTCAGCGGTCGAAGAACAAGCCTTCAAACTCCGTCAACTCCGCCAAGTCCGCACTCGATTCTACCTGCCGAATCAATGCCGGTTTCATTTACTGGAGGCTACAAGTCAACGTTGAGATGCTGTCAATTACTGCCTCATCTCCTACATTGTCTGCAACTTTGGGGCAACCGAAGAAGTGAGCTGGCGAGTATTCACTTGAGCAGGCCGCCATGCCGGCTCTCATTCGGCAGGCATCGCCGCTCCCACACAAACTCCTCCCGTCAAAGCGTGGGTTATGCGGCGTCAGCCAAGTCTACCTGAAAAAAGATAACACTTTCCCACCCTGCACAGTTTCGTTTATCCAGTCGAAGTGGTGGGCCGCGAACCCACCGCACTCTTGTATATTTTAAATATATTCAAATATATATGAATACGCTCTCAAGACCTCGTGCTCGTGTCAGTACTGTCAGTGTCGTCCGAATCGGAGTCAAAAATAGCGAGTCGGAGGAGGCCGAGTCTGTAACTGGGGAAAGCGAGGGAAAGAGCTCGGGGCTCGGAGGCACGCATGCAAGCTGCTGCTCTTTCGGCGTTTGAGACGGGCATATGTGACCCTGCCCCAGCCGTAAGGAGCCCAGCGATATGAAAAATCGGTCATTCCGAGGCTTTTATTTCGCCGGAAATGGCCTCAGATTGCCGAGGCTTTCTCTGCTCGGCAGGGTCGGCTTTAATGCTTAGCACTCAATCCCCCATGGGGAAAAAAATTAATTGAAAGGATCACTGAATATCCTCCGACGCGGCGCTTGTCGCGCCTCCTAGAAACATACCATGAGCTTGCCCACTTCGAAAAACCTTAAGCCTCGCGAGATCTCAAGCGGGCATGGTGGCTACTGCACAGGCTCGGGCCGAAAACGGAAGTTTCCGGAGAGGTGGACGTTAAAAGAACATGTATTTCTTCTTTCACCTACATCACAAGTGTTGTACACAAACTGCGTGGGGGATAATGCAGAAGTCGTGCACGGCGGCGCACATGACGTGGCGCAGCTGCGCGATGATGCAGGGTCGTGGGAGACATGCGCAGCGGCGTGTACGACGTGGAAGGTGCACACAGTGAACAACGCGGGAGGTACGCGACTACGTCTCCGAAGCGGTGCGCGCGCGCGGCGTCATGCGCGACGTGGGGGATGTGCGCATCGTCGTCATTGACGTGGGGGAAGTGCGCGCGGTCGTCAACGACGTGGAGGAGGTGCGCAGCGCACTGGGGTTGTCAAAGGTCCTGGAATTCAGGGATCCGCTTTTTGACTTTCAATAGTCAAGGCAAATCAACCTGACATAAACCATAAGCCCAGATCAGTCCATCGACATCTTTCCCCTTCCTAATTGGGAAAGGTTCCAATTCGGCCAATATCCAGGTTGTACACTGCATCTACGCTGGTGGGAGATAAGATAGAAGAGGAGTGAGTCAGCTTAGTGTGAGATAGAGCGAGACCAGAGAAAATACTGATTATTTTATATTCGTGATCTTGTTTACTTCTTGTTTATATACGATCAATTTTGATCTTGCTCATCACATCTAGGGGGAGGGGGGGTATATTATACTCGCGCGGTCCACAAGCTGAACAACGAGTTTACAGAAGACAAACATGTAGTACTGTACGGGTGGTTATCCTTACAGAATCCTACAAGATGCCGACCGAGCACAACATCATTCCAGGGGGTCGAACATACAAGACGCTGGCTAGCTGTGAACTGACTGGCCGTTTGAATGGCTGGACATCCGGTTAGAACCTCGTGGGACCTGACCACGAGCGGAGTGCGCAAGTGTACGGGAGGAGTTCCCTCCTCCCAGGTAAAAATCCCTGGCATCCACCAGTTCACAGAAAGCTGTCGTATGGCTTTCCCTTTGCAGATGCATGCACACCACCTGCTTCCGAAGAAACAGACCCAAGGACTTTTGGGTAGGAGAACTCCCTCCGAGGAGACAGCTCAACAAATAAAGAACCCGAAGGTTAGGGAGCGACGGGAAAGACCAAGAGATCCCGAAAGGCTAAATGGGGCCAGATTTCACGGGAAAAAATTGCCGACGTCCGGGATCCATGGCCATTGTTCCCGTCCATCGTTCCACGCAAGACGACTCGGCGTCAACACTCCCGGACAAGTGTGGCGATATCCATGTGGCAAGCCAGTGGTGCTGGGGTGTTCGATGCACAGCGCGACCCTGGTGATCTATCGTGATCAGCTATCTTGAGATGGTCCAGTGGTCCTATGCACGTACCGCGAAGCGACCAACTACCGGGAATGGTGCCGTCATCGCTACTCTGGAAGGCGGGGTTAGTCAGCAAGTTATTGCCGCCTTGGCCCTTGGCCGAGAGGCCAAGAAGGAGGAATATCGTCAATTGGAGGGGAGGCGAACGGTACATTCGAGAAAAGTGGGAGCAACGGCAAAGGTCGAAGACTCGTAGCACCGGTGTGGACCACAATTTTCGGTGTTTTCCCCTCTCTGAAAGCAGAACCTGTCCCATAGTAGGTATAGTGCTCCGATTGGCCTAGATTTTTTATATGATGTACTTGGAGGTATTATGGAGGGCCTGGAAAAAGATATCCTAATATGCCGGGCCCTGCAGAATTGCAACGCGAATCGAATGAGCCTATTTCCAGAGAAAACCGTTGAGACTTGAGCTTGCAATTGCTGTTCTCGTGAAAACTTACAAAACAAAAAAAAACACGGCCCGCGACCTAAGTTCCGCAAAGAGCTGTAAACTCGACGGATTGAATATCGACAGCGAGTTGAAGAACCAGATACCGATCTGGTTTCACTTCGGTGCCAGCCCTGCGCTCAATCATCTAGATAATTCAGATGCTTCAAGCTGTTTATGCGACTCCCACAAGATAATTACCGTAGGAGATTTACTCAAAATGTCGACCCGTGAAGATAAGAATCGCCCGCATTACAGAAGGAGCCCTGATTTTTTGCGGTCATTTCCAGCCACTCAGCTTGTGTTTTGGCACAGTATTGACTACTGTATACTAGAGGGGAAGCAGTGCTTTCAGCAACCCCAGCAAGCATTACATTTTGAAAAGCATGACCGTATTGTCACCATTTACATTTTGAAACGCGTGCTCAGAATGCCACCGCCGCAATTCCGGTGCGGTCCCAGAGTGGTTTTTTTGAAGCGCGCAGCCGTCGAATGGATAGCCCTGATTTTTGCTCTCATTTCCAGCCACTTCCCTTGTGTTTTGGGGCAGTATTGACCATGCTAGAGGGAAAACAGTGCTTTCAGCAACCCCAGCAAGCATTACATTTTGAAAAGCATGACTGTATTGCCACCATTTACATTTTGAAAAGTCTGACTGTATTGCCACCATTTACATTTTGAAAAGCATGACCGCATCGCCACCATTTACATTTTGAAACGCGCGCTCGGAATGCCACTGCCGCAATTCTGGCACGGCCCGAGAGCCGTCTTCTGAGGCAGTAGGACTTGGAATGGATAACCCCTGATTTCTGTGGTCATTTCCAGCCACTCAGCTTGTGTTTCGGCGCAGTATTTAGACGGAAATCAGTGCGTTCCCTTCGTCGCAATTCCGGCACGGCCCGAGAGCCGTTTTTTGGGCATGAGGTCGGTGGTGAATCCAGCTTTTAGTGCTATTAATCAGGATTACGAGCGAGGATTTAAACGAGGCCCAGCTAGGGTACGAGCCCAACCGGGGGCGACTCCAAAGGAATCGCTTTAGATTAATCAAGTGGGAATTTTAATGATACAGCAATGATAATTACTATCTACTTAACTTACTCTATGTGCCAATTTAAATACGATTGGCATTCCGAGCACGCGTTTCAAAATGTGACTGGTGGCAATACGGTTATGCTTTTCAAAATGTATATGGTGGCAATACCGTAAAAAATCAGGGCTATCCATTTGAAGTCTAAGTGCTTCAAAAACCAGCTGAAAAATTCGTGCCGGAATTGCGGCGGCAATACAGTCATGCTTTTACAGCTAATGTCGGAACCGAAGGCGCGAGTGAAAATTTCTTGTTTTGGGATGTTTTCAAAGAATTGTTAGTAACTCAGTCAGTTCAGCACCGATTTGGATGAGACTTATGTAGATTTGGCGGGCTAATTCATACGCAATTAGTGATGTAAAGCAATTTATGAAAATATCATTTATTAGGTAATCTGTGCTTTTGGGCTATTTTCGTGCCAAATGCTGTCTAGCATGTCCAGAACATGTCCCAGCAACCTAATATTTTGGGAGGGACAACATATATACCTTATTAAACACGTGTTATAACCAGAATTATATGAACTCCTGAGATAAATGTAATTCTTACAATATTTCTGAATGCTAAATCTACCAAATATATCCAATGGAGCTACAGGAACTGTAACGAAATTATCTGTAACTCTGGTTCTATCACGTGTTTAATAAGGTATATATGTTGTCCCTCCCAAAATATTAGGTTGCTGGGACATGTTCTGGACATGCTAGACAGCATTTGGCACGAAAATAGCCCAAAAGCACAGATTACCTAATAAATGATATTTTCATAAATTGCTTTACATCACTAATTGCGTATGAATTAGCCCACCGAATCTACCTAAGTTTCATCCAAATCGGTGCAGAACTGATTGAGTTACCAACAATTCTTTGAAAACATCCCAAAACAAGAAATTTTCACTCGCGCCTTCGGTTCTGACATTAGCTGTAAAAATGAAAATGGTGGCAATACACTGAATACAATCGTGCTTTTCAAAATGTAGTGCTTGCTTACACCTGGGTCTGTGGTGGCTGTGCAATTTCGGTAACATGCTACAGATTTACACTAAATGGGACCATTGGCTGAAAAGTTGGGATCCCTTGAGGGATAAAAAATCTTATATCATAGTGGTCCACGTTCACGTGAGGTGAAAACAAAAAGATTGAAGAAAAATTTGCCAAAACCCAGAGATTTTTTGGTCAAATTGCAAAAGTCACAATTTGAGTCAGGGGAAGACCTAAGGTGAATCGAGATTCATGTGAAGCCATATGAGAGGTCATACATGCCATGAATGTAAGATAGAAGCATAGTTTTAGTCTGAAATCAAATACTTGCCTCATTTGTCCCAGATGTGCAAGGACCGGTGATGTGTGCAAATTGGCTCCAGTTGATGGGCCTGGAAAGAGTGAACACCGGCCGTTTCTTTTGGATGTTTTTAGAGTACCGGGGTCTGCATGCACATATCTATCCCCTACACATTTGGTTTCATCTGAAAAGCCCGATTTTGGCACAGGAGCAGTGGAATTTCCAAAACCGGTGCAAGGACCGGGATTGACTATATTTAGGTGAAAATTAGAAAATATCACGGCTCTAGTCGACACCCATTCACAAAGGTATCCAGCACGATTCCGAAGTGAACTGTGTCTTTAGAATTTTTTGTTGTGTGCCGCCTACGTCTGCCCGCCGTTCTGTGGGAAGGAAAGCTCAGTCGGGGCACAATACAGTGAACGACTGTAAGAAGTAAAGCTATAAGGAGAATAAATAAATGTAAGAGAGAAAATAGGTAGAGGGATACCCAACTGGCTGAAATGCTCTAGGAACATTGAGCTCTTCAATGCGTCTCATTACAAGTCGGATTGTTGGGCAAGGCCAGCCAGGGTCTGAAAGGCAAAGGAAAAGGGAGAACCAAGGCCGATGCTGCAGCAGCAGCAGAGGCAGAAGAGAATTCCGCCTGGATGGCGATCGCAAATCGGATGTGCTAGACTTCGTTGAAGACCCCAAGACAACTCGTGCTTATGCTGGATTGCTAATCTCCTCTCCCTCAATCCTGCACACTTGGTACTTCAAGATTTTCAGCACGAATCAAATGAGCTAACTCCCAAGGGAAACGGGCAAGAATTGAGCTCGGTACAGCTGTTCTAGTGAAAACATGCCAAAAAAAAAAAAACGGGCCGCGCCCTAAGTTCTGCAAAGAGCTGTAAGTAGTTAATGGGAAAGCTTGTGAGGCTCGCACAGTATTGTCACATACGGCTTGCTGTTCTTCCTATATTCGCCCTCCCGTGAGTAACTATGAAGGGCTCGCTCAACTCTCCGTCAATCATTACAACTGTCTCAGCATTTGTGTAAAGACTTTTAATTGTGTTGCAAAATTTTTGTGGGAAGCCCATGTGTTCATAATCCTATTGCTATTGGGACCTCACTGACTCTGTTTGTTTCCTTACTGACTCCGTTTGTTCAAAGAACCTGCGCTCGAGCTCGTTCTTCTTGTTGGACCGAATTTACAGCATCCATCAAGAAGGACCGCTCTGGAAAGCGCACTAATGCCTCCGAGTGCGATCTGAATGGCCGTAAATGTTCGCAGTCATCAAGGAGATTGATTTCTGAGACGCACGGCTCAGAAAATGGCCCTGGGGCTTCACTGGAATTGAAAGGATTTGCAGGATGTCAAGTCACGCGGTTCAAAATGTGGACCATTGAAAAGGCAATACCGCCACACTTTTCAAAATTCAAACCAGTAATTGCGCTCTGGAAAGCGTAATAATGCCTCTGAGTGCGATCTGAATGGCTGTAAATGTTCGCAGTGATCAGGGCTATCGATTTCTGACATGCGCGGCTTAGAAAATGGCCCTGGGGCTTCATTCGCATTCAAATGGTCTGCAGGGTTTCAAAATGTGGACCATTGAAAAGGTAACAGGATCACTCGTTTCAAAATGTAAACCAGTAATTGTGCTCTGGAAAGCGCAATAATGCCTCCGAGCGCGATCTGAATAGCCGTAAATGTTCGCAGTCATCGGGGCTATCGATTTCTAAAACGTGCAGCTCAAAAAATGGCCCTGAAACGTCATTGGAATTGCAATAATTTGCAGGATGTCATACTGTAACACCAAATCTTCAAATATTTTAATATGGTCAGCTTGAGCAAAGTGGCGCCCTAAGTTGTAAATTTCTGGAAATTAAAAGTTTTGGCACGATAAATTTAGTCCTTTACATCTTCAGAGATAATCTGCCGACTCAGATTTGCCCTCGTCCGTGTTGACAAAAAGCCTTAGGCGTTGCAAAGTTGGAACCGAGCCCGCCTATCAACCAAACACGACCAAAGCTGCCGGATCGATCACGTCGGATGCCCGTCTCCATTGCTTAGCTTCAAGTGCAGAAGTTCAGTTCCATGAAGTACAAATCACACCGGCGCCTTCCGGAGTAGGTTGCGAGGGTTTTTGGTTAGTAATGGAGGCTATGTAACTCACACTGCCCAAACGAGCGATGGGAAAATTCATGACTCCCTCAAATATTTAATCATGGAGATTCTGTCCAGCCAAAATGTTCCCCGGATGAAAAGAAGTCGTTTGGCGAGACGGAAAAAAAATCGGTGAAAAACTGAGTGACCAGCAGCACTTGTTACGGGGAAGCGGTGACTAAGCGGAGCGCACCATAGCAGATTATCAAGTAAGCTGAGCTGTTTGGGAAATACAGAGGAATGTAGTCTCCTGGTTGCCTTTTGGGCAGTGTGGAGATATTCCTTGTTGATAGCACGTGCACCCTTCGTCAAAGCCTCTGTCCGTCGAGCTACAATCCGTGAATTGTTCCCAATCTGAGGGAATGGCTTGAACGCCGGGACTTTGACCGGGATGAGTTCCACAGCGACAGAACCATTGATATTGTCCTCATCCACAGGACCATTGTACTCTTAAAGAGGTGCATCCTCAAATGATATCTCTTCAAAGTCAACCGTTTCATCTGCTCGTGGGGTTTGTCCGCGACGTGGGGTGGAAGTACTAGGACACTCCTCGGGATCGTTGTACAGTGTAGTGGTAGCCATGCCAGTAGTCCGAGAGGTAGATTTGTCAAAAACTAACAAGTGATTAAACGAGGGAAGTTCCCAATGTGTCCACCAATGTTAGCGAAACCGGGTGTGAGAAGTGCGGTGCACGCGGACTAACTTATTGTAGTCACGCCTTTGAGCGATTTGGTGTTGCCGTCTGGCAATACAGAAGAAAAGCGAGAGTGTTCAAACTCCCAAGTCACAGATGCAGGTATCCGTTTCAACTATCCGTTTCCAACGCTAATCTACCTTAACCAACCGAACAACCAGATAATTCTTGGTTGGACGCGAACACGGGAAACGTCTCCGTGTTCTTAAGATTGGTGTCCTGCTGTCAATGCAAGCGCGAAGCGTTACCTCAAGAGTAGTCGTAGGTAAAGACCTTAATGAGCGCTCAGCTTCACTTAGGGTTCACACAAGATACAGGGTAACTGTAGTGGATTGAGATAAAGAGATGATAAGATGTCCCACATCGGGGGGACACTCCCGTTAAATACTAGAAGTAGCTATGAGTCATTTGGAACCGGGGAATCGGGCATGAGCCCGAGGTGGAGTCGTCCTCGGTGAATGCCCGAGTTTGGACAATCACATGATTTGATGAGCGCTCGGGGATTTCGGTGAGTGCGTTGAGGTTTAATTTCCATCACAGCAATGCAAGGCAAGGCAATGCAATGCAATTGAAGGCAACTGAATGCACCTCAACACAATGCCATGCAAGGATTAAATGCAGCGGAATGCAACCAAATGTATCAGCCTTCTGGCAGACTTTGCTTTTGCACTCGAGTTGCACTTGCATTGCATTGCAATTCCATGCATTAACCATCAATGCAGTCCAAGTGCAGTGCATTTGCATTGCACCTTCTTTGCATTTCACTGCACTTGGAAGTAAAATGTCGAATGCAGCAGCTGTTTATCTTTCATGGTCAAATATTTTGGCTACAAAACATGGCTGCATTAGGCAAATCAACCATTCGAGTCCTATAACTCAGTATCCAGCCCATGTATCATCAAAAAAAGCTTAGTATTCAATATAATTGACTTCATTTATTCCTTGGATTTGCGTTCCCTCCAGTATTTAGCAGTGACCTTGTGAAGATGGCATGCACGAAGAAAAGTACTTGCCTTGGTGATATTGGCTGATTGAATGGTTATATGGGTCCCGGAGCACATGGGCTTCCCGCCAGCTCGAGTCCGTCTTGATACATACGATTTTCACTTGTTCCAGCCACGTTTCCAGGACCTAATCAACAGGCCAAAACTCACTGGACACTCACCGAGTTGTGTCGCATTCGCATCGAATCCATTTCTCGATACCTACAATGTCCTCGTTGTTTTTGAGCTAGTAGCTCAACCGCAGGTTCAATCCTCCTGGGTGTCCATGATGCCTGGATCTCAAAATCCAACCGTCCTCTTGTCGCTTCTGGTTTACATCACTATCTTTACACGGGTGGTTTCCCTGGACTCGCTCCTCATTTGTGAACTCATTTAGCATCCTTATACCCCCACCTCGTGGCTTTTGCCTTCGTTCCTCAAATCAAGCCAGTTTTCTCTTGCACACGCACTCGGCCATATTCGTTCGCATGCCTTTGTAGCATCACGAGAGAATGTTTAGTGTGCCTCTCAGTTCGCATTGCCCTCCGAAACTGCAGCTGGCCTGATGCTATATGGGTTGTGCGGTCAGGGAGTCGTACCCACCTTCGTCACTTCGTTAATTGGCTTAGGAATGCGAAAATTCGTCGCTTTGATCGAAAACTGTTCCCGGTCCACATCCGTCTCAACCGCTCGGTCTTCAATGCCGCTGTCCGCACCCTCACTCTCCCCCTACACACCCCCTTCACCGTGTCGTCAGGCGTTGCCGCCGCGTTCCCCGCTTCCACCGTTCTTCCATCCACCACCTGTTTGCCGCTTTCCCGCTCCTCAACAGGGAATTCGAGACTGTCGACCCTCACCTGCCGATTGAGCTCGCGGCGCCGGGATCGCTCGCGACGCGCATCGCACCAACAAGGACGTGGCTAGGACGGAGATGGAGGAGGTGACGCGGCAGGGAGGATTTTGCGTGTACACGGATGGGTCTGGGTTTGAGGGCGGGTCGGGGCAGCGGCGGTGGCTTGGAACGGGAATAGGGAAGGCGTGCATCGGACGAAGCACCTTGGCGCGGGACACGAGCATACCGTGTTCGAGTCCGAGGTCGTTGGCGCCATCCTAGCGCTGGACATCATCAAGGGGACGCCGCGACTCACCGACGTCGACATTTTCACGGACTGCCAGCCCGCCATCGCCGCCCTCGGCGCGCCTCGCCCTCCGGGACAGTACCTCCTCGCCCTCTTCCATTCCCTCCTCCGCTACCTTCTCCTGGTGAAGAGTCTTTAATGTTCGCGCCGAGATGATTCTCACAAGTGCCTGGAACACCTCATTCAACGTTTTTGCGCACTTTCAAAACTCTCTGAAGAGTGATATCTCATGAGCCGAACTCGTCAATGTGCATATTTTTGAGGGATCTCGAGAATCTCACGCATATACTACAAAAATCCAGCACACTGATGTGAGCTTCTTACGGCTCGATGACGACTTAACTACCTTCATACGGGCCACACTGACCGCATGGAACAAAACCATAGACAAACCACCGGCAACATTGCATCTGCCTCTGTGAGTCCCAGCAGAGAATTTACACCACAGCTGATGACCGAAGCAGATAGTCCATGTTTCTGGCGGAGCATCGGCGTTTCTACAGAGTCGCTCCGTCTTGCGAATGCATCTGTGGAGCTGCCTAGGAGCCAAATAATTTCAGTGAGTGGAGAAGAAGAAGGAGAGGCATACCGGCAAGCGCATCTCCTGAGAGCACGTTCTCGGTGGAGACTCGGGATCCGGGTATGTGTGGAGGAGCGCGAGGGGGACGCCTTCGGATTTTTTCCTGCGAAACATCAATTGAGACTCCGACCACCTCCGACCCAAACAATCTGAGCGACCTCACACTCTGGATACATTTGCTCCAACGGAATTCAAAGTTGCTCAAACAATTATATTCACAGCCAATGCAGTAATAGTATATACCTGGCGCCATTAGGGATGAAGAAATTAAAATAAGGGAATAAATCAGAGACAGATCGGAACGAATTGTATTCAGACTACTCACCCGCACACAACTATTGTTGTGAGGATAATCCACTCTCAATAGATCACCCACAAGAACAACAAATGCTCCGACGGAAATAGAGCGCCAATTACAGACTGGGCTGGAAGTCGAAAAATCTCGAAATCCAAATGTTCCAGAGGGTCGGTCGTTGACAACGATGAGGTAGCCATGCTGCTAGACTGGATGGGATGTGAGAGCAGCCGGTGCTCGGTAAGGAATTTAGCAGATATGCATGATATGGCCGTTTGTTAATCGGAGATCGACTCATTCAAAGTGGAAGTAAAGTTCCGAGACTTTAAATTTGAGGGAAATTGAACAGTGGACGGCAACGATCTTCGAACCTGGAAATTGAAACATAATTGAATCGAATCGCAGAACCCAAAGAAAAAGAGGAATATCTCGCATCACAGTCGAAGCTATTTGGATGAAAATTCGGCCGGAGGGTTCACCAACTGGTCCCTGAGACCACGGAATTAAATATTTCAATGACTAGAGACATTGAGAGGGAGGAATATGAGAGAAGCGTCTCAACTCACAATGTAGTCTCCGAAGGGCAGCATATGTGCATCGCTCTCATTATAGGCTGAGTCCCGTTTCACTCCATCGTCGAGCTCTGCCAGCTGATTCCAGAAGAATGTGTCAACCAGCTGTGATGCGTACTTGGGCAATCCCAGGTTCAGACTCCCGACGTTGTATTTATCCCGCTGACCCTAGATACCGGAATTGAGCAATGAAAGAATAAGCACGAGTATTAGCACACCAGCACACCTCGGGATCAGCCTTATGAAGTATCTCTTTCACTTCCCCAAAAATAACAGGGCGGAAGGGCATCTCATCCCCACAGTTGCTGTAGACGAATGAACCATCTACACTTTCGTGTGGTTTGAAGCATGTTAAGTGGGGGTGTGGGTCGAGTAAGCGGTATGGCCCGAAGCGTGTCCGTGTTGGATGATGTTGACCGCTCGCGCGCATGACTGGTTTTTTGCTGGTTTCTTTCGAATGTTGGTCCCTACTTGATGGACTCTCTTGTACGCCTCGTACTCCTCTCGGCTCCTCCAATACGCCGCGTCGAGCCTTCCCCGTGTCCTTCCATTCGCACTTCCTGCGCCATTTTATTTCTCAATCACTTTTTCAACCTCTTGTCGGGCGCTTCTTGGCGCTTCGCGCCTACCGCCACATCCCAATCTTGCCTCCCGCCCTCCGACCAATTTCGTTCGCCCCATTCTCGACCCCCGCTTCACCTGGCCACTCACGCTGTCTGACGGCGTAAACGTGCAATTGTGTGCTGAGGATGCGATTGTGTGGGCGGGTGGGTGGCGGCGAGGTGTGGTTATGGGGAGTGCTCTGGCGCCGGGAGCGAGAGTCGTTGGGGTAGTAGGGGTGTGCCCACCGTGCTTGGTTTTCCTACCAAGTGGCGATTGGGGCGTCGGCGGCCCCTCGAGTGTCGGGTGGTATTTTGGTGTGATTTAGCGCGCTTCTCAGCTACCAAACCAGCCACGTCTTGGGGCGCCGGGGAGGACCTGCGTGACATTTATGCGCCTGGGTCCTGAATGCGTTTGGGTGCTGGGTGTGAGTTTTGATGTAGTGGTCGGCTCGAGTTGCGGAGTGGATCGGAGTATGATTGAACTTTGTTTATTGGATTCCTTTAATGTCGTGCCTGGGCGAGTCATTGGGACATTGGGGGAATGCCCTTCCTACGTTGTTTTTTTGCGATCTCGGAAGCGCGCTGGTGCACGTCGGCGCGTTTTGGCCTCATGCTTCTCCTCGGCGGCCGGGGCAGACTTGCGTGGGTTATCGATGCCCTGGGATGTGCACACGTCCGTGTGCTGGGTGTGGGCGTGGATCTCGGTGCGGGCGGTGGGCTCGAGCCTGGAGGTGATTTTTCGACGCGTGAAATTTCTGTTATCTTACAGCTCTTTGCAGAACTTAGGGCGTGGGTGATTTTTTTTTTTCAACGGTTTCCAGCAGGACTGTTACCACGGGCTCAATTTTGATCGGATTGCCTCGGGATTAGGTGCGTTGGATTCGCATTGAAAATCCGCAGTCACAGGAATACCGTGTTTTTTTGAACCAATTAGGTAATGAAATTTCTTCCGAAAAATCTCGGTTTCAGGCAGGAATAATGCTGTAGCACTGGAAGTACTGTCCCGATTGGGCTAATTTTTGGATATGTTATACATCTGAAGTAGTACTGGCGGGATAGCGATGCCGACATGGTAATATGGACCGACGAACCTCTGCAGCGTTCCGAACACTCCGGCGGGGATTGTAGCGGGAAACCCGAGCCCGCCGAAGCGAATCCCGAATAAATGGAGCTCGGAGAGGACGCTACAAAGAGCTGTGGATGATGTTGAGTGGATGGGAGACTTTCAGATATATCTATGCCAGACTTTGTTTCGACCCCACGTTGAATTTTGATAAGAAAGAATCCCGTGGTGTGGGACACTGGATTTTGTTGTGAAGGGAACAGAAAGATGGCATGGTCTGATAAATCCGGGCTTACCGAGGAAAACATATTGTGCAACACTGTGCTTCGCCGGGAGGTTATTTCCTTTGCAATTGTTGCCGTACACTCTCGTGTGGTGCCCATCGTTGTCTCAGGCACTAAATTTGCGGGCATTCCACTTTTGCGGCTCGAACAGGCGGAATAGGTGAAATAGTGATAAATCCGAACTTGCCGAGGAAAATATTATTGTTCGGTGTTGGGTCTATCCCGTGGTCCCCACTCGCGCGTGGCCTACTGACTCGCCCGTTCGGCGAGCAAACATGTCGCAGCCAGATCGACCGGTGCGTGGAGGCATCCTGATATCTATCCCCATACTCAGTTACTGATGCAGAATGATCAAAAAATACACACAATTCGACTCCGACAAAATCATTGTTCATCGGCACCTCCCCAATTCAACTACAAGCCTACGTAGTCTGATCTCTGCTTTTTGTTGCGCATTGTAGAGTTGAAGAGTTGTCGAAAAAACGGGCGTGAGCATGGCGCAAGAGCACGAGCGGAGAAACCGAGCGTACAATGGAATAAAAGTACCTAAGAAATCAATGCCGGCGCAGGCCCGTCGTCATTCTCTTCCTCCTCAAAGGCATCCAACAAATCAAGAATGCGCTTACTAGCCTCCCCCGAGGTATCTATATGACCGTTGCGGTACCAACTCTTCAGTATTTGGAGGGCCTCGAACCGTGCCTGCAGCATCACACCACGCAATATCTCACTCTGTCGCACAGGGCACGCGACTAGAACACTTCCGGTTTACAGAAAGAGGTGGCCCACCCGGCCGTCGACGTCGGCTCTGTGATGCCGCATTCGGCGCTGCCGCACAATCACCCACTCCTTCAAATACACTTCAGTCATGGGTTCATCCTTTCCATTTCGTGAATGGCGAATCTTGAAAGAAAATGGAGGGTGAATTCACACTCCACAGAAGAGGATACCTTCGCGGCCCAGTAGCCGCTTGTAACGATTATATACTCGTCAGCACACAAAGTGACCGGAAATGGAATTAATCCATTTATCGAGCACATACCCACCATTTTCTCCAAATTGTGACCGTAAAACATGAATTTCCGGTTACTTTGTGTGATGACGAGTAAGACTCCTGTCATATTTAAATAGTGTTGGCATTGACCGGGTCAAGCGACACTTGAACTGAAAGTGACACGCGGAGATTGTGGGCTTTAAAAAGGCTTTGGACGGACGGACATTCCCACTATATGTGATGCCCTCAAGCTCTGTTGAAATCTTACCTTACATATGAGAAAGTGCAGGCAAGTCATCCATACGATATGCAGCCCTGCGCAGAGTATCACAATGT
The DNA here is from genome assembly GCA_029378395.1 of Mycena leptocephala. Taxonomy (NCBI): domain Eukaryota; kingdom Fungi; phylum Basidiomycota; class Agaricomycetes; order Agaricales; family Mycenaceae; genus Mycena; species Mycena leptocephala. The sequence goes on along the minus strand of JARJLF010000055.1, from coordinate 423,322 downwards.
CAAACTCACAATGAGATATGGGCTTGTTCTGTATTCTCATTTGCCTTTCCTCAGCAAGGTAAATAACAACATCTGCCTCTCATTTATCGAGTGGTGTTCCGCAGTCGCCGAAGAACAACATATAGGCATTGCCGCTCGCTCGCCACGGAATTTGGCCTGGAAACAGACATTCAACAGATCCGGGCAAATCCAAAAAGACGTTGGACGGTGAAGTCGGCCCCGAATCAGACACCGGAATTCTACTTATACATCATTTCTAGCCCATTAGACGAATATTACATCCTTGAGCGCAAGTTGGGGTTGAATTCGAATTTTTTCCCAAAACATGTGAGGAGGGAGGACCTCAGTAGGAGTTCTGCTGTACCACTAGACGCCGCACATGGGCGGGCGTGACAATAAAAGCAAGAGATCGAGAGGAGAGAGAAGATTCTCCCCGGTGCCGAATCGAGTACTTCTTGATTATTGAACACAGGATTTGAGAAAAATATGCAAAATTATATGTGCTAGAGTGAAGGTTCCATGAAGCTGTATCAGGGAAATAAAGTCACGCGTTTGAAAATGCACTCTGGTCACACTACTGTCCCGATAGTGGCTGTGCAGGGTCACGCTTTGGCCCAAAACAGCAATTTCTGGGCAGGAAGCAGGTGGAAAGGGGAGCAGTCGAGTGAATTAAGCTTTCCTGGACCGCAATTTGCTGCAGTGAGAAGAATATGGCTGTACATGCAAATCCAAGTGTGTGGAGGTTAATTTGAGCTCCCCTCACTCTGGTCACACTACTGTCCCGATAGCGGCTGTGCAGGGTCACGCTTTGGCTCAAAACAGCAATTTCTGGGCAGGAAGCAGGCGGAAATCCAAGTGTGTGGAGATTGATTTGATCTCTCCTCACTCTGGTCATACTACTGAGTAGACGGTACCTGTACCCACAATCCGGCTCAGATTGTATTGTGCACGCTCCGGCTTCTGGTAGATGTAATTATTCGTCAGGAAATGGTTCAGCGCCTTGGTGTCCGTCGTGTAAAGGCGAGTCAACTGGGGTGAAATGAGCACTTGAATGGTCTAGCATGTGGATTACAATGGACTTCTGTCGAGATTGGCTGGGATAAGAGAGCACTAGTCATATTTAAGCTTTCTACAGCCGCCTGGGCACGGGCTTCAAAATTGCGTGGAAAAGCACTCTTGTATTCTTGGCATTCAAATCTAAAATTTGATGGCCAGGCGGCTGTAGAAAGCTTAAATATGACTAGTGCTCTCTTATCCCAGTCAAACCCGACAGAAATCCATTGTAATGCACGTGCTAGGCCATTCAATTGTGAAGCACGGGCCTCAAAACGTGGAAAAGCACTCATGTATTTTTGCTCCCGGGGGAGTCCGCAAAAGGCCGTTAACTTGAACTTTGATGGCCAGTCCCCTTGGCGGGGCTAACTTTACTTTACTTTGCTTTGCTTGACGTACTTTTTTCCACGCTTGGCGAGTCTAACTTTACTGACACGGCTCAAGAAGGGACTCTCCTAACGTCGCAAGGGACCTTCTCTGGTATACCAGTTGTGCTTTTCACCTCCTTTAATTTGCCATTCAAATAAAATTACGGACTCTGTGGGCTGCATCATAGTCAACTGTCACGTTTCCTGTGAACTGCCGGATCAATTTGTATTCAATGCCCCGAGTACAAATTGATCCCAGCCTGATCCCAGCCGCAGCTCTAGTTTCAAGCCAGCGGGATCGATGCGACGCGGACATGAAAGCACTCGCTTTTCCGACTACATCTTCCGCCAACTTGCAGAAAATTTAATCAATCAGGCGCCAGGACGAACAGGGTTTGAGTGACACGGAAATCGGTTGAAACACCGCCCACGCTATCCCGACTCTAGGACAAATTCCACAATTCCCTTTAGGTTCTGGGATCCAGAGTGAGCATCCAATACGTTCTCTCCCCAATTTTCAGGGAATTTGACCGAGAAAAAATCGGGCGTTAGGATGAACAATGTTTGGTTGACGCGGAAATCGGTTCAAACCCCGCCAATACTATTCCTGCTCTAGGAAAAATTCCATCATTCTTTTTAGGTGCTGGAATTCAGGTTGGGCGTCTAATACGCCCTCTCGCCAACTTTTAGCAAATTTAACCCAGAAACAATCGGGTGGCAGGGCGACAACGTGTGGCTGACACGGAAATCGGGTGAAACGCCGCCAACACTATTATGTAATATTCGTGCTCGAGGACAAATTCCACAATTCTTTTTAGGTGCTGAGATTCAGGGTGGGGGTCCAATACGCCCTCTCGCCAACTTTTAGCAAATTTAACCCAGAAACAATCGGGCGGCAGGGCGAACAATGTTTGCTTGACCCGGAAATTGGTCGAAACGCCGCCAACGCTATTCCTGCTCCAGGAGAAATTCCACAATTCTCACTCCCCAATTTCCGCTCTCAACTGGGATACATACGGGTTGACCAAATCACGCTCCTGATCGGAATGAGAGACGGAAGCGTCGAAAGACTCAAATTCTCACTGGGGGGGAATGGTGAAATAAAGGTGTGTCTCCGCTGCTCACATTTCAAGAGATCTACATGTATTATCCCGTCCAGAGGCCCCAAACGGCTGAAATCAGGTCCAGTGCTCCAGCTGACTTCAAACACAAGGACGATTTATGATTACAACTGCATCGCAAATGGTATTCATTGATAATAATGAGAGTACTCTCTCTCTCCGTCTTTCAGGGACTTGTAAAAATGAACTTCAGAAGATTTGGTTGAATCCAAGTACCGCGCAGAGCACGTTTTGGACTGGCGAACTCGGACAAAAGCAGCTGATGGGCCGAGTCCACCATCTAGATGCGCCCCGCCGGAGACATAAATAACTCCGTTGGTGGATGAATCAAAAGGCTCTGTCGCCGATGAGGAGGGAAACGCCGGGCTGGTTGCCAGTACTAGTGGGGATAATGTACATCAGACTAGATCACACCCAAGGCAAGCAGATCTTCACAACATATTCCTGCTTGCCCGGTGCACCAGACTCACTTTGCATAGTTTCCTACAGCTGTTCGAAAATCATCACGAATAGAATCGAAAAGAGCCGCCGGAATCGACGAGCACGGGACTTATAAAAGTGGAAGGGCACGCCGTGCCCGCAGAACATTGTACGTTCTGTGGAACCTGCGTATAAGAAGCTTTCTAATTCTGTGAGTGGGGGCTATGTTTACAGCGATGAAGAGCCTGATGCCTTTGAAGACAAGAATTGACTCATGACTAGCAGCGTGCCCGTGCTTTGCTACGGGGTTAGGTTTCACAATTCGAAGGTTGTACATTTAAAACCAGGTTAATACATGGAGTTCGGCGGACTCAAGGCGCGTTAAATCCCGAGCCAAATGAGCGATCGGGTCACAGAGAGGATGGCCGCAGATATTCTAATTGGGTGTTATCACTGATAATATTTCCAAGTCACTGCAATGTCCAACCCATGAAGACGCATACGCACAAGTGTGGTAAATCTCTCGAGACCGAGATGCATGGGGTAGAACAACATCGACGATGTATCTTAAGATGCGGACATTTTTGTCAACATCCTCCACAAGCTGTTGAAGTAGCACGTCAATTGCATACCGCAGTTCTTCTTCTGAAATGAGCATTTCAGTGCACCAAATCTCTTCGTGATGACCGCTATGCCAGTGCAGTGGCTGTTTGGGGGCGATATGTGCCATTTCCGGAGCTACCACCTCCTGAGAATGAGGGCCGAGGCGGGGTATCTGTGAAATCCTTCGGCCTGCAGAATCTGGCTCTGCATCTCGAGCGTGGAATGACAGTCCGGGGATCATATCTGTGAAATCCGAATCCCTCAATGTCTGAGCATGCTGGGTTACCTGCGCAAAGCGTCGAGACGCAGAGCCAGGTTCTATGGACCGAGCGTGCAATGACAGTTCGGGGATGATATCTGTCATATCCAAAGGCAGAGAATCCCTGCCGAGTCTGGAATGGTGTTGGTCCAGCGCTGCGTCTCGCCCGCGAAGGTGGAATGACAGTCCGGGGATCATATCAGTCTCATCCGGTATCTGTGAAAGGTTGGAAGGCTGGCCGAGGGATATATGTATGTTCGAAATGTGATGGCCCATGAAATCTAGCTCTGCTTCCTCTGTAAGAGCGGGGTGACAGTCCGGGGATGATATCTGTGAGTCTGGGGTTTGAACGAAAGCCAGCCAGCCCGCGCGAGGGTAAGATTGAAGCGTGAAGGAGGCAGCGGCAGTGGTGAGAGGAATGAAAAAAGATGGGATCAAATCAACCATCAAAAGCAGAAACGTGATGCGCACGGACCTGCGCTTGATGAGAAATTCAATCAGTGACTATGATACGTTCCTGACTTACATCCCAGGTGACTGGATCCCCGCTCGATGAGTATCCGGCCGCTGGGATCTCAGTTCAGACGGTTTGAGTTTGTTGAACGCTTGAAAACCAGAATATTTATGCAAAGTGTTCGAGCGTCTGGTTTGGTACAGTAACTTGCACGGTTGGAGCCGGGCATGATTTCCGGCGTTCCAAAATCTTCCTTATCAGACACGGTTCAACCCGACCAGAAACTGCTCCTGAGACCCTTAGTGTCGGGAGCGGCGTTGGGCACACTAACGTCGAAAAAAACTGCCCCTGACACTGGTGTCAGCAACAGTTTTGGGTCGGGTTAAATCGCGCCTGATACGGAACATTTCAGAATGCCGTCAACCCCTCTCACCTGGGAATCCTTTAATACACCTCTCATCTACTGGTTATTCTGAAGGCCGCAAGGCAGCAGATCATAATATATTACTACAACACTGACTTAGGGCCTGATCGGGTGCATAGAAACTTTTCTAGAATTCTTGCTAGAATCTTGTACGTATATAAATTTCATCCCCAAATCATCCTAAGCCATTTTATGAACACTTGAGCACCCGGAGTGGCAGAAAAAATGTGGCGTAAAGTTTTCAACAGGATTCTGGGATGGTGCAACAGATTCCAAGACTGTAGAATGTGTTGAATATTTTGAACCCATGTCTTCCCTTCCACTTCGTTTCATCCATATTTGAGGAAATATAGGTATTTCCCATTCAAGGATGGTTTATGGACAAATCGGGTGAGTAAAGTACATATAGACAAGATTCTAGAAAAAAATCCAGGACACCCCATCAGGCCCTTAGTAATTTAGTAAGGACTAAACTAAATATCTTAGATTTGGCAACGGTTCAACATGCCAGATGCATAACTCGTACTGATGACCAGAGTTATGTACCTTGCTCCGACCACGGGTTGGACTACGTGAAAAGTCAGATTCACCCAGTTTTAGGCTGAGACTGATTTTTCACGTAGTTGACCTCCCCGGTAGGTGGTTTCACTATGTTCTCACTGTATAGGGTGAAAATATTTTTCACCAGGTTTCGGCGTGAAAGGTGAATTTCACCATGCCGTAGGGTGAATTTCACGGTCTCCACTTTTCACAGTGCATATGGATAAGTGAAGCCACAACGGCAGTGAAATGCAGTTGAACTTTATTGTTTCGAACCTGAGAGAAAAACCGAACAGACAGTTTTGCTCAGAATCGCGCTGGCTACCACCGCGCATTTAGACTAGAGAAATAATATCTCCATAACAAGTCACGTTGAGGCTGCGGACCGGTCCAAAAAAAAAAGTCTTCTTTAATCCTATACCAACGACTTAGTTAGCTGACCAAGTTGAGCTCAAGGGGAGCCTGCGAGTGAAAACTCAACACAGGCTGACGAAGAGAGTGACGAGCAATGCTGTGAGATCGGAGGCCGTCCTCCCCGGTCTCCGTATATATATAGTCGTTTCTAAGTGGGGCGGAGAAGATGAAGGGAGAGGACAAGGAGTGGATGTGACATTGATTGGTGTCACAGTTGTGGGCAATGTTCCCATCAATCGCTGCCATTGTTCACTTGCCGTCATTCTTTCGGCAGCCTTTCGAGCTGATTCAATTATTCTCACCAAATTCGAATCTGTATGCCCGCTCAAGGTGTTTCCAATGAAATTGGGCTAATCCGGGTCCTTCGATCGAGAATTGGGAGATGCTGGCGGAAGTTGTAAATAATGTCGAGATCCTCAAGTAGAAAAGGGTTCGAAAAAGTGGTTTAGAAAGCCAAAAGATCCAAAAATTGTCGGAAAAGAGCTTCGATGATTATAAGTCATCAAAATCTCTTGCAAGCCCGTAAGTACATCACACACCTTACGATGGCTGGCGACGGCTTGGGATGACTTATAAGCCGCCCCGCCAGCGGTTTACAATATATCTTAATCCCCTACAAGCCGGTGATCCTGCTTAAACCGTTATAACCCAAACAGGTTTTTTCCGACATACAAGCCTTTGAGTCCCATGGCGAAGGGATATTAACCCGTGATTCCTTTACTCAGGCTATGATAAACTAGATCTTTGTTTAAATTTGTCCCTCCCAGTCTGTTCCGCCGAATCCTTGTCTGCCGTTTCCTATCTTCCTCTAGCATCGCCTCCCAACGACTGGATCAATGACCACACAGACGCGATCTTCAAAGTCGATGTCTTCGCAGGTGTATGCCGCCGGGGCCCAGAAGTGGCATTAGCGGAGTAACGACCCAAACCTCAATCAAACCACCACGGATGCGATGAGAGTAGTAACTCCTCAATGTCAACGCCGAGGGGTTCAATGTACGTCAGGTTTTTTTTTCTTGATGCGCTGTCGGTGTTAACTTATGCACAGCGTACGGGACGATGAGCACATCTCCGAAGCCCATGGCCATGCTCCGAATGAAGCACGGTGTCTAATTTCATTTTTTAGTGAAGTTCTTACTCAATCTACGAAGTTCCTCGCTCATGCTTTCACCGACGTAGATAAATGGGTGCCAAAGTTAGAAATTTACAGACTTTCAATCCACACGAGACTATAACGTCCGGATCAAATGTCTCATTCGACTTGAAGTTCGAGCCGCCGACAGATATACACGCCTACCCAACCAAGTACCTCGTTTTGCACTTGAGACTTTCCCCTGATGCATTTACAGGTGTCCGGACTAATTTTCTTAGGTATTACATTTCTCAAAGCAACTTCGTCGTTTCTTCCCCTTGAGATTTTCCATTGATACGTTCACAGAAGTAGATCACGGAACGTAGATGGTGGCTTGACTGTTGGCTGGCTCGAGCGGGAGGTTGGCTCGAGCGGCGGGAAACTGGATTGAGCGGGAGGTGGCTCAGGTGGAACTTGGCTCGAGCGGGAAATTGAATCGAGTGGCAGGTTGGCTCGAGCTGATAGCTGACTCGAGTCGCTCGATCGGTCTGGGACGCATAGATACAATACGGTATATAATACATTTGTAAAATATAGTGAACTCGAGCGGCTCGAGCCGACTCGAGCCGACTTCACGTTGAGACGCTACTGGCTCGAGCTTAGCTAGGCAGGATTCATGGATATTGCAGGCTTCGATATGCGCCGGTAGGTGGAACTTGGGGATAAGCCAAACGAAATAAAGCTGGCCACATCGCTGCTGTATCGTCGGATTGTACTTGGCGAGTCGCTGCCAGACGTTGATATGCCATTTACAGACAATATCGTACGACACAAAGAGCTGGACAAGCGTTTCATATCCGCCCAGACTCGTCCAAACCATATAATCCATATTAATGTATCTTGACATATATATTAGTTTCAAGGCTCAAACAACGTTCGGAGACTCACCGCACGCCCTTCTGAAGGTCGCTGACCCCATTAGGACGCTTCATGTTATGTCGAGCGCAATCAACTGTCCCGATGCCCGACTCCACCGTTCCTTTGGCATCCCTATCGGGGTTGTCGACTGCATCATGCGATACGCATGTATTCCTCTGCCGATATAAACATATGAGTATATACTGTAGTATTTCGTTCAAATCGACACTGGGTGTGACGCGTGACCCAAAAAACCAATTCGACATTTCGACAACAGCCAAAATTTGGCGTGACACCAGCGAAATTTTCGACATTGAATCCAAAATTTTGGCTTTTTTGGGTCTTACAGGCGATTTTGAGCCCTGTGTGATGCTCGGGAGGTTCGACAAACGGCCGCGTGACGCGTGACCCTTGCCAAATTTCGATATCGACAGGGGGGTGCGTGACACGTGACTGTCAATTTGAACGAAATACTACAGTACACTTGTGAGTATTCCATAAAATTTCTTACCTCCTGCTCCATGTCCCAGTTCTCGCGTAGATGGGCCATATACTCCTTAAACCTCACAAAAAATGCCCGACCGTCGCCGAGGTCAGGATCATCCGCCTCAGTCGATAGATCCTTCCGCTTCATCTTGAAGTTGGCGTCGATTGCGAGAAACAGGGCATAAAGGAAGCGCTTCTCGGGGGCGGCGTTACGCCAGTTAAAGTCTGTAGGCCTATTCTTGCCGGGCTGGGGACATGCCGGACACAGCAAAGCGCACTCGCCCACTGATGTGCCCGCAGCGCCGGTAGTCTGGTGAGCTCTCCCCGCGCGTTTCAACATCTGCAAGTTGCGCCACTCGCGCTTCATGCGCAGAAACTCGGTGTAGCGGTCCTTTGGAACACAATTAGATGGGAATAATGGAAGCAAGTGAAAGCACGCACCGTGACTGAAAATTCCCCGTAATATTCGATTCCCGGGCCAGCGCATTGTACAACTCGTTATGCGGAGCATTTAGTCTCAAAAGACATCAGATGGAACTTCCGCTGGACACGGAAAGTTGCCGCACAAATCACGTCGTCGTAGCAGGGAACAGACGGGCACGAAGGAGCTGGACATCGTGGGCCTGTGCCCGCCCACAGATACAGTAAAAACTCTTCGCGTTCATGTTCTACCCACTCTCGGAGAGGATAGTTATATTTTCAAAAACCGAAAATGTCAATCGCATAAACCGACGAGTTTATTTCTCACATACTGAATCTCTTAACTCTCGCGGCCCCTTTCCGATTGGATGCCCTTCATCAAATGCAAAGAAGGTGTTATGCGTATATTCTGGTGGACCCTGTGGCTCTTCTGGAGGCGGTGAAATCTCCGGCGCCATGTCATGTGATTCAATGAGAACGCTCAAGACTCTGTCGAATGGCTTATCTAATTCGACGTCCTCTTGAGCGTTCTCTACCTATTAATAGTCGTTTTCAATGTATTGCCGTGAATTGAGTATTTGATGAACAAAACCAAAACTCGGTGTACTTATTTCTTCTCAAGAGATATGAAGTATTATCCACTCTCTCACGAGGAAAATTCGAGGGCCTGACTGAAATTAGTAAACAGGATCTGTATTCTCCATCAAGGCAGAAGCGGGAGCACGAGCCGGAGGGCAGGGAGCAGTGAACGGTGGGGCGGTGAAGTGGCAGCTGGGAGGGAGGTCCAATCTATCATCTGATATTCCACCTTTCGTCCACTTTCCACTCAGCACGACATCATGCCTTCTTCTGCCCCAGCAAGTAAGGCCAAAAAAGCTTCCACAAGCACAAAACGCAAACCTTCCACGAAGAACGAAAGGGCCTCCACCAAAAACCCCGCGCCCAAGCCGTGGAAGCAAATGGTTCTGGTTTGTGACTCATCATTTTTATCCGGCACAGCAAGTATTTACTTCCTGTATGATCAGGAGTGCCTAGCCAGCGTGCCCTCACGCAAGGGTGTGTCGCGCCAGGAGATTAAGAAAGTGCGTGTTTTTGGCAAAGCTTCTTGCGCATTTTAACTTTCTCTACCTTCAGCGAATACAACAAAAGTACAATCTCGACACTCCGAGGGATTCCACCAACTGCAAACGCCTCAACAGGGCCATTCGCAGCATTATAGAAGACGGCGGGTTTTGGCAGCCTAAGGTAGGAGACAAGCATTGTGTCGCCATGGGCATGCTTGACTTCGTATCAGGGCACCTCTGGTAGGATAATGCGATTCAAACCTACGGCTTAAATACAAACGAAGCAGTCATGTATTGTGGCAAACAGTGGGCATTGGTTGTTTGGGTGGGAATTACCCTGAGTGTGGCATCTGTATTTTCAGCCCCAGTATAATTTATAACCACATGCCCGCCTCCGGTTCCCAAAACCTGTCGGAACCCAGAAATATTTCAGACAGAACTGTGTACTCAGAGTTGTTTCTTGGTCACTCCTCGTTAAGCACGGCTCGAGATTTTCCACCATTTCCAGGCAGATGCAACTTTACTACACAGCTCTGCAGAGTTCAAAACCCGATAAAAAGTTTCTAACAACAATTTGATCAGATTTGGCAAGTCGTTTTTTTTAATTTTACTCAGTTTCCGGCAGAATGGCTGACCTGGACTGAAATCTTGACCGTTTTCCCTGGGAGTAAGCTTATTCGATCCGCGCTGTAAATACGGAGGGCCTGGCATATTCACATTTTTATGTGCACCCCCCGACAATTTATTGGTTCAAATCTCCGTGTTTTTGGCTGTTGGAGTGCAGAACACGTCCCATACCCCCAATAGTGCTCAGAAAGACTGGTTATCGAACCGAGCTCCTTCTCGAATGCGCCGCTACGCTGCGAGCCGTCGGACAAGCAATGCTTACCGAACTTGCCTGTCGCATCGAATTTGCGATGAAATGTCTCCCCCAAATCGTAACTACCGATAAAGACTTCGGCCCTCCGGGCGACGTATTCCCACCCATAACCGTTGGTGATTTCACATGGGATCCCAATCAAACTCACCGCCTTGTTGCCATCACCAATATCCAGAGAAGTAAGTGGAAACAGAAGCCACAGACAGTCATGAAGGAAAGATTCGTTGCTAAATCCAGATTTGGTATCGACGGCAATGACAACAACAACAAGGACGTGGTCTTCCCGGTCCCCAGCATCACCAGTATTGAAGGGCCGAAGGGACCAACGAATCTCTATTACGTGCAGGTCGTTGGTGAGAGGGAATCGATACCATACAAATGCGAAGCATTTTTGGAGCTGTTGGCAAGGTTAAAGCGAGTCAATTTATAGATAGCATGTATTTCGCAATCTTACGGACGAAGCGTGACTATACATTTTTCAACAAGACTTCTTACCTTGATTCTATATTCCAGATTTAGAGCAGGACCGATTCAGAAATTCGATGGCAGGGCATACCCGACGTCACTGGGAACATTTCTGTCAAACTAATCAAATTCATTGGATGTGAAGGTTCCCAGAAATATGGTCACAGATTTCATACTGCATACCGAACATTCGGTGTACAGTCGAACCTCTCATAACCCATACCCCTCCGTTCCGGTCCCAGGGCATGGGTTATGAGGGATATGGGCTGAGAGGGTCCCACATAAGTTCAACGAGGTTCCCAGGTACAGATTGGTTACGGATTAATAGACACAGACCTTTGTAGTAAATCCGGCTAGTTTGAAAAATAATCTGAGTCGCAGTCCCGCGGAAGCCCCGGCAGCAGTTAGCAACTAGTGACGGAATTCCACCAAATTACTTATGTACATACCTGGAGTCCCCACCACTCAGGCTTTCGCGACCAATTGATGACGATAGAAGGGCGGGGTATGGCCCAGATTTTCAGAGCCGTTTGTGCCGAATTTCAAACAGCGTTTCAGAATGCTGACTTGGCGTGAGCATAGCTCACTCAACACGGTTGATGATGATGATGGTGATGAATTCAGGTGGGTACTGTATGTGGCTGGAGCGAGCACGTGGTCAGGTGATTTGCAATGTATACAACCACGTCCAGTTAATTGGATCAATTTTTGCAAAGAAAAATTATGAGGAGCATCTACTACATCTCAAGTGTCCAGTACAAAAAAATTGAGGGAAATGAGGAGTAAGCGGCTTGGAAAAAGCAGATAAAGGGGCCACATCGACATGATGTTGATTCTTCTACAATGCGCCATGAAAAAATCAACCGGGTGAAGTAAATTCGGATGCACTTCCGACTCACGCCGCAGGCGTTCGTGGAACGAGTTGATGCGCTGATTGACAGGCATCGGTTTTCAGTCACGTTGCCGACGGCAGGTCCCACTTTAGGAATTACCGAAAGCATCCTAGCTCAAGAAGACAGAAGCACATCTAATTTCTCGAGCTTCGTTGGGAGATGATAGCCAGCGTGACTCTGAGTGAAACTGTCTCTTCGGATTTCCCATTGCCGCCCTCGTCATTGAGCCTAGGGCTTTGAAGCTCTTCATTCTAAAGGGAGGCAGTGCTGTGAGGACCGTATTCTGTCGGTCTAGGCCTCACAACATGACTTGGTATGGAGACCTACTTTCTTGAGCTTGATTGAGAGGTGATAGCCAGCACGATTCTAAGCAAAACTGCCTCTTCGGATTTCCTGTTGCCGCCCCCGTCATTGAGCCTAGGGCTTTGAAGCTCTTCATTCTAAAGGGAGGTGGTGCTGTGAGGACTGTATTCCATCCAGTCCGAATCAATTGCAACGGCAATTGCCAGGACAGAATCACTGCGTTTTCTGCAAAAGATCCGCAACAGTAGGACCACGGCTAGTCTGGCCAAATGCCTGTTCTCCACGGAGCTGAACTTCTCGGGATTCGGGCCCATGACCTAGGGCGATTTTTGTCGGGATTGACACAGGCATAGGCGGAAAATCGGGCCAAATTTATCGGGATCTGTCAAATTTTCGCCCACCGGGTTTCAGCTGTAGCAATTGTTTGTTTAAATGTGGTTGCCAACCCTTGCTCAAGGAGCTCAATTGCAAGGGGTAGATTGAAATGCTCAATACAGGCGGTAACAGCATCAGAGATTGTTTGGGTGATGTTGATTCTCCTGGTTGCATCTTGATGAGCCAGATCGGCCTAAAAGGCACGGCCCCGGGAGTGCGAAGTCAGATTGATCAGCAATGTTTATATTTGTGAACACTTTTATAAAAAGAGAGAAGATCCGGGGTATGAGCTTGTTGGAAAGATCAATGATATAATGAGCTTGTTGGAGAGATGGGGAAGAGAGAGATTAATAAAGCGGAGCCAGCCATTGATGGGGAAGATGGCAACCAAAGTTCTGGACCGATAGACCCCAAGCGGAGTTTAAAAAGCTTCAGACGGACAGGGATAATTTTATAAAGAGAGAGACTAGTCTAGAATCCCCTGTCGGCGCCGGCTGCTCAATCCCATCTGGTCTTGCGTGCCGAGATGGCACGAGCACGCAGTCCAAGACCCATCTACGCTTTTGGCCGGTTTTCGCAGAAGACCCTGTGGAGTTCTTCTGTATATCCATTGAAGAGAGTGGCGGCCCTACAGCTGGAATAGCGTATGCGGCGTTTCGATCGATTTTGGCGTCAACGACACATTGTTCGGCCTCGCACTCGACGTCTTCTGGGTTAATTTTTTTCAAACCAGGCAAGGAGGCATATCGTATGGCGGCCTTTGATTTCAGGAGCTCAACAAAATTGTGGAATTACTCCTAGAGCTGGAATAGCGTACGCGGTGTTTCGACCGATTTTGGTGTCAACGACACATTGTTCGGCCTCGTGCTCAACTTTTTCTGTGTTAATTTTTTTTCAAACCCGGCGAGAACACATGTTGGATGGCGGCCTTTCACTGTGGGGAGGATATACAATCAGTATGATTGAATGGATTCAATTGACATGATTGTGCCAATTGCATCAAGCTGAGTGAATGACCCTATCAACTCAATTGATAAGGTACTATCAGGACGATTGAGTTTTGGCAGAAATTACCCTCAGCCTGAGTGTATACTACACTCAACCTGGGTGCTTTGATTCAATTGGTTTGATTGGGTGTTTTCAGTCAGGTTGAGAGATGGAAATCAATTTATTAGTATTATATAATACAGTCTCCGACGACTACTACAAGTCGGCGCTATCGCCCGGCGCAAGTCCCCAGTGTCCCCGTCGTTCTCAAGGAACTTTCAATGATATGTGAATCGAGTAAAGAAGACCACAAAGTCGATAACTCACCGTGTCGCAAGTCAGTCAGAGGGAGCTGTATCTATACGACAAGTCAGCATGGAAATCGGCGCCAGAAATTAAACATATCCTGCATGCAATGATGAAGTAAGCAACACAAGACGACCATAAACAAACTGAACTACTCACCGTTCCGGTAAAGCAAAAGGAACAATACTGGATATCCGGAAAGTCTCCACTGCCCAAATCCCAAAAATCCCCCTCGCAAGCATCCAAAACAAGGTAGGAAGCATGTGGTTGAAACTAGCCAACTGGTTGGCCAGCTCCGTGACTTTAGGCACCACACCACATGGCTGGGTTCATTCACTTTTGTTTATATCTTAGGGCTAGGGCTCCTTTCCTCAAGAGTGGTCGAAAGACGGCCATCCACTGCGCTACTATTGAAGTTGTTCATCGCGTATATGCCCGGATTTGGAGCCTCGAACCCGACAGTGCAGCTGACAAGTTCCGTCGTGTGCGACCATACCACGCCCTCTGCTCCGCAGGATATAACGAGGAGACCATTCACCTCATGGACAATGATCCGCTCTTTCGAATCATCGTTTCCACTGTTGCTTTTTCTCATGGAATCAATTCACGGAGACTCCAAGACACCGTTTCGTTAGGATTTGCGAAAACTTTGGCTGAACAGATGCAGCGGAACGGACGGGCGGTACACCTGGAGGGGGAGATGGGACGGAGTATCATCCTCGTACAGTTGAGTTCAATAAGTGCAGCGCTCAAACAGCTTCACGGTTTGTCTTTTGCTCCTGCTTCGAATTTTAGTTCATCACTTTTCTCTCCCGCAGGCTCGGAGATTGTGGCTCTAGCTGTATCGAAACGACGCAAGGCCACGACAACGAAGTCAAGGAAACCCTCAGCACCGATGGAGGTTGCCAGAGCACTCGTACTCATTGAGAAGAGATGCTACATTGCTCTGATCAACAAATTGTGCGGCAATCCACCACTCGAGATCACCACCCTGGACTGCATATAAGCTAACCGTCCCCTGCCTTGCTCCTTGTGCTTACCTCAATCGGGCAAAACACTTGTTTTCAATCCACCACCCTCCGCTCCCCCATTTCCACCATTAATTCCTTCGCCATGTTCGCGTCGATCCGCTACGAATGCTTCGACGAAACCCCTTAAATTAGCCAAAGACGAACGCAAAATCACCGATTCTGCTTTGAAGAAATTTCGAAACAAACTCCGCGTCGATGGACATCGTGCCGGACTCTTCCGCCACCATCGACTTTCGCTTTTCCCCCCACCATCCATCCACAACGCCATCCTTGATCAATTTCTATCTCTTGCCGCGTCGACCGATCTCGACCCTCTATTAACTCAATGGTACCATGCCAATACGCACACTCATTCCCTTTGGAACGCAATCACCGAAGTACGACGCCCCCTATTGGCTCAACGCCAGGAAAAACGCGAGCAAGAACGCCTGAAGAAGAACGCAGCAGCTCGACAGAGACGCCGTGCTAAAAAGCGCAAAGCTGCCGAGGAAGATGACGATGAACCTGAATTCGAACCCGAATACGAGGACGAACCTGACGATGAACGCAGTGAAACTGACCATGAACTTGACGAAAATAATCAGCTATCCGACTCGATCTTTCCCACTGTTCTTTTGCCAGATCCTGCGTCTCGTCCCAGGAAGCGACAAGCACTGGAGACAATCACGAATACAACAAATCGCCGCAAACGGGCGCCGCTGCGGAAAATTGCAGATGTGGCGAAGGACTACAGACCCGCGTACACTCCGAGGGTGAGAGGGTAATTTCTGTATATTCATTCTACTGTAACGGACTGTATAATGACACAACATCCACTGGGATTATATCTCATCCTCGTTGCAACAATCATCCACATCCTGACCATCTTCATCGTCCTCCTGCTCTTCTTCAAGACCTTCCTCGTCGACATCTTTTATCTCTTCGTCCTCCACCTCGCCATCCTCTTCTCCAAGCTCGAGCCCGGTGTCCTCGTTGATGTACATGGTGGCGAAGGAGCCGCTGGAATGCGGGACGTCAGACATATCAACTCCGTCATTTTCGGGTTCGTTCGGATCTGAGGCACTGAGAACGGAATCCAACGACACGGTGCTTCGAGTGGATGCTGCAGAGCTTTGACTGCTGCCACTGGAAGAACTGGGAGTGGGTGACGGTGGGCGCATGTCATCGTCATCTTCCTCTGAGTTTGACGGGGCTATAGCAGAATCGGTGCTCTCGGCGACGATATCTTTCTGGTTCATGGCGGAGTGGAATTCCCCGAGGTATGTCGTAGTTGAGATAAAATCCACCAATTTTCCTTCCAACAGCCGGCACCCTCGGGCGAACTGGTTCACAGCTGCATGTCCCATGGAGCGCCATTCCCTGAACAAATGAACTTCTTCCGCCTTGAACATGGAAAGAAGAAGACGCAGTTCGGGGCGCTGATGAGGCGCCGTGTGAGCTTTAGTGCGATGTTTGAGATTGAAAGCTGTTTCAATCTCCTCCTTGAACCGTAGGAAGTGTTCAACATTGGGTGAGATCGTTTGACGGAAAAAGGGTTCGTCAAACTCGCCTCCATGCCTTCGGGACATATCTTGTAACCAGCGGTTGTAATGCTCCTGGTGCTGATCCCCGGCAAGATATGTGCCGATTTCCTCCTTCACTCGGACGAGCAAATTGTCGAGGATGGCGTCGTGTAGGCCCTTGGACGACTCATAGCGGAGCAGACAATACATCTCGAGCAGATATTTCATGTAATTCTGGTGCGACGAGCCCGCGAATTTAAATATCCAGATCTGAATCAAGGCATAAGTTAGTTTTCGCTTGAAACTGCAACAATGGAAAATGACTTTGAAAATCTCCCACCAATATCTCCCTCGGGGACCGACCACGCCATTTCTATCCACCATCCGAAGTCAATCATGAATATCTCACTGTTGCGGAGAACACGATCGCCTGTGAAGCCTTCGCGTTCTTGGTGCACTGCCGTCGCAGCATCCGAGTTTTCTTTGTCGGCGACCGATGTAGAACTACCGCGCGCTACCCATGGACTGCCCACTGGCACGGGATTGAAATTGTTCGGGTCAGTTATTTCGGACGCCCGCAGGCAATTTTGGGTTGCAGCCTGAGATGCATAGCGGTCAACCAGCGTAGCAGCATCCGCCAAAACGGTGTCGAGGGATGGAAGCCGGTCTTGCTTCTCCAGATCAGCGAAATACTCCGCGAGATCATCTGTCTGGTAATAGATGCTGAAAATATTTCAAGTGAGCCATTGAAGCAGAGAAAAATCGGTCAGAACTGACCGCCAGCAATCGGGCAGGGTGAAAGTGACGATGTGACGCTGCACTGACGTTTGACTGACGCTGTGACGTTTTGCAATTGACGCAGATCAGCGCTTGATTGACGCATGCTGTCACACTGACGCATTGTCACACTCCAGTCAAACTGTAGGATTTCCTTTAGCATCATCAAACGCTGCAACGACGTCGTATTTCGTACATATTTGCTTCGATTATTACCCATAAATCCTCCGTACGAGTAATTTTATCCAACTGACCGGCTGTGGACCCGCAGTACATCTCCTCCGAATCCAGTTCAAAATGTATGATCCCTGTGTTACAACTTATATGGGACACTAGGACTACTGAGAAGCATCCTTAATATCAGGATTAGGGCTCAGGTTGGGCTCAGGCTTGCCAGAACCTTCATGTTTAGAAACACTGGGCATGCTGTGGAACACGCAGTACAAGTGATGATCACCCCACTGATATTTTTTCGTCCGGCACTGTTTCATTGGCTCTATCATCGGAGTTCATCGAGATATGGTATAAGAAATTGGTAGTAAAGTCTGTAGGTAATTTTGAGGTCTATATAGCATGCAAAGTACTCCTGAACTGAAGACCATTTTGGAAATAATTGAGCCCAGGTCCCAACCAACGGGTTTCCTTTATTATCCGGGGTATATTGGACCAATTTGGCTCAATAAACCAGAAGGCCATCTCGGGGTGTGTCGCTCAACGTCAACGTAACTGATGCGGCGTGGCTGTGCATTGACGCAGAGCGGCGCGCTCATTGACGCTGGGCAGTGCATGCATCGCTAAAGTATTGCCACCACCAGTAGTGAGCTCCTTGGTATGCTCGGCATTCACGTGGGTAATGTTCAACGAAAAGGAAACCATGTGAAGATGAATTGAACCACTTGCACGGCTCATGGTTCGACTCAGGCAGCAGTGCCAGTCCACGATATGAATTGCTTCAGCCCAGCATTGAACTAACGGCTTCGATTTTTACCTGGCCTTCCAGACCGTCCTCAGACTTGTCACGGAGTTATCAATGGTGCGAGGCGCGCAGGCGCGCTGTTTGGAGCTGTATGCGAGACACGTGATTGCTCTCAATTTTGACCGTGACTGCCTGCCACAAGCCTCCCGCCGTCATCGCTGCTCCCTCAGGCTCGGTGTCTGCGCACATTCTTGCAGACCCTTCTGTCTTCTGCGCGTTGGAGACAGGAGCGTGATGAGGCGCGCATCTCTCCGCTCCACGTCATATGCGTTGTCCGAGTTCCAGATCCCGGCCCACCATAGCCGTATCGTGTGCCATAGCCGCTTGCAGCGGCTCGAGCAAGTTAATGGAACGAATCAATCAATCAAATGGGAAAGCAAGGCTAGAACCATAACCATGATATCGTTGACCTGAAGCAATCAATTTATAGTGCAACCATTGCGAATGCCCAAGTATAAATACTCCGGGAGAGCATATGAATTAATATACCGGATACAAGAGAAATACATAGGATTGAAGAGGAAAAGGAACGAACAAGAGAAAACATGGTGCAGCTCAGATTTGAACTGAGTATCTCACCCGGGCAGATTACGGGTGTGATCAGCCATCAGAATGACCAAGCACCGACTTCAGTTCCACGGTAATGTGTCTTTGGCTACTTGGCATGACAGCCATGGCTTTGGCCATGTTACTGGACTGTTCGTCATAGGCATTTACTGCTCCGGGTTTCCTCGGTATTGGTCATGTTAAGTATTCTGGAGGGAGGCTGTGCTCAATCGGACCGTATTCAAGCCGGTCCGCGGCCTCCAAACGTGACATGGTATGGAGATGTTTCCTGAACCAAAAGTAGCTGAAGGCAAGCCGCAAAAGCGGCCCCCAATATATTTGGCGACGAGGGTGGGCTATAAGTAAGGATGGAAATTGACCCTTGGTCGCCACAACGGGATCTCCATCTTCTGAAATAGTCGAAAACCAGAATAAGTGTGCCGGGGTTTTCGTCAAGACCATGATGGGGTTCGAAGATGATGTTGGATTAACGCTAGCAACTTACCGAAGTATAATGGAGGGCGGAGGGTGGAGCTCACCAAAGGCGATCCGCGCACACATGGGGTTCAATAAGGCACTGAAAATTATCAAAGGAAGGATGAACTGGCTCCTCTCCGTCACATTGGGTACTTGAGGCCTGGTTAATAGTCTAACTGTCTACTTAATACCGAACAGGGCAGAGGGAAAAGCAGGAGATATTTGAAACCGGTCAAAGCCGTCCACTTTTTAGATTTTCTGGGGCAACCGGGTGATCGTGGCACCGTATTTAGTCTTCATGTACGGAAAATAAAGGCAAATTTACTTCAGGCACTCAGCGATAATTACCAGGGTGCGTTGATTGATCTATATTTGTTCTGTTGATCTAAAAACGTTACGTAGGCCTTTGAGATGTGCCGCGTCGGAAATTGGAACCTTTCTCATGCTTCACTCACGTCGCCCGAAGCTCTGGCCGGTCTTCGCGACCTTCGAAAAACCAATCCAACGCTGCGTGCGGCTCTCTCGCAGACGACCGAGACAGATCCCACTTGGGAGGTGCCCGACAACGGCGACGGCGATGATCCGTACCAGGGTGCGAATGTGTACGGCGACTGTGATGTCGCTCTGGGTGTCGTTTCAGCATATCTTGCTTCGGGCGGATCTGGCGTCGCGGTTAACTTCTCTGTTGATGCCAACGCCGGAATCACTCGGTCGGGAGATGCAGAGGCCTCTGATGCTGAGCCTGAAGAATTGGATGAGCCGGTCCTCGGGCGGGGCCAGCGCAGGAAAACTGTGGCGCGGCGTTACCAGGGCCCTGCATGGGAGGAGCACTAGTCTTTTTCTGTAAATTTTGGCGCTTTTTTTTTGTCAAATTTAGAATAGCTCAAAAATCGTTTTCGCGCCCTTTGAAGACGTTAAAAAAGTCATCGTTCATTCACTCGGCGTCACCGTCACATGTACCAACATCGTTCAGTTCAGGGGGCCCCGTCATCCGTCACCTGAACCTGCAACAGTAAACAGTGCAAGCACTGCCCCTAGTTTGGACATGTTTACAGACAACGCCTTGCTTTCTACCACACTGGCATTTGTCATGGATTCAACTAATTTGGATTCCCTTTCGCCTCGTCTGCAGAAGGGGGCTAGGTCATGCTCTGAGTCTTCTGTGCCTCCACTGGTGCAGGATGCGGAATTTTACTACGAATCGGGAGACTACACCATCCGCGTGGGAGGTACTTTGTTCAAAGTGCGCATCCCGACTTCCTGGGGAAAAATAATCTGATCTGTGATCAGATCCACCGATTCATCCTCATCCGGGATTCCCCGGTCTTTGCTGGATTATTCGCCCTTCCACAGGGTCCGGATTTGATTGTCGAGGGATCGTGGGACAAGCTGCCTATTTACCTTCGTGGAGACGAGGAAGGATCCTTCCGCTCCCTATTCAGATATATCTATGCCCCGTCAGTCGTAAATTGCTCGCATAATGGACACACACTGACCCTTGAGTGAAGAGCACTTAAAACGCAGGCAAACCGGATCCCTATCACCGATCTTCAGGACATCCTGGCCGTCGCCCACCTTGCCCATAAATAAGAAATAACGACCTGGGGAACTTGGGCATTTCTTGTTATTGGCAATCTAATCGAACAACAACCAATGGGCATATCGTCGCCTGAGTTCGTCGCCATTTACCATCTTTGTCGCAGAAGTTTTGCCGCCGATTTAGGGGTAAAAACTGCAACTCAATGGTTGGGACGTATCACGAGCAAAGCTCTCGATTTCGGATGCTCTGAATGCAGCGGAGACAAGTCAGGACCGGCACTTCCTGGCCTCGCTATATAAAATCCAGAACCACTACGACAAATATGTTCCACCCTACCAAGCTCCCAATGGACGGGATCGCTCCTGTTCATGTGCGGCGTATTCTGGCTGGTTTCTGCTCGCTCTCCTTGTCCTGGAGCCAAGTACGACAGAACATGATTGTGTTACCTCGCCATGCAGTTTGTTCTGAGGACTACCACAACACAATTTGTATACCGGCCACCTCGTCGCAGTGGATTAATGCTGTAATACAGGCAGAGACTATCAGCATCGCCGAAATGGGGTACCGTATCAACGCACTCAAAGATTATCTCTCAATACAACTAAGTTCTCGTAACACATACGACTCCGAGCGATGCCAACATGGGCCAGAGGTCCTGATCTCACTCGCAAAGTGGTACGACGAGCTTACCGGGACCATGGAAGATCATTTCTTTGGTACGACTCCTTACTGCCGTCCAGATTCATACTCATCACTGTCAGTGACGGATCCCCCTTTCGAAGGTGCGAATAAATAGAGAATGGGGAGGCAGACGCATGTAATACTGTCAATGTTAGTAATATATGACGCGGAGGCCGGAAATCTCCGAAAACTTTTACCCGGCTGGGAAACCGCCGAAAATGTCAATCTAACCGGAATTCTTGCTCTCTATGGATCGTAAATGGATGATGCAGCCGGTAATCTTGGTACATTTCAAAGTTTGTGCCTCTGGAGGTCCAAAAGGGGTACACACAATTTCGTTCAACCTCGCCGAAAAAAACCATTCCCTCGTAGGAAAACTTCGGAGGTATGTTTTTGAGCTCCTTTCGTCGAGCTGATTCTGATTCTGATTCTGAACTCAGATTTGCCCAAAAAAGAACGGTTCACACGCTGCGGACTTTAATTGTCTCCCACTGTAACTGAATGGTTTCCTCGCGGGAAGCTCAGAATTAGAACTTCGGCTGTGGGTGCCTCATCAATGGAATGCCTTGCTCCCAGGAAGCTCAGAATCAAAATTTCGGCTCTGGATGTCGCATCAATTCAACGGCTTGCTTGTGGGTTGCTCAGCGTCAAAATATCCGGCTCGGGTACTTAGAAAAGGTTAAATTTGTTAACCATTCCCTTATGCCCGTTGCTCAATACTCACCTTGTTGTTATCTGCAATGGCCCTCATGTGGACGATCTGGTTGTTCTTCATTATTCGGTTATGCCCTGAGGCGTCGTCGGTCCGGACTCGCACACGAATGAGTTGGCGGTCCGAAGGGGCTAATGTTTTGACGTATGCCGAAGTTTTGTTAGCGTTGTACATCCGAAGAGCGCTATGTGCGGCAAGCGACATGTTCGGGGCTGGTGAGCGCTGGAGTCCATGGGTTGTAATCTTCGTATATGTAGACCGTTCCACCAGTCCGGCGCACAGAATCTGCCTGGAGGCATTATTGACCTCTCTTGCCTCCGATCAGTGCTTTGCTTTTTCCCAATTTCATTATTGCACATTTTCAACCGTGGGACTTTATTGCACATTTCCAAACGGGTGACCTTAGTGCCCTCCTTTACATTTTCACCCCCCAGCGCAAGTCCAGAGCCATTTTCTGAGGCGCACGCACCACCAATGGCTAGCCCTGATTATACCCGTCATTTTCAGCCAAAAAAAGTCTGTCTGGAGGCATTAGTGACCTCTCTAGCATCCGATCAGTGTTTTGTTTTTTCATGACTTTATGAGTGCACATTTTCAACCGTGGGACTGTATTGCAATGTCTTACATTTTCAAACGCATGACTTTATTGCACATTTTCAAACGTGTGATCTTATTGCACATTTTCAAACGCGTGACCTTAGCACATTTTCAAGCGCCTGACATTATCGCCCTCCTTTACATTTTCACCTCCAGCACGACTCCAGAGCCATTTTCTGAGGTGCACACACCGCCGATGGCTAGCCCCGGTTATTCCCGTCATTTTCAACCAAAAAGTGTCTGTCTGGAGGCATTATTGACCCCTCTCTAGTGTCCGATCAGTGCGTTGTTTTTTCCGACTTTATGAGTGCACATTTTCAACCGTGGGACTGTATTGCAATGCCTTACTTACATTTTCAAATGCGTGACTTCATTGCACATTTCAAACGCGTGACGTCATTGCACATTTTCAAATGTGTGATTTTATTGCACATTTTCAAACGTGTGACTGTCATTTTCAGCTGTGCGTGGGCCACAGAAAATGGCTCTGGAGTCGTGCTGGAGGTGAAAATGTAAAGGAGGGCAATATGGTCACGCGTTTGAAAATGTAAGGCATGGCAATACAGTCACGTGAGAATGTAAAGCACTGATTGGACGCTAAAGAGGTCAATAATAATGGTCACGCATTTGTAAGGCATTGCAATACAGTCACAGGTTTGAAAATGTAAAGCATTGATGGGACACTAGAGAGGTCAATAATGCTTCCAAGCAGACTCTTTTTAGCTGAAAATGACCGGAATCACTACGTTCCCTGAGCTCCTAGGCAGAGCCTGGCTAGGTAAACAAAGCTTCAGCCAGGTCAGCTTAGGCGGTTAGGCAGGCCCTGGGTAGGCTAACTACGCACAAATTTGCCTATGTAGTCGAAGCTTTACCTAGCCTCTGCCTAGCCGTCTAGGCAGACCTCTGCGTAGACCAACGTAGGCCAACATAACTGATCCTAGGTCGGTTTAGTCTCTCTAGGCACAGCTCTTATGGCTACCAGTGTTGTTCGAATTGGAAAAACAATCAACTGGTTGAAGTCACCTCGATTAATGAGTTTTCTATTTTTAGACAATCAAGTTTAAGCTCAGATTCGTTACGAGCCAGGTCAGACAGCGCAGGGTCATCTTAGCATGTCCGTGTGCCACTCGCCCTCTTCGCACTTGACGCCTCCCACTCTCTGCTCTTTTGCAATGTTTGGAGGGGGCGCCCCACGCAACTCGCGGCCGCCGCAGCCGTACTACAACCCGGATTTCGATGACACCTACGGGCCCTCTCAGCAGACGTTGGACCGCGAGAATCAAGCAGAGTAGGCTGCAGTCTATGCTCGTAAGTCCTTCTACTAACTTCTATCTAACTTTCATTTCAAGGCTGAAGGTGCACAGCGCCAATATGGAGGAGTGCACGGAATTCCCGCAGTGTATGTTCTTTCAAAGAATTTATTTGTGTGTCTAACGTTGATTAGACCTGGACATGGAACTCGCGCGAGGTCATTCAATGTGGCCGCCCCCGATCAAGGAGAAGAGTTCCTTCACGGCACGTCCGAGAGCGACACCAGGTAATTCACATTTATTAACCTGATGCCGTGTTGACGCCTTCAGGTTCTCTCACTTTCTACATGATCCTCCGCGTCGCCATTATGGTACCTTGGGGCGTGGGCCGCCTCCTCAGTATGTTTTCAGAGCGTGCTATTCTCAATCTCTTGACCTCGATGCTAATACTGAAGTAGGTCTACCGCATTTCGTTCGTTCTCAATGAACCCACCCAGTTTGAATCATAATCAACCAACGGACAACTTGGCCGATATGTTGAAAGCAATGTCCATTCAGCAGAATGAGCTGCAGGCAGAGAACGAACGACTGGCCAAGCGCACGGCGGAACTTGAGGCCATTGTGACAACAGCGGAGCACTTACCGCGCTCCCCCCCCCGCTAACCGGGGAGTTGCAGCTTCTCGTGGAACAGTTTTACAACAAAAGAAACAAGCTAGGCGAATTCAGACCCGCAGAGCACCCGAGCAAGAACGAGTCGAATCGGAATCGGACAGCGGACAGGCAGGTGAAGCTGACCAGTCTGCGGCTACACGACTGTCGGCGTTCCTCGGAGATAAAGATCTCTCATCTGCACTCAAGCGTGCTAAAAAAGCCCTACAGGTATGTCAATTGTGCATATATACTAATCTGCATTCCTTTTTATTTATTATTTTAAGTCAATTTTATTTCCCCGGGGCGGCGTACCGTGGCAACAGACCACTGGTTTGAATCCAGGACATACAAAAATTGGCATGTATACATGGTCTGGCTGGTTTACTAGCGAATTTTTGCATCAGGTCACTGCCACACGACCATGTGACCCATGGCCATTTTCGAGTGTTTTGGTTGGTTTGGACAGGGAAAAGGGAGCACTTGAGAAATTTAAGGTTTGCAGGCAACAGACCACTGGTTTGAATCCAGGACGTACAAAAATTGGCATGTATACATGGTCTGGGTGGTTTATCAACAAATTTTTGCGAATTTTTGCATTAGGTCACTGCCACACGACCTTTATTCCGCGGGCGCAGGCGCTTGCACGTGGCCAGTGCAGCATGCTTATTATCCCTCCAGCTCCGTGATATAGTCCGCAATGATTTGAGGTAATTTAGTTCAAAGTATTTTGCCCCAGATTGGATCTCAGCTATTTTTCCGAACAATGACCAAAATCTGTGCATGTGCTAACAGCAAAATGAATAGGTAGTCCGGAGTGGTGCACCAGGCGTTTGTAAAGGTCACCAAATTTTTTAGCATCCCCGACATATTCGCTATCTAGGGTCCTCACAAATAGTCTATGTACCTTATTGTGAGCTCAGGCCAGGTGAGCTTGTGAGCCGGCCTGAGTGGGAGACAAGGTAGATGAGATTAGATAGGATCAATGGCATCATCTTTGGCACCGCCACCTGTCAAAGTGTCTGCTCTTGCTCGTCGTCGTCTACACCTCCAAGCACTCTTCCAGTCCTCCTCGCCCTCAAGCACTTCGTTTTTTGCTTTTCAACTCCGTTTTTTTGCTTTCACTGCTCTCCACGGCGACTCAGAACTCGTGTTATTATCTCTCTCTGCCTCTTTGACTCCGGCCAGTACACCACGCGTCTAGCATCCAGCACCTCCAAACGTGTTTTTCAATGAGAAGAATGCGCGCAATGTCGCAATCGAAAACGGCAACGCGGCTACGGCGTGCTCACACGTCGAGGCCGCTGGGTACGCTCCATTCTTCCCCTTCTTTCTTTCTGCTCGCATCTTCCCTTTCTTCCGTCTTTCGCATATGTCCTAGGCGCCGCGCACCACCTTCATTTTTATTTTATTTTTGGCGTTCCCGTAAGCGACCTTTGTTATTCGGACGCCCCGCGAGCGTTGCTGCGCATCGAATTTCATGTTTCCTGCACGCAATGCACAATGTATCAGTTCTGATCGCTGATCAGCTCCTCCGGCCATCGAAATGCAAGTATCGTACCTTAAAACTGAATATGCACCACAAAAATCGTGGTGTGAAAGCATTTGGTCAATAAATCCCCAATCCCGCATTATGCGGCTTTATCGTTCGAGTTCAAGTGTAGTCAAGTGGAGGCGAGCGTAGGTGATCTACAACCACCTGAACTGATCCAAGCTGATCTACACACGGTCCGTTTAGGTGAACACTCCCCAGCTCCGGGCGCGGGGGTATCCAGGACGTTGGCTCCAACGCGTCTTTGGGGAAATAGAGTATAAGGCAGAGCGTCCCAGTGCGCTCACCGCCTCCGTGGCTTCGGCAACGGACGGCGGGCCCGAACTCCACGTCCTTGAACTCATCCACAATCCAACTTGGGACAGCATTAATTTGCGCCCGATTTGGCACGACTTGGAAGAAACCTGGGCAACCTTGGGGACTAGCTACCCTCCATACCGCTTCATGGCATCCTTCAAAAAACCTGTCACGCTGGGTGACCGGTTAAATGTTCACAACCGGGACACACTTGGAGTTTACCATAAACTGGTAGCATCGAATGTTTAGTACGTTTTTTTCTCAATCCTTGACGGGCGCCGCGCGCGACCCTCCGGGTCGCGCTCTTCGGCGGCGCCCGCCTTCGGATTCTCGAAAAAATTGGCGTATCTATTCTGTTCTTCTCTCATTTTATTCAAATAACCACTTCCTCACCTCTTTTGGGCCCATGATCGCGCTCCGCGCCTTCTTTTTCCGCCTCTGACCGGGCTCGTAGAGCCAGTTCGCGTGAAAAGGTAAGATTTGGATTTAAATTATTTGAAACTTGCGTACCCCGATATAAATTCTCTTGTGCTGTACGGGCACAAAAGAGAATAAGAGATACTCGAGAGGGTGAGATGGTAGGATGGTCGACACGCGTTGAGTCCGCAAGGATTCCGCGGTCACCCCTACTAGCACGGACTGTTTGGCACTAAACGCGCCGACAAACCACCGGTTTTGGTAGGGGAACTATCCACCTGATGAGTCACATGTGATGAAATGTTCTTGCGCACACCCAACAACGTCGTGGTCCCCGCCCCGTTTCAACGAACGACTTCCCGTACATCAACCTCTTTTGCGACAGGTCGCTTCGCTCCCTGATCGCAGGGCTCGCCTTCGGCTCGCCCGCGCCCCAGCTAACGAGCAGCTACGTTGACCTTAACTGAGGTGTGCCTAGCTCTGCGTAGTTGCCATCAGCAGAGCCTATGTAGTCACCTACGCTCACCTCGAAAACGGCTAGGCACAGACAGCTACGTTAACCTCTGCTGACTGAGTGCAGGGCTGGCCTGAACGCAGTGTGAGTCGGCGATGGGTGGGGTTCGCCGCCCTCTTCGAAACGTCTGATCCCTCCTCTTTCTCTGGAGCTACGTTCGACGTTGAATTAAATTGCATTTTTTTGCACTGGAATGCAGAGCACAAAGCCTTCCTGGAAAGGCCCTGGGGCACTAGAAGGAAATCTAAAGAGACAGTTCTGACCGAAATTGTGCTGGCTATCACACAAGCAATGTGTCGTGAAAATCCGGTTTGAAATGGCTCCGAACAGGGCAATTTACTGATTTGATGCAAAACTCGGCATACCAAGCCACCATTAAATTGCATTTGTTTACACTGGAATGCAGAGCACAAAGCCTTCCTGGAAAGGCCCTGGGGCACTAGAAGGAAATCTAAAGAGACAGTTCTGACCGAAATTGCGCTGGCTATCACACAAGCAATGTGCCGTGAAAATCCGGTTTGAAATGGCTCCGAACATGGCAATTTACTGATTTGATGCAAAACTTGGCATACCAAGCCACCATTAAATTGCATTTGTTTGCACTGGTGCGCTTTTGCCCAAGGAAACCGTATTCGCCATCTGCTCAGCGGTGGCCTCTTCATGCAAGCGGATCTCCCAGCGCTAATTCAGACCCCTTCCGTTGTTCTGGTTCAGTCAAAGACCACTCTGGACGCCTTGAAGCCGCCCATTAGGGCTGCAGTTGAGGGTGGGCAAGAGCAGACAAGTGACAGCTCAGCAGCGAAAGAACCAAAGAAGTTACGACAGCTTTCTAAAGATAAGCACAACTGGAGGTCTGCAGGGCGTGGGCCACTCGGTCTTGTCGCATCGCCGAACACTGTCACTCAGTACCTTGGACTAGACCACAAGAAACTAGGAACTCGTGGTCGGTCTCACTTTTGCTTTGATGTCGTGGTGCAAGTACAACAGGCAGGTATATGTGTGTCCGACAAGCGGGATCCTCGCCAATTTTCGGCCACTCTAACTGGGCAAAAACTTCCTCAATCTTTGTCTTCTGCAAATTCTCCATCTACGCTGCTCCGCACAAATTCCGCACGCGCGTTTGAGAGCGAGACTGTCACAGCATCTTTGCCAATCTTGAGTTTCGCGCAAACTTCATCCAGTACATGTCTGAGAAGTGTCGCAGACGCGATGGCGAATACCACGGACGGCGGAACGCGTCCAAAAAGCATGCCTAGCTCCCCATATTCGGAGCGGAAGCTTCCACCCCAAAGACTGACGCAGTGCACATCGTAAATGAGCACCATCCGGTGATCCTGATGACGTGGTTGCGATAACACCTTGCTGAAATCGAGAAGCCAGCCACTTCCGGGGATACAGAGATCCGCTGTGCGGTGCCTTCAGCAGCCCTCTGTTTCGAAATAAAACATCGAAGCGGTGAAACAGCCAAGACACTCACTTTATAAAACGCATACCTGCCTTCAGCTGCAAGGGTTTCCTGGCATATAGCTGCAGACGTGAGAGGTGAAGTTGCTGCCTGTCTCCGGGGGCATCAACGTGAGAAATCGAAAGACGGGACAATCTTTACTCGCCTATGCTGTGAGGGGACTCACGATCAACACAATGTCCTACTTGTGCGGCATGACAGGCAGGCCGTAGCACATGGACTTTCCGCTCCCCGTACTGCCCCTGCTTGTCACTTCTGGCCAGGGACTTTGCACCATCCTGACGTAGCGCCGGGCGCCCTTCGCAAAACACGGGGTGCTGCGCCCTGCTTGCCACTCCTGACCAGGGACCGTCTCCACAGTCGGACTGTGCAAGCCTTACTTCCATTCTCCTGCACGATCTACTTACATTCTTAGTTGATGTGCAAGTGCGGTTTCCCGGCTCCCGTGAGATCCAAGCGACATAAAAGGGCAGCAATCCCAGAAAATCCTCAGCCTATTTCCATTGTCGCTCTCGCACTCATCACTGGAATTTCTCTGTACCCGCCCACCCGCTTTCCTCGTAGCTTACTGTCTACCTACCAGAAGATTTGTATACCTTATGTCCATATGATCCCTATACATATCTTCTTGGGGCTCTCGGCTCAAAGCCGGGAGTCGCCATTTCGCTAATCTCCTCGCTCATTCGTGAGTATGTCGGAATTAGAAATGTTTTACAAAAAAATCCTCACAGCTGTTTGCGGAACTTAGGGCACGGCCCGTTTTTTTCTGTTTTCAACGAATTTCCAATCGGATAGCTCTCCTGAGATCAATTCTCAACCGTTTTGCTTGAGAATATGCTCATTGTGTTGGCATTGATAATCCGGAGGACATGGCATCTTACGATTTCCTATTAGTCCCCCGAGATGACCTACTAGCTCAGATTTGGCTGTTTTTTCAGTAGGACAGTTCACATGCTAGATATAACAGTTCAAATGATCTAGTTTTTTTGATATGTTGTATCTGAGAGTATTCTGAAGAGCAGGAGATACCGGGATTTTTCATATGACCTTCACTTGGATGTATTATGATAAACACAATTCCCTCCCACCAAATCTCTGGGAGAAGTATAAGTCATATAAAAAAACCCCGGTATCCCTGCCCTCCGGAATACTCTCAGATACAACATATCCAAAAACTAGATCCTTTATATCCGTCCTACTGAAAAACAGTCAAATCTGAGCTATTAGGTCATCTCGGGGGACTAATAAAAATGGTAGGATGCCATGCCCCCGGATTTTCAATGCCAACACAATGAGCATATTCTCAAGAAAAACGGTTGAGAAATGATCTCAGGAGAGCCATCCGATGGGAAATTCGTTGAAAACAGAAAAAAAACAGGCCGCGCCCTAAGTTCCGCAAACAGCTGTAAATAAATAATTTTGATGGAATTACCATATATAGCAAGAGGGTCATTGTCCCATCCACCTCCAAAACATCCATATTTCGTGTCCACATATTATTCTGAGTCATTTCATGTGAATATAAAAATGGTACAATTAGCAGCTGTCCTGGGATCTTGCAGAATGTCGCTGAGAAAATCATGGGTACCGAAGCAAGTTGCACAATATTTCCTGCATTTGGCCCTAGCATTGTGTCGCACACACCACTTACTTTATTCCGCCCTGACCGACTTTCCGAGCGGGATCCATACACACATTGTTCTTGCTCCGATGAGAAATATCAGCTTCAAAAGTGTGCATCAGTCAGACACAGCTGGCGCATCACTCCATCAGCGTATAGAGTAGAAGCCAGACGTCCTCCGGAGCACCGGTCCTGGAGTTCCACTCCAGTAGTTTCGGAAACCTCAATCGGCGTAGGTGCAGTACTGTTATTCTTTTTCACTGACTATTACCCCAGAAGGTCATGTTGACTAGCATATTCATTCATTGAGCAGTCGCCCAGACGCAGGAACTAAGACGCACGAATGAAAGTACAATTATCATTGCCGCACTGGAGCTGATATTTTGAAATAATCCAGGGAAATTGAATCCACCCAACAACTGGCAGCTCCACTCTCCAGTCACACAATTATTACTGCGAGTCTCTGGGTTCCGCAAGCTCCGGCCACTCTAATCGGGTTTAAATATTATTTACTCAAGTCTAACGGGCGCGCTATGTTGGTCGTCGCGAGGATATTCGCACCCTTCCCATGCTGTGGTGAAGCGCCGCCTCGAGCTTTATGGGGGGCTGCCGTACTTCCTGCTGTGCTCTCCACGGTACATGCAGCGTAACGCTTCGCAAAAAAAAACGGACCGCGCCTGTTGTACCGCAAAGAGCTGTAAAATGCTCTTGAGTCATAACTTTTCTGAAATAGTAGGCTAAGGTGACCGCATGGCAATTAGGTCCCGAGGTGCTGGTGCAGAAACCCGAACAACCAATGATCCAAATTTACAGTGTGTTTGGTGCCCATAGAATCCGTGGCGGACCACGGGTCACTGCTAGTTTTCAAATAATTTTGAAAACGGCGAGATTTAACCCTGTGCCTTCGTCACAGGGGCCTGCCCCATACACGTTGCTCGCAGACACAGAATACCCGGTTGGCCCAGGTGAATTCAGAGGCAGATAGGGAGACGAGCAGTTAGTCTTACAATTAGCGTACACGGTATGACTCATCCGTTGTGAACGTGAACGAATACCATACATGTACGCTGCCCTCTAGTCGCCTTTCTGACCAGTGCTCATACACGCTCAGCGCTTTGCGAGGTAACAAGTTGTTGATTTGATTTCTTGAGGTCCCGTGCGCTGGACGCTTCGCAACGGTGAGTTAATTAATGTTGGATTTTGACTACCCTGCGAGTACTCAGTCGTCTCACTTCCATTAAGCCCTGCATTCGCGCCGAACGAAATGGTGTTACTGTATCGATTACCTTTGTTGCGTCAAGCGAACCCACCGACGCTTGGAGACACGTTTCGATGAGTGCTTTTATCCTGATAAACATTCCGTTCAGTCCTGACATATTGCGATTGCCATGCAGATACAGGTATCCGTGCCGTCGGAAGTTCTATGCAATCCATCCCACTTATCCCATTGAATACTCCGGCGGCTTCAAGTTACTGGAACGGATCCGTCTTGAGATATATGTTCTGTTTCATTCACGCCGCATTCACTCAATTCCTGGCAGTACGTAGTGCAATTGCGATTGATGCGAAGGCGAAAAGGTGAAGTTTGCGGCTGAGACTGTAAATTCATCCATGGGACGTGCTTTATGTGGTGAATGAATCATTCTTGCAATAAAATGCTTTCACGGTTCCGAGTCAACATGCATAAATCTGTTTGCCCGCCATTTATCCTCCGGTCACTTTTCAATGACAGTTCAAGTTAGTTCGGATTTCAATATGTCACAGCTTACAGTGTACACTTATGCCGGAGCGAAGCGAAGGCATGTCTTGTTACATGTAAAATGATTTACCAACTTTTTTGGGACTCTGTGAAGCCTCGTGCGACTAGACGGGAGAGGGTATATATGTACTGTACCTTTCTCGGATGCAGGTCTGGTCCTCATCAACTTTGCGAGCAAGCAGGTTGTTGGAATCCCGGGTGGCTGGGCGAGCATCGGAGCTCGGCCAACCATGGGAACCAGGGTCAGTAAGCACTCGGGCTGACTGATGTGCCTGAGAAACATTACTCAGCTGGTTGAAGAGTATAAAAGCAGGTAGAATAATTGTATCTACCCATCTGTTTGTAACCCACCTTCTGCCTTTGGCTTCTGTGACCTCAGGGGGCCACGCAGGAATGCAAACCTAATTTCTACACAGGTTTGTATCACTTTGTAGCAAAAATAGGTGATTTCATGCGACATTCCCTTTTTGTCCCGGACATCGCGGCTATGTCCCCGACATCGAGGCTCTGTCCATTCTTCACCGGGGGCATCCCCTGGCCCACAGGGGGCTCAGACGGCCGGAAGAAAGTCTCCCTGTACCCTCTGGAACCCCCAGAAAAATGCTAATGGTCCCTATAACCCCAAGGCTCGACGGCACTCACCTCGCCCGGCTTGATCTCGACAACACACAAAAGGGATGTCATGTCAAAACGAACTTCACCGATGTTTTCAACCAGACCAGCGTGCCAGGACAGTGGAAGGCTGAGATACGAAACACTGTTTCGATGCATAGACTGCTCAATTCAAAATCTGGTCTCAACTGGGTATTCAGTTTCACGACACCACAAGCTCTCTTGCCCAATCAACTGTGGAGCTAACTTCTGTAAATTATTCACCCTCTTCACCCACGACCCAACCTACTTTGCACCACACTTATTGCGCATTTCGCCTCATTTGCTGGGTCTGATTGAATCAATTTTGAGGGGTGCGCTGCTTCACTCGGCGTTTTGGATGGAGTATCCGAGTCGAGACTACCTGCCGTTACTAACGAGGACCTGCGAGACTTACAAATTGAGTGATAGTTTTGTAAGACCAGGCGTTCTTCTGTATTTGGGCATTTCATCCGTCCAGGCACAATGATTCCCACCCGAAACACAATGCGGAAGTACATACTAGACTTGGCGGCAAAAAACTCTAGGTATGTCCGCGCCGCTTTGTACATTTGACATTCTAATTGACCCCAAAATCATGAAGCAAATTCTGAGCTTTGTTGCGTGCTCACACGATGCTTGGACTTCGGAAGCAGGCACGCAGGCAGCCATGAGCTGCCAGAATTTTCTCAACTCAATGTCATTTTGTATGGATTAGCCAGAATGTACCTTCCTCCACACTGCATGTTTGATGAAGTGGTTATCGCTCCTTGATTAGTTTTCAGCCTTGTGGTGTAGGTCACCAACCATATATAGCAGAGTCATTGCTTCCACTGATTGATATGTCCGTAGCTCCGCGCTGTCGGTGTGAGCGATTCTGTCACCTGCTTAGGATCGCTTAAGCGAAATAGGTCTCATCTGAACCGGTTCTTAAGCCATTTACGCTGTGGCTCAAGCTAGGCCATATATAAGTATTTCAACCTAGTACAGAACAGTGATGTTATTGGGTAGTAACGGCTTAAGCTGCTTGAGCGATTTAAGGGGCGTAAAATCTTGAGCGAGCACAACCGGAAAAAAAAAAGTCCACAGTAACGGCTCAAGTCAGCGCTCACGGAAGGTACAGAATGAGTTCACGCAATAAGCGGTGAGGCATTTAAATTGGGTGCTTAATTGGCTGGTTGCTTGTGACTGGTTGCTTGAGGCGGGGTAAGTGCCAAATTGGAGAGGAAATTCGGGGTGTCTACGTCGAGTTCGTGGACTCATTCATGTGCGCCGTTTAGGCGATCGAGGAACAAACCATGCCTGCCTGGACACGAAATTGAACATCATTTGTGCACGGGAGCTGCAGGGGAGATGCACACCTATTTCCCCCATACCATCGAGAAATCGATCCCAGCGAGTACCGCAGCAGTGGAAGGCGCAAACGGAACCGGCTCAACAGCAGTCCGTGGGACGCACAGATCAGTGCGACGTGTTCGGCGGCGTGGCGACAGCGAAAAACTGTACATGTTCGATGAGGTGAATGACAGAAATAGCCTGAATCGCTGTTCTATGGACTCGTAAAGTCTGCAATGAAATGATAAATTGATCTGATGATACAAAGTAGTACGGGCGAAATCTCGCGGCGCGCAATGACTGGGCAACGAAATTTCCCGGTGGAGGACTAGCCTGTGGCCCCGGTAGGCATCTGTGAGGAATACAGTGAGCGAGGATCCCCCACAGGAAAGGTCTCACGAGAAATGCGGATGTACAGACTTCATGGTTGGCATTTGAGCTTGGAGGTCATTTTTCCTGGAAGGAGCTCCCAAAACGGATCACAATGCTGACCAACATCAAGTGATTTGGTGCAGCGGTTGCTGAGGTCCATAAAGGTTGGACAGAAAGGCAATGTCGGCGGGACATCAAATCAATGCGGGCCGGACGGTACTACGATATGATACGGGCAGAATATGGATGTGAGCGAGGCACGAATGTGATATGGCGTGGGCGCAATTCCAATGCTGCAAGGACAAAATTCCAATGTGCGGCGGACAGGCATCCATATTCACACCGGGCGCAGTTAATGCATCTCAGACACTCCCGAATCAAGTGGGGTGGTTGACAGAGAGGTCCCAGACCTCCGAAAGGCATGGTTGCACTCTTGTTGAAACTGTGGTACTTCTGATTAGGTCATTATGGTTGATCTCACAAGAAATGCGGATGTGCGGACTTCCTGGCTGGCAGTATGAACTTGGGGTCATTTTTCCTGGAAGGAGCTCACGAAACTGGTCACAATGCTCACCAACATCGAGTGATTCGGTGCAGCGGTGGCTGAGATTCATAAAGATTGGACAGAAAAGCAATGCGGGCGGGACATCATATCAGTGCGGGCCGGACGGTATTATGATATGATGCGGGCAGAATATTGATGGGAGTGAGACCGAATTCCGATATGTGGGGGACAGGAATGTATTTCCGGTTGGACCTGAATGTGACACCTGCTGGGCATAAAACTTTGAGGTGGGTGACCTGAAATGCTTGTGAGGCAGACAGATTTTCCATGCCAGGCCGACGGAATTTCATTATGTGGGACAGATCATGATTCCGGTGGACATTAATAGTTTGTACTACTCATACATATTCTCTGCGCCGCTTCCTCAACCCCACCGGATCAATTCCCTCGACGGCCCTTCCAGGACACGTAACAGCCGCCTCATCCCGTCTCTTTCGCTTAGAGATGGGTGTGGGCTCACCGCCAGAGAAGGTCGGCGGTGGAAAGCCCAAGTCATAAATGGCGTGGGCGTCGCCGAATGTATCAGGATTCTGTCGCCAATAGTAAAATTCTAGAACCTGGGCAGTCGTCTGATGAATGTCAGCAATGGGGGACTTACAGTATATGCTTCCATGCGCCGGTACTTACCGCGCGGGGCATCTGAGCGGCGATCCGCTTAAACGCGAGAAGAACATCACTCCCAACAGGTAACGTAAACCCCGGACCTGGCAAAATATCTCGGAATTTCTGGGAGGCGATTAAGAACGCCGCTAAAATTTCGAATGAGTGGATGAATGGAAAAGTCGGAAACGAGTACGCACCCTGATCATCCAGGGACCATTTAATGGGAGCAGGCAACTTGATTTCGCCGCCATACGACGAGTTTTGAAAGAGAACGCTGTTGTCTGCATCAATCGATGCAACTCGAAAGATGGGATTGTGGCTGCCGAGATCTGTGGAATCCATCATGCGTTGTTTAGGAGTTCTGGGTTCCTCGGATAGCTGCTCGGAGAGAGGAATTGCTTCAGTGTTGAATCCGTTGTGCGTTTTTTAGGAGTTCGGGGTTCTTCGGATAACTCCTCGGGGAGAGGGAATTGCTTCAGGTCGCCGGGCGACAC
Organism: Mycena leptocephala; assembly: GCA_029378395.1. Lineage (NCBI taxonomy): Eukaryota > Fungi > Basidiomycota > Agaricomycetes > Agaricales > Mycenaceae > Mycena > Mycena leptocephala. The sequence goes on along the minus strand of JARJLF010000055.1, from coordinate 387,135 downwards.
GGCGGTCAGAGCCGACGGCGAAGGATATGCGCTTCGACGCGTCTGTTTTTGGCCCAAAATGAGTGCTTTCTGTTCATTATTAGAATTGAGGTCGCTAAGGTCTGAATCCGATTCCCGGTCCGAGTCGGAGTACGTCGGTGGCTCGCCGTGAGTACGACCAGGCGCATATCCACCTCTCCTATGATTTTCGCAGGTGCTGCACAAGCAATGGCGATTTTTCCTGCCAACTGGCAATCATTAGCTAGTTGACAATGTTGCGAGGTGGAAGGAAGGCGACGCACAGTAACCATCGCCATAATGGACTGTGACTTCTTCACCAATTGCGATAGGTCTCAAAACTCGCAGGCTGATGATATCTTTGCCTTGAGGAAATAGCTCGCAATTGTTGGCGCAGTCGTGCTGAAATGACACGTCGGAGGTGAGGGATAATAATGGAGGGAAAAGCATACGTTGACGAAGCGGGTGGGTCCCAAGAGGAGGTAATTCTTATCCCTGTGTGAAGAGTGGACGATGCTGAAATCCCGGCGAATGTCCGCGTTTCGAAGATCAGTGCACCTAAGGCGCGTATACTCCTCATCCGTAAGGCCCGCCATTGACCCTTTCAGCGCTGTGATGACCGTGCCAGAAGACAGCGCGCGTGGCCACGACGCACAACTCAGACTTGCCAGTGTGATGCGAGTATCGGGATGTATGGGCAATTTCAATCCCGCCCGACGGGAGGTACAACTCAAAGTACCGGGATGCATGGCTTACATAATGACGGGAGTGAAAAACACGCAGATGCCAGGATGTGAACCGAAACTCACGTTGCGAACGCATTGATTTGTTGCTGGGTATACTGTCTGAGATAGTTGCGTATGGGAGAGAGCCTGAGCTTAAACCGTGAGGAGAGGGGCGAGATGAAGAGCCAGAGCCAAAGTTTACATACGCAAGGAGTTCGTCAACGGCCTGGCGGGTGACGAGCTGAGCCGATTCTTTGGCGGCAACAAGCTGAAAGATGCGTGAAAAGCCGGACTAAATAAAGACATAAGGGATGTACGCGGCGAACAATAGCAAGAATTTGATCGGTGTTTGTCTGGGGAAGCCTGCGAGAGGAGTGCATTTTGTGGACAACCAGTCCAGTGCCAAGTTTTTCGACGAGAAGATGACTGAGGAGATCATCATCCTTAGAAAGGTCGCGCACATTCATCGATTTTGTTGCTCGCCAGAGTACGGGCCCCACGGAAGGCGCCGGCGCCATAGGAAGCCAAAGGTGGGCGACGAAGATGCAGATGAGGTAGGGGAAGAGGGGAATTGGTGGCCACGTAATCGTAATTCTTGATGGCCGGTGTCTGATTGCCGGCCAGCGAAGATCTATCTCAGGGCCCTGGTGGGGCAACCCCGCCGTTCCGAGGGCTGACCAATGTGACCGAATAAGTCCGAACGACCGATTTCAGGCCGAAAATTGGTTGGCCCGGCCCCTGGTCAAGGCGATCGGGTTTCCGGGCATTTCCGAGCCCTGGGAACGACCGCTTTTTCCTTTCCCCGAAATCGCGCCTTTCTGGCGGAAAACGGCATTGACATTGAAAAAAAAAAAACACTTTCAATTTTTTCGGTTATAACTTAACACTAGAACTCTTTGAGGGAAAATTTCAACATAAAAACCTCATTTCTATGTGCCGAAATAATTTTAGGCGTACCCAGCCGCGGTTACAAGGTTCATCAGGCAGGATGTAGCCGTGTGATAATAGGGTGTGTAGAAACCGATTTTTTCGGGGCATGAAGTTGAGGGCGCCGAGAACGGGCAAGGAGGCCCCCGGTCACTGCCTTTGAGGTCGGTAGGTGCGTAGAGTAAATCAACGACCGATTTTCAGAGGGGTTTTTTTTTAACCAGCCATCGCCAGAAGTTTTGAACCACCTGGTGCGATGCGGAGGCACCAAACTAAGACAATTCCAGCATCAGAGCAATTTTCTCTCTTTTTTCGCGACCCCCAGGGCCGTATTACCGTCAAAATATAGAGTAAATCAGTCGAAATCCAAAAAAAAATCCGACCGACCTCAAAGGTAGTGACCGGGGGCCTGGGCAAGGCGTGGAAACCCGGCGCCGTTATGTAATCTGCTTACAAATACTTTCCCGACGCCATTATAAATAGTGATCCGCTTGGCTTCGCTTCAAGCCAACAAACCAAGAAGCCAAAGCCGTGGCTTGACAAGCCAAGCCAAGCCAAATTGTTTGGCTTCAGGTGGGCTTTGGCTTTGGCTTGGCGTGTCCGAAATCAAAGCCAAGGCTTCAAGCCTTGGCTTCGGGGAGCCAGAAAAATAGCTCTCATGGGAGTCGTTTGGGGAGATCACGGTTCGATTTTTAAGGCAGACTTTTGAACCTCGGTTGAACCTCGCCCAAATTTGAATTTGTCGTCTTCGGCAGGCGTTATGTTCGGCTTTGATGTTCCGTAGCCTGCCAGGACTTTGTTGTCGCCCTCCAAGCCCGACTCCCCGAGGATAAATACTGAACTGAAACACCTCGGGCAGTATAAAAATGAGTGAGTAACCATTTTCCGTCTGTTTCTGGACGCAAATTCTACGTTGGAAAAAATATGAATCAAGCCAAGGCTTGGGCCAGAGCCAAGCCAAGCCAAGCCCTCCCTGATGGCTTGGGCTTTGGCTTCAAGAACGTCAAGCCAAAGCCAGATGAAGCCAAGCCAAAGCCGGGGTTTCCAAGCCAAGCCAAGCCAAACCAATCACTAAATTTATAAAGCCGCCGATCCTGCTTTGATTGAGCCTTCCGAGTCTGAATCTTCCTCCTCCGAATCTGTGGACGAGAGCGAGCCAAATCTAAACCTACCTCTTCCCCGGCTCCGCAGCAAGCCACAGAGGTTTCTAATTTCACATCTCATACAGTTCATTCGACCAAACGCCAGACCAACAAAGTGACTTGCAATAAAATAGAATAAAAGACCTTCACAGAACTGGGGGCCCCATCAACAATTCTGAAATGATTCATATAGCTTCATTCACTGCATTTGACAATTTTTTGGGATGCGGGAAGAGCAAATTATGTGTGTGGAATGCCCACCATCTTGATAGTGGGTCCCAACGCGCCCGAATCTGGCAGACGCCCCGCCAAATTTTGAAACTTCCCTTTCTAATAAGACCAAACATTAAATGAGGAGGCTCCGCGTTCGAATCTCGCAATGCGCATTCACACCGGAATTAGCCAAATTTCGGGTCACCCGAAATTAGCTCCGATTTTTAAGTATCCGATTGAGCTGAAATCAGACCCGAAACTTCCCATATCGGCTCCCAAAATCCACTGATTTACCCGATATAGTATATCGATGGGCTGATATGGGAAGTATCGGGTAGCGTTTCGGCTCACTCGATTCTCAGTGCGAAACTTTAGAAATCGTAACTAATTTCGGGTCGAAATTTGACTAATTCCGGTGTGATTCTTTTTTCTTTTGTCTCATTCTGCCGACAAGTCAATGCCAATGAGCGGAAAAACCAGTTGACGGTTGAATTTTGAGAAGCTGTGAAGGTTTTTCTTTCTTTCTTTTTTTGGGTTCTAATTTCTCGAGGTGTCATTGTCTTTTCAAATGATCGTTGCCACATATACTGAGACAGTTGGCGGTAACACCGGTGAAATGTGCTGTGAATATCCTCAACCACCGTCTAATATCTTTGACCAAATTTTCCACCAATCCCAAGTTTCTAACGTGCGAACCTGAACTGAACACACAGGTTCAATTCAAATACTGCCCCAAATGAAGGTCAACAATTGTATCTCTGTTCACAAGCCCAAAGTGCTTTGAATATGTTGCTCTACTATTTTCTACTGTGCAGATTCCTGCGAGTTGCAATTTCTTTTTCACGTGTTCACCCTGTTCTGGGAAAACACCTAAACCCCATGATTGTGGTTGAAAAAGCTGTGTGCCGGTTATGGGCCTTGAAATGGGCTCAGTGGGTGAGCCAGTGACTCGGTTTTGTAAGTCTACAGGATCTCCACCATTCTGTCTACGACGCTGGTCGAGGCTAGGCCTACTGTGTTGTCTGTTCAACTGTCTGAAACCCACACTAGCAACCTGCAAATTTAAACTGCCGGCAGCTTACCTTGACAGGATGCTCATTCTGGCAACCTCTAATTTTCCACTGAACATCTAGAAACACGGAGACCCTAAAATCGTTCGGAATGCGCAGAACCACTGATATTAGTTAGTTTCTCCCGGATACAAACCTCACTCTAAAAAGCTAACCTCATGCCTCAAGTTTTTTAATACTTCAGTGCGCAATGGGTCAGCACTGCATGCAAAATTTTTTGTTGTCCCGCATATTGATGGCATTGATTGTCTTTTTTAGTGTCGGCGCGATATCTAGTTCGCGATTTCCGGCTAGCAATGACTGCATCCACTTGAGCAGGCTGCAAGGCGAGTTGAAAATGCCGACGAAATTGTTGAAGTTGTCGCCGGTTACCCGTGCCATTGCCATCCCTTCAATGAGTTTTTCCACCGCAGGCGCTGAATTTGGTTGTATCTCGATCATCCATCCACCCACTCATTCTGCTAGTTATGAGGAGCGGGCGTATTATACCAGCCGCGGCTTCTCAATGTTGGGCTCTCGTGCTGTGCATGCCGATCTGCAAATTGTTGAACGCTCAGCTCAAGCATTCAAATTGGAGTCATTTTGAAGTACAGGCACATCCACAGCTCAATTCTTACACGAACATCCAACTAAATTGAATTCGCCGGGGACGTGTTCAGTTCAAGCTTGGGATTTATTTCATTGAGTCAGCTCCTCTGCGCATTCAACTGGGTTGAATTTGCATCGCAGGAAGGGGCGGCCGAGCAGCCGCTTGTCACTCGTACATCATGATTATGTCGGGTCCCGGATCCGAGTCTCACCACGGCTGTCCTGCTCCGTCATGCACTTCCTACTCCAAGCGCTCATTAATCATTCTCAGCAGTTTCCCGGTCATTCATTCCACCTCGGTCCAGTTGCAGCACCCATTCGAGTCCCACACGCCCATATTAAACTCCGAGGTCGACGCGTCAATCGAGTCGATTCTAAAGAGTTTCAAGTCGCCTGGTGGGGTCGCGGTGGCGGTCGTCCGAAGGAGCGAGCAGGGCTTCGGCTGGGACGTCGAGACGAAAGGCTATGGGATTGCGAAGGGCGACGGGACCAAAGTTAATGCCCACTAACTTTAGGTAGTGGGTCATCAGTGTGTTCAGAATCCGTAGTTGAACTTGTGCAGTTGTTCACAGTGGGTTCGTCAAACGACTGCTCACATACAACAAGGTCAGGATAATTTTCTTGATCATGCAAGACATCAGTACGGAAACCGGGAAAAATTCAGCCAGAATAGAGTCGAAATCAAAATTTCTGGTACCCTCGCCCTCCTAGACGATCATTCCGGTGCCAAGAAACGAGGTTGCACCAACATCCAAGGTTTCAAGGACCTCGGTGCTTTTGTTCAACGCATCAGGCGTGGAAGGTTCCACAAATTCAACACCGTGTGCAGCAATTCCAGGAGGTTTTCCCTTCTGCTTCGAGACCACCACAGTCAATTCAGGGCAGTTGCGGGCAAGATGCCCCTGCACTCCGCATTTAATGCACAATCCCGCTGCAAGATATTGATTCCGTTTCTTCTCGGACATCCCACGCGTGTTGTTCGATGCTCCAGCAGACTTATTTTCTGCTTTCCTTCCAGAACTGGTTTGAGCGGCAGTGGATGAGGCATTGCGTGACTCGCGCCCTCCATTTCCAGGATTATCTGCATCGTCAGAATGTCCAGAGTCATCCCCATTATCAGGTTTGGAATTCTGATTGTCATCGCTATTATTCAAGTTCAGGATAATTTCGGTGTGTTCAGCGGCAGCTGTCACTTCATCCCAGGAAGAGACTTCGGGATCAAGTTTATCGCGGTACATTCCCTGGCGAATATCGGCCCGAAGGCTACGCCAGAGTATAACGACCTTCTCCTGATTGTCTTCAAGGCCAATCATGTTATAAATCTGTTCCCACTCTGAGATGTGGTCGGTGACAGATTTATCATTCCGAACACAATTGTTCAGGCGAACGCGCTGCTTCTCACGAAAGTTAATCGGAAAACAAAAATTGAAAAGACCCCAAAAGAAGTCCTTCAATGTCCACGTGCGTTCATTTTTCACAACCTTGCGGTCATAAAAATCTCGAGCTTTACCCATCAAATAATAAGACAGATAAAATATTCGCTGATCTCGTGGAACCCTTCCAACTTTAACAAAGTTGCAACCCTCTTGCACGAAACAATGGTGCGCGCTGGTATTCGGCGAGCCATCATACTTCGTGGGAGGTATCGGCTTCACGAGCATCTTGGAATTCTTGGATCGGTGATGTTTGCTAGATCCCTTGCGCCGGCGTCGCGGAGACGGAGCTCGCGCCGATCTAGGACTGTCATCGTCTGATGAGCTGGAGTCTGAGGAGGAGCTCGAGCTTGAAGGATGGTCTGACGGACCGGACGGGTGCGGGGTTGATCCCTGTGATGTGGGGGATCGTCATCAACATCACGAAGCGCTCGTTCAATAAAGCTCCCGGCGACAACTCGGACCGGAGTCTTCGTACTGCGGGATTTATCGCGCGGTGCACTTCGACAGATGTTCTGCTCAATGCTGTTCTTCACAGCCTGTTCAGCCTTGGTCAAGGCAGGCTTGATTTTTGGCTTAGGTTCAGTCTTTTCAGCCTGTTCCAAGATGCTGAGTTCCCTTCTCAATTCAGCAATTCGTTCTTTCGTGTCCTGGCCAGGCACTTTCGGTTCAATCTTCTGAGAAGACACCTTGGAATCTTTCGATTGCTTGGACGATCGACAGGACGATGTCCTCACAACTTCTGATTCATCAAAAAATCCAGGAGGAGTTGTAAACTGCTCCCGTTTTATCACCCGGTTGATCTCGGCGAAATTTTCTAGAGCATCGCGTTGAGCTTCAAAATCTCTATCCGTGAACTCATGCGAGAAATCAACATTCCCCAATTACGAGGATCAACACCCTTTCCTTTCTTTCGGGATGGGCCTTCACCTACTGAACTGGCAGGACTTTCAGGTGCTGAGTTCGCATTCTTAGCATCAGGCGATGGTTCGGAGACATCATCGATACCAATCAGTGACGATATATTCTCACGCAGAGCAAGTGGAGCTTGTTCCCTTTCAGTCGCAACATCTAACGCTTCTTGCGCCATGGACTGATAACGGCGAGCAACAGCCAAAAGCTCGGTTGCGCTCATCTCACGTAGAGCCTGGGACAACGTCGACATTGAAGTCTGCGAGTTATTTACAGGGGAGCGCGCATGGTGAGCGTGAGCCGTCGCGGAATTACCATCATGATCAGACCTTGGAGCATGATGGTTATCAAGCAAACCCCAATCGACATCAGGATTCAACGCGGGCATGGAGGGCTCGTCAGGGACATTCCCTGAGACGACTGCACTGGGCGAACCCGAGTGAGATATACCGCCCTCCTTGCAGAGAGTGGGTCTGTGCGAAACCACCTCGCTGTACAACAGCTCGAGAGAGACGCTGCGTGATTTCGGCACAGCCGCGGATGCACGATCCGTTCCAGGAGTCCCAGTCGTGGGAGAGACGATCCCAGGGTATCATCGACTTGATCGTTTAATGTGCCGTGACCAACGTCAAGAAGCCATTTGGCAAATTGTTCTTCCTCTGGGCCGACATCAAGACGCATATTCTGGGTCAAGTTCAAGACTTCGACGTGTTCCCAGAGGTAAGAACGGAAAATTGAGGCGTCTAGAATTTCCTCCTGTGTCCCTTTCGGTACTACCGGAAGAATCTGCTTTGGATCACCACCTGAGACAACTGTTAGCCTCACTGGATTGAGCAGCAAAAAAGGCACGGCACTCACCGAGTACCATTGTCAGCCCACCATATAATTTGTTGTTCCCCATAATATCCCGGAGAGTGCGATCGACGGCTTCGTGGCATTTGCGGTCATGCATCGGAGCCTCATCCCAAATCGCCGGCTTTGTGAGGCGAAGCATCTCGGCGCGCAAACTTTCCTTTGGAATGGAGCAGGTAGATTCATCGGTCAGACCCTCGGTGGGTATTTTGAAGACCGAATGAGCTGTACGCCCACCCTTGAGAGGAGAGCTGCAATTCCCGATGATGCGAAGCAGAGAACTATGCAGTACTCTCCCCGAAGATGGTGCGCGAGCGTGTTATATACAAATGTCTTGCCGGTGCCCCTTTTCCCAGCTTGCACTCGACTGATTGAAGGATGGCGTTGAATGCCGACTGTTACCGGCACTCTCTCTTCTACTTATTTTCGTACTCGGGGCTTCGAGGCGTTTATAAGCATTTTATCTTCGAAATTCGCTCTACTGTTACCCGGATCACCGACCCTTTTATCGAACCTCACGCCGGGACATTCCCTCTTCTTCACCATTCAGATGAGACAACCGGCCTGTTCTCGCACTTCAAAACTCGGGATGAACCAACATCAACGTCGGCCATCATTTCCGGCAAATGCCGAGAGCGTGCAAAGTTGGTGCTCGAACCGGATAGAAGGGGTCCGTCACCTAAAAGAGCACTGGAATTGAAATCAATCTGGTGGGCAACGAATTCGGCTTATTGATAAGTGCTGTGAGTGAGATTGGGGCAATGAACTCAGCTTCGGGTCCGGCTCACCCCGCCATCAAAGTCATGCGTTTCAAAATGGTTTCCATTGAATGCCCTGTAGAAAAAGCAATAATGCCTCTGAGCGAAATCTGAAGAGATGGAATTGTTCAGTGTGGTTCACCCCGCCACCGAAGTCATGCGTTTCAAAATGGTTTCCATTGAAAGCCCTGAAGAAAAGGCAATAATGCCTCCGAGTGAAAACTGAAAACATGGAATTGTGCAGAATGACCGGGGCTATCCATTTCCGAACGATGTGTCATTGACGCCAAAATTGATTGAAACGCCCCGTAGCGTAATGCTTACTGCAACCAGCGCATTGGCTGGTTAGGTCAGACGGAGGTGGCAGTATCTTGTGCTTATCTCAGCGTCGCATTGAATCGTTTGACCCAAGCATCTATGTTGCGGCCATGGAATCGCCAGCCATCTAAAAACAAGTCTGCAGTGCAGATCGACCAAACGAGCACGGAAACTCTCGAGGACGGTGGTCCATCGAGCCTTAAGATCCGGGTGGCGGCTAGGAAATTTCCGAGCCCAGTTGACACTAACATCCTCACCAACAATGGCAGATGCATATTCAGCAATGGCAGTCATTGTCAGAAGAACCACGCATGGCGACCAAGACATGCTACAGTATAGATCTCCCTCACATTATATTCCACACACGGCGGCCGAAGGCCGCCTCTCCCATTACATCAGTATTCGTACCTACGCGGCATATCCCGATAGCTCCCTCATCGAGCAATTCTACCCTAAATGCACGTGACGAAGGGCCAAGATTTAGTTCCGCCTCAGATCTAAATCCAGATCGGGAAATTATTTTCGACAGCTTTCGGCACGGCACAAAGATGCCGCACAAGCCGCCCTGCATCAAACCATCGTATTGAAGCCAGGACACACAAAAATTGCCATGTACATATTATCCGGGTGATTTACCAGTGAATTTTCGCACCAAGTGGCTGTTCAGTGGGTGTCTACCCTGGAACTCGCAGCAAGCCGCAGCACTTTTTGTATTGCGTTTTTTCATGGTGTCCGCCTCGTCTAAATGATGCGCCACCACTTTACCTGCCGCTGGGGCGGAATTTAAATCGGGGTAAATAAGAGCAACTCGAAGAGCGCCTGAGCAGGTGCTTTGCGCTTTGTCAATGTTGACCTAAGGCCATCCGAATCGGTCTCGCTCTCGGAGTCGTCAGAAGCGGTCTCGAGCTCAGACACGGCGTGCTCGAAACGGATAATGTCATGTGTGGTGAAGCTACCGAGAGCCTATACCGAATGTCAGTGCTCAAAACGACGTGTAATATAAACGTACTTTTCGATCGTTCTTTCTGACCCTGATGTGTGGAGGGAACTGAGAGTGGGGACAGCCTGAACAGGGAGCTTGACACCGGAAGGCGACGCTAGCCACACGAGTGACGCAATACAACGGGAAGAATCGAGGGACGGCTCCGCAGGTTTGGCCTTTGAAGCGCGAGTTTTTCAGTGAGATCCGCAGGTCTGAAAGGCTCTCCAGGGCTCACCGATAGTGACAATCAAGTAGCTTGAAATCTCGCAGCATTTGGTTTATTTTTTTGGACTGGGAGATACAGTTGGATACATAAGTAGAAGAAATTGTAGAACAGGAAGTGTCAGTTCGAGTTTGAAACTCCGCATGCGACTTGATCGCCGTGAAAGCATTTCTTGTTAACTTTCCCCAGGTTTCTGCAAAATTACCAAAAGAGGCAGGGTTTCACCGGAATCCGGGTTCCTCATTAGAATTATCCATTACATCACAGGTGTCAATTCCATCCATTGTGCAATATCTTTTCATCGGTTCGGTCTACATAAAACTTGAGGTTTACAGCTGTTTGTATATCTGCCGCCATCGACCTCCTTGTCTTTCTTCAGAATTCCAATCAGGAGCATGGTCAACCAATACTGCGGGACTTTGATACAATATAGGAAGAATTCCAACAGTATCTCGTTCGGTATATCCAGGCAATCCTTGTACGAGAACCCATCGACTCCGATTGCAGTGTCCAATCCATGCTCCGTTATGTGTCGCTTCATCCATTCAACGTCCTCCAGTGTAATATCCCGTGTGCAGGACTGCAGAGGAGTCGTGTCCGCCAATGTCGGTCGTGATGCGAGCTCGCGAGCCATCCGCGCATTAAAGGCAAGCTGGTCCGAATTAAACGTCGCCGGCTTCTCGTATGCAAGCGGTCGAATCTCCGCTTGCTAAGCTGTTATCCCAACCTCGTTGCTCTTCATTCTCCGCATTATCGACGAATTGTTTTCGATGTCTCTTCGGCGGGTGCATCTATATCAGGTATCCTAGGAGGCAAACTGCTCACTGTATCTCCCTCTTTATAAAATTACGCCTGTCCGTCTGTCCGAAGCTTTTTAAGCTCCGCCATCTCCACTCTACTGATTGAATCAATTCTACATGGTCCGCTCGGCCGGCTCCTCTCTTCTGAGTCTTCTCGCATCACGAAATCCTCCCGGAACGTATGCCGGCCACTCCCGCACAATCGGCACTCCTTCAAACAAAATCTCGACATGAGAAATCTACCCTTCGCTAATGAGAAATGGCAACTTGAATATAAGCTCCGATTTTGAACCGAAGTGGTGGGGCGCTTCGCGCCCCGCCGCGCTCTTGTACGCCCTAAAATCGATTCGGGTGTACCTTTCAGTGTCTAAGAATTCTATTGCAATATGCTCTATCGTCCCCAGTCCTTTGTTCTTCCTTGTACCGGAGACCAAAACTGCCAACCACGACGAGGACGCTACCAGGACGGCGAGTCCCCATTGACCTCACTTTGAGCTTGGAGAGGGTAACCTTGACCCCGCTTGACTAAAGAAGGATTCTAATCTCCGCATACAAGTTGCACACAGTTGGACTGAACTTTCTTTCCTTATTCATGTAAAATACCACAGAAACGTTGAGATGCTACCTGCGAAGCCCTTCGAGCCGCTTCGCCTACTCGGAGCCCTATTGTTAGCCCTGTTTCTCGGTCATGCCCTTTAAGGTGCCCTTTGGCGAACTAACAACTGTTGCCCAGCGGTTAGTCATTTCAACGCCTGGGTGTCCGAGAGACCCGATGGCATCAAGGGCCTCTTCGGCTGCCTCTGTATCTACTACTCCCCAGCCTTTGTAGGAGCATCTGCAGAGATTATTGAACCATATGTTAGCATCGCATTCATGCAGAAGTATACCTAGACTCGAGAAAATGCAGTTTGGATGGATCAAAGCTATGTGCTTTCCTCTGCCTGGCATCCGGGGCGTATAACGTTGGAGGCGGGACAGTTCTTCGTGTCAGTAAGTGACAGGAAAGAGGCACACTGCAAGGTAGTGTTGCCGCGACTTCCGACTTGGCCCCCTCAAGTCGACTTACAGAAGTCGACTTGAGCCGAGTCAAGTCGAGTCGTGTTGATGACTTCGCTGTGACCTCCAAGTCAGTGCAAGTCGACTTGGACCGACTTGAGTGACTTGAGTCGGGCACTTTTAGGAAACGTTTCTTTTCGTCAGTAGGCGCGATTGGAACAGTTTTCAAAAAAAAAAAATTCTGACCGAATGTCATGAGTGTGACATAACGTGACATATGTCACGCCAATGTCACAGTCCAGTTGATTTGCGTTTTAATCCAGTTTTGAGCAGTGATTACAAGAAAAATATAAGAAAAATTTGTGATCCCATACAAAAGGTTTTTACAGCTGTTTGCAGTACAACAGGCGCGGTCCGTTTTTTTCTGTTTTGGCAAGTTTTCACGAAAACAGCTGCCCTGAGCTTAATTCTCAACTGTTTCCCCTCAAAATAGGCTCATTCGATTTGCATTGAAAATCCACAGCGAATGGAATACCGGTATTTTTGATCCTTTTATGTAATAGAATTTCTTCTGGAAAAACTTGGTTTTGAGTAGGACACCTGTATCACTCGGAATACTGCCCCTAGTTTTTGGATATGCTATACATCTGATGCGGCCCTAGACAACGGCGTGTTTATTTATATTACATGCTGAGTGATTGTGATCTAATGCACACTTTAGCGAAGTAGATATCCAGACACTACCATAAGTAGAGCTGTCCATGGAAGTTTGAGTACATTAAGCTCCATAAACACCCATATTGGCTAGGGTCACATCAGATATATAGCATATCCAAAGATTGGGCCAATCAGGGCTGTATTCCAAGTGCTACAGGTGTCCTACTCAAAACCAAGTTTTTCCAGAAGAAATTCTATTACATAAAAGGATCAAAAATACCGGTATTCCATTCGCTGTGGATTTTCAATGCAAATCGAATGAGCCTATTTTGAGGGGAAACAGTTGAGAATTAAGCTCAGGGCAGCTGTTTTCGTGAAAACTTGCCAAAACAGAAAAAAACGGACCGCGCCTGTTGTACCGCAAACAGCTATAATGTGTCTGACCTATAAAATTGCGACAGGAACCTGGTGTGAATGCGGCTTAAACACCATTTCATCATTTTCTGCATAGTTTGGATATGTTCATTTGTCCATGGTATTCTTATGCAACGTGGTAATCATTGCAGCCATTTCAAAAAATTCCTTCGACTTGGCCGACTTGAGTCGACTTGAAGTCATTCCAAGTGACTTCACTCGGCCAAGTTGAGTTGAGTTGAGTCAAACTTACAGCCGTTTGCGGAACATAAAGCGCAGAGTGTTTTTTTTTTTTTTTACAACATTTTTCTTAGAACACTCACTACGACCTCAAATCTGGTCAGAATCCTTCGGAAGTAGGTGCGTTCGACTCTCGCAATGAAAATCCACAGCGGACGAAGTACCGGCTTTTTTTGATGTAATTATGTAATAAGATTTCTTCCGAAAAATTGTGGTTTCTATTAGAACAGCTGTAACACAATGAATACTGGGCCAATTGACTTAGTTCTTGGATATGTTATGTATCGGAACTAGTACCAGGGGACTATCAGGTTTACAGATATAAATCCAACAACTAAGTCAATTGGCCCAGTATTCATTGTGTTACAGCTGTTCTAATAGAAACCACAATTTTTCGGAAGAAATCTCATTACATAATTACATCAAAAAAGCCGGTACTTGGTCCGCTGTGGATTTTCATTGCGAGAGTCGAACGCACCTACTTCCGAAGGATTCTGACCAGATTTGAGGTCGTAGTGAGTGTTCTAAGAAAAATGTTGTAAAAAAAAAAAAACACTCCGCACCTTATGTTCCGCAAACAGCTGTAAAATGAAGTCGACTTGCCAAGTCGCGACTCGACTTTTCGAGTCGCGGCAACACTAATCCCAACGTCTGGAACTGATTAAACGAAAGCAGAGTTCAAAAGCTTCAGACAGGCTTAATTTTATAAAGAGAGATTTATTTCAGTTGCTTTGCCCTGAATTGAGTGGTCTTGAACTTATCTGAGTTTCCTGAGATTTGGAAAATAATTTCATGGCAGTTGTTCTGAGCACTAAGTTGGCGGAGTTTTAAAAGGCTAGTCAGAAAAATCGGGTGCTCCGTTGACCATGGATCTGTTGTCAGATGACAGCTGGCATGAGAACATCAAAGCCGTGCCGAAGGAGCGGTCGGGCGCTCCGTTGACCATTACTGTGGACCTGCCAGAGGTGGCTGCGGAGTTGCGGAGCTGGCAGACATTTGATTTCAGTGGGCAAATTGGTATGGCGCAACTGCTCCCTTATTGCTGCCGATCACGGTAAAATCACTGAATAATGCGCGCAGCAGACCGTTGAACTCCGGGCTTTGCTGGCGCCGTGGGCCGGATCATTGTGTTGGCCGGTATTTATCGCCGGGTTCACATCACAGCAACAAATTCACCCATATGCGCACATTTTAAGCCTGGCTTAAACTCCCAGTTGTTCAAATGATAGCCAGCGCAATTTCAAGCAAAACTGTCTCTTTGGAGTTCCCCTGCGAGCTCTCATTGCGTCCGATGCCAGGCAAAGATTCATTCTGAACCAAACAGGTGCAATTCCATCGCCGGCCTCTGAATGCTGTGTGATCATGGTGCTGAATCAACAAATTCAACCATATGCGCACATTTTAGCTTGGTTTTCAAGTGATAGCCAGCGCAATTTCAAACGAAACTGTCTCTTTGGATTTCCCCTCCGTGCTCTCCTCGTTGCGTCCGATGGCTGGCAAAGATTCATTCTTAACCAAACCGGTGCAATTCCATAGTCGGGTTCTGATTGCCAGGATGTGTGCCGGGGTTCACATCACGCCAACAAATTCACCCATATGCGCATATTTTGAGCCTGGTTTACAGCTGTTTGCGGAACATAAGGCGCGAACCGATTTTTTTTTGCTTTTTTGGGCACTTTTTGATCTTTTTTCTTCGGACACTCGCGCTGTCCTCAGTTCCGGTCCGTTTGCCTTGGGAGTTGGCCCATTCGATTTGCATTCCAAATACCCAAGGGATGGGGTCCTCACATTTTCAATTTGCCATTGGAAACTGCTGTCTGAGCAATAGAATGAGTTTTGTGCTATATTTCCTGAGGATTTTGCACTAGGACAGCTGCCCTGCACCCAATTCACCACCTTTTTCTTTGGTCATAGGTTAAATCTGTTCACGTTAGTAATGCGTAGCGGACTGCCTGTTCAGATTCGGAATATCGGACCTAGAGCCCTTTCCTGTAAACTGAAACAGGTCCAACAAAACAACATGTGACTGTTCATCGGAAGAACAGCTCATGTGTGCCCAAATCTTATTCAATTGTTCTGTTTATGGGCTCCTTCTCTTCGCCCGAGGAATGCGAAAAGGATCGTATCCTTGGATTCCGCAGCCTGTCGCTACAGCGCCCTCATAATATGGAACTTCCTTTGTAGTCCGATTTTCATACAAAACAGTGGTGAGGGTCTTCCAGGATGCCCATAAACAAATTTCTGTTCATAAATCGCACTTTGAGCTGTTTTCATACTGCACTTGTGGACTTGGATTGGCATAATACACGTTATGGCACATTAACCATGTGTTTTGATCTGGAAAGGGTGAAAAAAGAGAAGTTATATTAAATATGCAATTAGGAGTTCTGAGGAGGCCATCCCCTGGGAATCCAAAGCGCGAACCGAATGAGCCTAGTAACGGAGGAAACGGTGGAGATTTGAGACCGCAGCAGCTGTTCTATTGGCCGCCGATCGAAAATGATGACCTACCATCAATTTCCTGTGCCAAGAAGCCGCATTTAGAGGGTTCAGGAAGAGCCACGGAAAATTTAACCGCCAACGGCTCAAGTGGTGTAATATTTTCTGTATTTGGGCATGCAGGTCCAACTCCACAAGAGTATTTTGCTTTGTCCTCGCTCATAAGTGGAATGGGTGCAAATTTCTGGGTGGAATAAGTTTGTGGGCATGGAATGGGTGCTCTGAGAGACCCACAGAAAATTTAACCACCGGCGACTCAAGTTGTGTCAGATTTCTGTGTCTGGGCATGCAGGTCTGACTCCACAAGAGTATTTTGCTTTGTCCTCGTTCAAAAGTGGAATGGGTACGAATTTCTCGGTGCAGTTAAGTTTGCGGGCATGGAATGAGTACTCTGAGAGACCCACAGAAAATTAGCCACCAGCGACTCAAGTTCTGTAAAATTTTCTGTCTTTGGGCAGTCCTGACTCCACCAGAGTATTTTACTTTGTCCTTGTTTAAAAGTGGAATGGGTACAAATTTCTCGGTGCAATCATATTCGTAGGCATGGAATGAGTACTCTGAGAGACCACAGAAAATTTAACCACCAGTGACTCAAGTTCTCTAAAATTTTCTGTATTTGGCCAGTTCTGACTCCCACGCTACGGTGAGAAATGGCCGTTTGGTGGACACCAAACCCTCTCAGACCGTATGCATTATGACCCATTATGCATTAAGACCTTATGCATCATGAGCCAGTCAACTGTAGTGTAATATTGTTCGGCCCACCACTTAGCTGGGATGATAATATTACACTCCCCTCCAGCCGAGCAATGGTTGTAGGTGGGATAATATTGTTGAGCATGAAATCCACGTTTGGCCAAACCAGTGCTGCTGGTTGTATAATATTGCTCGACCAACTGCTAGCGAGCTGGCATGATAATATTGTGACCCTCTTTGGCCGAGTAATGATTGTAGGTGGGATAATATTATCCAGCATGAAATCCACGTTCGGCCAGACCAGTGCCGGTAGGTTTATTAATATTGCTCGGCAGACCACTGATGAGTTGGGATGATAATATTACACTCCCCTTCGGCCGAGCGATGGTTGTGGGTAGGATAATATTATTGAGCATTAAATCCACGTTCAGCCACACCAGTGCTACTGGGTGGATAATATCGCTCAGCTGACCACTAGTGAGCTGGGCTGATAATATTGCAGTTCTGGGGTCAGCCGAACCGTTACGCTGCGTGTACCGTGGAGAACAGCACCGCAGGAAGTACGGCAGCTCCCCATAAAAATCAAGGCGCTTCAGCCCAGCATGGGAAGGGTGCGAATATCTTCGCGACGACCAACATAGTGCGCCAGTTAGACTTGATTAAATAATATTTGAACTCGATTAATTAAGACCAGTCGAACTACGACTCTCTCTGACGCCGACAGCGCCCTGCCCGCTGTCAAAACGTGACTTATGATGGAGACTTATTTCGTGCGCTTGAGTGCGAGGCCGTAGCCAGGGCAATCCTGAGCAAAACTGTCACTTCAGATTTCCCGTTGGTCCCTTCGCCATCGCGCCTGGGGCTTTGCAGCTCTCCATAATTTCGGAGGCGGTGCAGTTATCTCGGCAAAGAAAAGACTAAATGAAACACTCATACGCAAATTCGGGGGGAGCGAGGGACAGAGGGAAAGCGCGAACGAGGCCTTAGAGTGCCGGCTTGGTGATGTGGCGAGGGAGGGAGGGTCTCGAATGGTCGGTCCTCTTTGCACACCTGAACGAAATAGGACGTAATTTCAGTATCTCAATATATGTTTCTCTCCAAACAATGTGCCGCGATGCAACGCGAGTTCGCGAAGGACGGTCCGGCGAGCCGGACAATCTCGGAGAGAGGCTTGTTACCAACTGCCAAAAAGGGTTTTCTCCTCCATTTCAGCTCCGATTCCATAAGCGAACCGAGAGTGCAGATCCTGGTGAGTACTTGAGTGCTCCTTACGTTCCGTGATCTAATAACTGCTACTTAGCCCACAGGCCCAAGCCTAAAGACTGGGACCCCAACCACGTTCTCCTTTCCAAACCTTCCCTTGCTTACCTCCAAACACTTTCCAATGGGTCGTGAGGAAAACCACAGACATAAAAAAGGAGGCCCTGCGAAAACAACTCACCTGCGAGATGTTGAGCTTGCTCTCAAACTTTCTGCAAACAACAAAGCCCCCAGCTGGAACAGTATACCATACAACAAGACGCACCATTGCCCCCATCTCCAATGAAGATTCCTCCATTTGCATGCTGCTACATGTATAATGCTCAGTGAAGCCTATTGGCAACTAGGGGAGCTAATGGCTTTTTCAGTTCCCAGAGCCAATAGTGGTTGGAAACTGGGGAGTGTTGCAGTATGGATTTGTTCCTTGCACACTATTGGCTGACAACATCGGGGTAGCCAAGAAAACTTGCTGGAGTTGGGGATGGGAATGATCGAGAATGGGGAATTGATGGGTCTGGCACCAGAATCCACCCAGCTTTATAGCAAAATCCAAGCATACATGGCCGCAGTACTAGTCAACAAACAGGGCCGAGCTGCGCAGATCCGTGAAATATCCGCCAGACCGAGAAGCAGTTGGAAGCTGTTGAACCACGAGATGCGGCTGTTGAACAGAATCACCCCAATGGGGATTAATCGAGGTTAGAACTTGTTTTACTTTAGTTTAATATCACACGGTTCGAATGTTACTCTTTCCCTCTTTTCTCTTGCACCACCCTGATGTCGCGGCGCTGAGCAACCTTCGCAAAACACGGGGTGCTCTGCCCTGCTTGTCACTCTTGGCCAGGGACTTTGCACGCACCATTCTGATGTCGCGGCGCCGGGAGCCCTTCGCAAAACACGGGGTGCTGCGCCCTACTTACCACTCCTGACCAGGGACAGTCTCCACAGTCAGACCATGCGAGACTTACTTCCATTCGCCGTGCCCTGCTTGTCACTCCTGGCCAGGGACTTTGCACCATCCTGACATCGCACACCAGGCGCCCTTCGCAAAACAAGGGGTACTGCGCCCTGCTTGCCACTCCTGACCAGGGACCGTCTCTCCACAGTCGGACTGTGCGAGACTTACTTCTATTCTCCTGCACGATCTACTTACATTCTCAGTTGCTGTACAAGTGCGGTCTCCCAGCTCCCGCGAGATCCAAGCGACATAAAAGGGCAGCAATTCCAGAAAATCCTCAGCTTATTTTCCATTGTCGCTCTCGCACTCATCGCTGGAATTTCTCTGTACCCGCCCACCCGCTTTCCTCGTAGCTTACTGTCTACCTACCAGAAGATTTATATACCTTATGTTGCCATACAATCCCTATACATATCTTCTTGGGGCTCTGGGCTCAACACCCGGAGTCACCGTTTCGCTATTCTCCTCGCTCATTCATGAGTACGTCGGAATCAGTGTCCGAAAGCCGCAGTTCAACATTGGCAAGCCGGCGAAATCGCGGGGAACGGGAAATACAGCAGTGCCGCCTGGACGGGAAATTGATGGGAAAGCATGCAAAGTTGTAGAATGCCGAGGTCAAGAGCAGAGACAGCAACACGTGGCAAAGATGGAAGGAGATAATACCAAACAGACCCCAACGAATTGGGCAGTAAATCGAACTAGAACGAGTAATCAATGCATCCATAAGATGGGGAGAAAGTTCAGGTATGTACGGAAAATCAAAATTGCGGTTACTTTCAAACATACCGTGACCAAAGCCGAGTACAAATACCTAATCACCTCCTTCCAACAAAAGCTTAAATCAGTCAAGTTGAGGAAAAGTTTCCTCCATTCTGGCCCAGTCATATGGAAATTCCATCCCGAAATAATAAAGGTGCGCTTATTATTCAAGTACACGCCTAATATTAATCTGGAATTTGACGCCGGTGAGCGTTCCACCATTACGAGGAGCGCTCTGCGCATTAAAAAATTATCAACAGGGACGCCGGAAGCCGCGAATATCATGACCAGAAGCTATTGAAACCCGCCTATCGGAATGAAGGATCCTCGCAGGTGTACGTCGACACCCTTAGTTGACTAGATGTCTGGAAGAGACTTCGATGGCGAAGTCCCATTGAGGCAAATTCTTATGAGCTTCGTCATGGTCGTGACCCTCCTCGCTGCCAAACAACAGCATCCGGTTTCCCACCGCAACGAAGGAGTGGAGGTCGAGATTCAAAAATGTTTCCCGGAGATTCAGGCAGCGAATCTGGGGAAGCGGTGCCAAGAAATACTGCCATATCTCTGGGACCAAGACGTCCTCTGCGTCAATGTGAGGGACCCAGGCGACGAGCACGACTGAAGGGGGGAAGTTAGAATGATTTTCGGGAGGGGACCCGCTCGCCACTATTGAACCCAGCAAGTGCCACCGGATTCCACTCGGGAAATTGCCCATGGTCTCGCTGGCCGTCCTGAAGTTATGGTTTTCAGTGTCGAAGAGGATGATAGTGTCCGGAGATAGAGAAAAAGGCTATGAGAGTCAGCAAAGATTGAGCCTATGATTGATAGAACGCACCTCAGAGTTATCAACATACCCACGTGTGAGCAGGATTTCCGCCCCGTCGTCTATAGGTGTGGCCCGTATGCTATAGCCAAGAGGAGGGAGGGCGGAAGGTAGGGGTCTGTCCGAAACAGCCCAGGTCCACTCAGCTTGTGGATTGTAGACCGCAATCGAGTACGCGGCAATCCCGGAAGAGTCGTCCTCAAACTTGTTCCGACCACCGAAAATGAAAATCCTGTTTCTGATGGCTACCATGGACGCCGACATTCGAGGTACGACAGGGGGGCCAGAAACGTCGGCATACCACCAAATGAACGAATCCAGGTTGATTGCAATTAGATCAGCTGTTACTCTTTCGGATTTTGGATCATGTCCACCAAAAAGAAACATATATGTTCCACCGTCCACAGACGTGAGGGAACTCGCCGGTTCATTCAAGGCGGGGAGTTCCTTGAGAACTAATTGGGTGTCAAGCGTGCGGAAACGGAGCAAAGGCTACAACGTAAATGGGTGAGACGATGCCCAACAGAGCCGTGAAGGCACCCACACCAATATTTTCCCATTCCATTGATCTCAGATTCAGGCAGTGAAAGTCAGACGTCGGGGTGTAGGTCTTGTCGTATGGTGCTACCCCGCCGTAGCTGTAAAGCCTTTCGTGTTGGTGGTCGATCACAAAGGATTCCCAGTCGTTGAGCGGGGGCTTGTCTCCTGTCAAGGTTAGCCTTGTATGAGTTGGGTTGCGCGCACTCGGTTCCACAGTGGGCCCATCTACATAGAGTCAGGCGTAGTGTAGTCATATAAAATCGGGAAGTCCTTTACCATTGTCTTGGGCCACAGATGTTGGCAAAGATCTGTGGCGTGGTGTGTCCGCCGTGCGCGCGCGGGTGGCTTTCATGCACCCGGAAGCAAGAGGTGACGGCGGAGGGCGTTTGGGCGAGATTGCGGCTTGTGAGGGCTCATACGTACCCTCTGCAGGGGGGCTCAGCGTCGTTGCGAGGGAGGGGAGGGGCAAGCCTATGGAAATGGAGGATGTGGACGCCGGGAACGAGTCTGGGAGCATAAGAGACGGACCAGTCCGCATTACGTCGCCGGACCGAAACCCCGGACGAGTAGATGTGAGAGTGGGTGGCCGACGACTGGATTTCTTGCGCTGAGCAACCGTTGACCCCTTCGTCGAGGGTTGCGCAGCCCCGGAAGGCGCGGGCTCGGCGGCATGCTTTCGCACCGAGGCGCTGCCCTGATGGGCCGCGGGACCGAGAACAGGCGCCTGTTCCACGCACTTCCTTTTCAGTTCCTTCAACTCGGCCGCCAAAGTGTCGTTCTCGGCTAGAGCGCGGGCATTATTCTCGCGAAGCGTAGTTTGAAGCTGGTTGCGCTCAGTGTTGGCATCGCGGAGTAAGGACTCGAGTCTGAGAAGATCGGACTGTAGCTGGGATATGAAGGCAGTGCTGCGCGCAGTTTGATCCTTGTGCTGCCTTTGGTCGGCGTCCCAGGCCGCGGCTTTTATTGTCCACTGAGCCAGTTCCGTTTTAGCGGCATCCGCTTGCTCCGCCAGGTTTGCCTTCACGTCCGTCAAGGAATCAAATTCTGTTTCCAGAGCATGGTATTTGGCCTCCCAGTCCTTTGATTCAGACTGGGCTGTCAAAAGGCGGGCGTTTATCGCTTGCTCCTCGTTCCGGAGCTCAGACAGTGCGGCTGTAAGTGCAGCGACCTTTGCCTGCTCCTCCTTGAGATCTGCCTCGAGCTTGGTGCGCTCAGCGCTCCAGTGGCCTGTCTCGGACTCTAAGGTGGCATCCCGCAGCGCAACTGTCCTCTTCAGATGATCACGCTCCGCGGACGCATTTGTGTACCTCCAGTGGGCGGCTCCTAGCCGCCTATTACGGTCGTAGCAACACTGCACAAGGGACTGCACTAACGAGACTGGAGAGAAGGGCTGTGAGGGTTCGGGAGCGAAACGCTCAATCTCGTCAGCGAGATCGCCGACAAGTTTCGCTCTGTCGCCGATGAAGTGCAGGGACGCACGGCCCGATGGCATCGACCCGACGCCGAGTCCATTCTCCGACAAGATGCCCTTCAGCGCGTCGAGCTCCTTCTCCGAGGATTCTGCGGACTGCATAAGGGCCGTATTTTCGTTCGAGAGCCTGTTGAGGTGGGACTGCAGAGCATCCAAAGCATCTTTGTAGGGCTTGATGGCGTATGCACTCTCCTCCTCGATTAGTTGGTACAGAAGGTTGGCGCTGCTGTAAATAGCGCCAGAACGTGTCGCTGGGGGGCCAGCGTCGGATTCGGCCATTCGAGACGAAGCAGAGGTGTGCGGTGGCGTGTACGGTCCCCTTTATGTAATGCTACTCCTCAGACCATGTGCTGACGTCACGCGACGTGCGTCCACGTCGGCACAGATCGCCACGTGTCGGCTGGGCTTTGGAAACGGCGGACAGAACAAGTTAGATACGAGATCAACCCTCCTTTATGGCACTTATACTGTGTAAAAAGTATTTTTATGCAACTTGGGTTTGAATCACCAAGATTTCATCACAACTTCACTAAAAATCAAAGAATGCCCGCAACATTTTGTGCTCGCATGTCAGTGCCTGCAACCTTTCGCTCCAGGCCTGCAACTTGTTATTTGCATGCAACTTTAGGCCTGCAACTAATTATTGCTACAACTACCAGACCTTCAACATTCATGCAATCAGCTGCTTTTTTCCCAACTTAATATAGTTTTTGGGTCGGCCAGCAGCCATGGAACTTGGACTTCTGATCCGGACAATAATAACCTACTGCTGAATTGATGACAGAAAAACTTGATATGTTTTGAAGACGGTCCATGCAACGAATCAAATCCGATTGGCCCCTACCAGACTGTCATTGGATGCTGGAGCTGAAAATGATGCCCTTCAGGAATTTGAACAGTGCTGTCGGTATGTAGCCATGGGCGTTTTATGCCTGTCAATCCATCCAAGTGATATCAAGCTGGGCTACAATGTCTGCAGCATCTACAGTGATGGCAAAAAATAATGCAACAGGGTGTTCTGAGCTTGTTTCTTGGCAAATCGTCTTGGACCAAAGAGTGGATATGAAATTTGAGTAATTTGAAGATCTTGGGGACACTTATCTCGTTACCATATATGGTAACTCGGCCGAAAGGAATTTTCAAGTATTAAATTTCGGGCACTTGTTTTGAGACCCCTCAAAATCAAAAACGGTTTATATGGCAACCAAAGACGACATCGACCACAGTTTACTTCACTCAAATTGCTTATGATTTGAGCTCGCAATGCAGCAGACAAAGTGGCTATTTTTGGCCATATTTATTGATTTTCGCGCAAAATGACCAACTTGCAAGACGCCTGGTGAGCTTAAATCCCTGGCAATTGGGGTCGAATAAAATATGGATAGGGTCGCATTTACAATTAATTTTAGGCTATCTAGACAGTTTCTCGCTATGAGATGGTCTGAAAAAAAAAGTTAACAAAAATAAATGCTTGAAAAATTATTTTCGGTAGAATTACCATATATGACAACTTGGTAAGTGCCTCGGAAATCTTCCAACAGCCTCTATTTCATGTCCACTCTTTGGTCCGAGACGATTCGACCTGAAAAAAGCTCAGAACAACCTGTTGCATTATTTTTTTCCACCACTGTAACACTCAGGAATGTCATAGGGTCTAGCCCACTAGCGTCTAACCTTCCGATTAGCCAAGACTTCAGGGAAAGCCAAGAATCTTGAAGGTAGACATGTCTTTTTTGCTGTGCACGTCCCAGGAAAGCTAGACACTGGCCAGATTTGAGCTTTCCTGGATCACATTCAACCCTGCAGACAGTCTTGCCGACATATGCATCCTTGCGAGCAGAACTGGCCAATTACAGCCTGATTTGATGTATGTCTACCCTTAAAGGGTATGTCCACCCTTAAGTCTCTTGAGGGTAGACATGTCTGTCTTTGCTGGGCACATTCCAGGAAAGCTACACACTGGCTAGATTTGAGCTTTCCTGGATCAGAGTTGACCCTGTAGACAGTCACTGCATTCAGGGCCGGCGTCGTCAGGGCTTGCCGACATGTGCCGACCTATGCCGACCGGGGGTAACACAGCCTGCCGACGTCAGATCAGCACAGCTGTGACGACATCGGTGGACGCCCTGCCGAGGCCCGTCCGCAGAGGCCTGCCTCCCACCGCCCACAAACCTCGGTTTAAATGGGCCACACCCTCTCAATTCGTTCCCAGCTCTCCCAGATATCATTTCAATGTATTATTCAATACGTTGACCATGTAAATGATATGAAAAGCTAATTATGGAGACTTCTGACAGCGCCATCAGCTGCACGAAGCTCAACTCCGCGCGGTGCGGCATACATTATGTTTTGGTTTCCCCCGTTCCTTCTTTTGGGTCCTGCATTATTCTTGCAAGCGAATGGAACACCACAGATAATTCGGCATTGAAGGTCCGAGCGGTTGCAGCTACTTCGTGTCTCAAGATGATCGGTGACGGCTACTCGTCATCACAAAAAGTGACCGGACAGCGTGTTCTCCTCAAAGAATGGGGTTGCTCTGGGAAACTTTGTGCTCTGAAACTACAAGACAGCATTCTTTGATCCTATACAAGACATGCCGTCGCTACGCTCCGGCACCTGATGTGTGTAATGTCCTTCAAATCTGTGTAATCCTCGTGTTCCATCGTAAATACAGCCTGAGAGCTATGCACATATGTCACTGTCTAGAAGTAATGAATACTAAAACCGCTATCCATTCCGCGACCATTCAAACGAAAGACCATGCTGTCCATATGAAATTGGATAAGGTCGTCGCGGTGCTGGATCGTGGGGTTAGCATTGCCTGTCGCGGTGAGAAGCCACTCACCGATGGGACTCGAAGGTGAGTCAAGCGTGCGTTGCTCCCGCACTCCGAGATCTAGGCGGAAATTCCGGGGGCCACGGTTAGAGTAGTGACGTCCGTGCCCAAGGCTTGAAAACTCAGTGTCCGAGACAGAACATAAAGCTCGGCTTACTCACGTTCGTGTGCAAGTCGCAAAATTCAGTTGAGCTCCGGCGACTGCGTGATCAGCACCGGGGGGGGACTCAGGCCAGGATTGCGATAGGTGAGCGTTTTGCACAGTGGGAGACGCGCCGTCATCGCGAAGGCGTCAACGTGCGGGAGGCGACGGGTCCACGTAGACCGAGCGAAGAAATACAAACCAAGCACGCACCTGAAAGATCAAACGTTACAACAGAAAACGATGGTCGTGGACTTCAGCGATGTCGTCGAAAATCTACCGACTTGAAGAGCACTGACGGACACAAAGATCTGACTATTTTGATGAGACTTCAGTCCACGCTAGCGAAAATGCCGAAGAGCTTACATCGCCGAGCGAGTTGATTTCCGACATGCCCACAACATATCGGATGTATGCCCTGTAGCGAGCCGAGTCAGCTCCAAACGAACAGTCCGTGCCTGCACAGAGAATATGGACGGTCCGCAGAATGTAGAGGAATACGGTTGGGCCCGAAACTGCATAGAAAGACCACTGGCAGTGACGATGAGGAAGTAATGTAAGTTGGGAGACATACCGTAAAGAAATGTCGTCTGCGGTCTTGTTCAGCGCCAAAGGAAAGGCGTTGATGGGTCGTGGAGAATAGTCAACCTCGAAAGAAGGATGAATGGAACATGGCTACGGACCAGAGGGTAGGTCTCAGCGCCAGCGGTGCGTCAATTCCTGGTGAGCCATCAATCGCGCATACCGTCGAGATGATCGACTAACCGAGAGGATGGAATGCGTGGCCTATAGCCAGGATCGGATTCAAGGGGCAGAGGAAGGCGGTAAAGTGTGAAGATCAACGGGGTTATGGCGAGCTAAGCCGGCGTCTAATAGATGTGAGTAATCGTCATCGGGAATGGGTGGACTTAGCTGGACACTTCGTATCCATTCCAGCTCTCAGACGCCCAGTCATCCATCGGAACATGAAAATAGAGGAAGTAGTGATTCGCCAGACTGTGGAAGGGAAGATAGAGGAGGGAAGGGGCGAAAGGGACGGGCCACTGGCATGGGTTGAGCGCTGAAGCCCCGGCGTTTCGGACATCTTGAATGGATTGAACAGCTAGCTTGACGCTGGCTTGAGCAATCTTGCTGACGGTTAAACGTAGAACGTGAGATCTTGCGAGCCCGCCGGCTTGATGAGCGGTAAATTTCCCGAAGCCAGATCGATTTCCTGAGTGAGTCAAATGTTGAGAACAGCCCGCGCCATCAGAGTCAGCTGCGTCAGCCGAGGACTAAGTCTGTCTTCGAAGTTTGAAGTGAACCGTCACTGAGAACAGTAGCCACGGCGTTCTTGATGGGAGGCGCGCAAAGATCCGCCTGCTCCGAAAACGGGGGACGGACTATAGCTGAAGTGCTAGGTTTGAACCGTGCACGCACTGCCTGTGGCAGAGGAAGAAGAAGCGTGCTGCGGCGGGAAGACGACGGGGTGCGAGAGAAAAGGGAGATGATGGGGGAAAGAGCGAAACAAAATCAGACAGGTCGACCTTTTGAGTGGGACTTGAGCGCTCGATCGTAGGCCATCGGCACGTAAAACGGCAGCACAGAAAAGGCAAGGTTGAAGTTAATTTTGATGTTCGAAAATAAATGTGCCATGAGGCGAACCGAGGCAGCGGAGCTTGCCAAAATCGTGTACGTTTTCCCGAAAGCGGAGAGGTGGGGATAGGAAATAAATACTCAACGGGGTATGTCGGAAGACCCGGAACAGGCGCAATCTGATTCGACCCATCATGAGTAATAATAATTGCATGGCGGAAGGGCCCCTCGAAGTTAAATGGGTTGCATAGAGAGTGCGAACCAGAACATGGAATTGGAAAGCTGTAGCGAGGGCACGAAGAAATGTGAACGACTCGGAGATGATGGGGGTGGTAAAGGAAGACGGAAGCGAAGGAACCTGCCTTTTGAACGGATGTTGAGGGGCTGATCGGCGAAGTCGAAAATCTCCGGACCACTTCCGCTCGAAGCTAATCCTTGATGCACTGGGTCAGCTGCCCAAGATAAAATTAAATGGGAACTGGATTGCGCAGTGAAGAAGGCAAACGGGGTAGATTCGGAAGAACAAATATGTACACATGAAATCACCACATCTGCTTAAGATACGAGTAATGCCACAAAAAACCGGCCATTCTTCCTGATTTGTGTTAAAATCTGAAATAAACCAATTGTTTTCCATCAAGGGTGTAATTTCTCTCTCAATTAATTCTTTTCTGCAGCACTGTAGGATAGGCTGTATTTTCCAAGATCTTGTGTGTGTACTCTAGGATATGTAACACTATTTTGGATGCCCAAAAGTTTTGAGAAACGTGGTCTGAACAGTTGTGAAAGGGAAAATATTCGTATTTCTTGACTATTTCCTTAATTTAATTCTGTGCTAAGTACAGAACTTTTATCTGAACGAGAGTGGGGTCAAAGGAATAGTCAAGTCAGGTCAAAAGGAGATCACAGTTCGTTATTGGTTCTGTCTATAACTACTGTATATATACTGTTTCGGAATCCGACAAGTCCCTAGAATAGTCCAGAACAAATCTTCGGAAAGGTCCAGAGCACGTTGTGCGGGTCTTCGGACGTCTCCTACAACAAGAACCCCCTAGCTTGAGTTTGAATATCACAACCTACGCCAAATTACCAGTAGATTCATAATCTGTACACGAGAGTACATAATATATAGGTGATATGGCTGTGCAAGCCAATGTCCGGTTACTTTTTGTGATGACGAGTATTTACAGCCACTTAGATCGGCAATCAGGACCACATAATGTTGCACGATGTGTTCGCTGTTGTGGAAAACACTTTTAATGAGCTCTGGATCGGCATGGAGCCTTAGGGCGCATTTACGCCAGCGTCGGCATACTGTGCCGAGCCTCAGGTGTGCGGACCTCTGCCGACAGGGGGTCGGCATAGCCTGTGCCGACGCGGCCTCTGAACGCAGTGAGTCCTGCTGACATATGCATCTCCGCGAGCAGAACTGGCCACTTACAGCTTGATTTGATGTACGTCTACCCTTAAAGGGTATGTCCACTCTTAAGGCTCTTGAGGGTAGACATGTCTGTCTTTGCTGGGCACATTCCAAGAAAGCTAAACACTGGCCAGATTTGAGCTTTCCTGGATCAGAGTCGACCCTGTAGACAGTCCTGCTGAGAAATGCATCTCCTCGAGCAAAACTGACCACTTCAAGCCTGATTTGATGTATGTCTACCTTTAAAGGATATGTCCACCCCACAAAGACGAGATAAGACCCCAGGAAATCATGCTGAATAGGTGCAGCGGATATTTAAGATGCACTTTTCCCAAAATTGGGGGCGGAAACCCATACCGTGACCGTGCCGTTGCCCTCTGGAGAAAATCGCTGATGGAACATGCACGGGTCCCACAATCTACCTTTTGGGCACCTTAGTTTATTCACTTCTGTGGAGACATTGCATGAGTGCGACTGTTCAAAATCTCGAGGGGTAAAGCTTGGGTTGTTTCCCAGTGCTCAGCCATCTCGGGCATGATCAATTTCAGTCCTGAGCTGATTATGGGTTGGGCAAAAAGTCAGAGGTAAGATGTGCTCTACGAACTTTGACACAGAGCTGAACGTCAAGGCGGAGACATTAGGGACTTTGCGGTAGCCACCAGATGAAACTGGTGACATTCACCACGGACAAATGCGGGGCCGGCTTCTTCTCACCTAGCCACTATTTTATGGTCTCCCTCAGAGCTACAAATAGTGGCTGCCTTGGTCCGACAGAATTGCCCACTGTCCAGGAAAATTAGCCACCAGTCCGATCTGGTGGCTACCGCAAAGTCTCTATTGAAACCGGGCGTGGTGGGCCAGGCAGGGCCCCAGGATATATGAATTTGGTTGGTTAAGGTTCTGGCTAGGATAGGCTAAGGCGTCGATCTGTTCCACCTGACTTGTACGATGCGTTGGCGTGAGTCTTGCTCGCATTATTTTCGCAAGATCTCATCGTGTTTATTATTGCTGAAACTCACCTTGGATCTGTTGCCGCCAAGCCAATGGCGATGGAGGAGGGGGGGGGGGGGGGGGGGATATATTATACTTGCATGGTCCAAATGTCTGAACAACGAGTTTACCGAAGACAAACAAGTAGCAAATGTACGGGTGGTTATCCTTACATAAGCTCTCGCGCTTAATCTTTAATCATCTATTGTCGCTCGCGGTCTCGTTCAATGCCTTTACTTTATTAATACTGTGTCTACTTTTATACCAAATGCGGGCAATTCTGGGCGGCGAAATGAGCCTATGGCACATGGGATTTCGCACTCCCTGTGCTGTGATTTGCCCAGATTTTCCCAATTTATGCTCAGAACAGCCGTAAGCTGCCCAGATTTGCCCGCCGCTGTCAAAGTGAGATTCTTGAATTCCGAGGATTCCCATATTATTTTCGTCTATGGTTTGTTTGAGGAATTTAAATTTGTGATTTCTGTGGTGCATGGATGTTTTGATGTTATCAATGATTCAAAAGCCCCATTTAAGTACTGCATTCTCGTACAAAAAAGCCTCCCACCCTGTTCCGACCCAAACCCCAATTACGTACTACTGTCATAGCTCAGGCCACATACAGTGTAGTGAATGAATGGATGTTTAAGAGTCACGGCCGGCAATGTTGAGCGAGCCGATCGTTAAGTTCGAACGAGTAAACTTCCCAGATTTTAATACCCTGGGTGGTTTGTGTCTTTTTCTTATGTCTAGGTTTTCCATTTCCCAGGATGTATTCTGACACCGAGAGGTGAGTCGAAGATTCACAGAAAGGAATTCCGGGCAGGAACTAAATAGATTCTCAACTATTGACAGAGTTGATTCTACGAGTTAGCTCCAGATATACGAGCAGTATTTATACAAGAATGCGAATGATTCATAGGTGCATACAAACCGTAGTCAATAAGAATATAGGAGCCAGAGATGTTTATTCATACAATGACCGGTGGTCATTTTGAACATTTTGAATGCAGGGTTGAAATCGCTATGCTATGGAATTGGTTTCCGTGCAGGTGGGAGGAGTTTCGAGGTTTGAACATGAGGTACTGACAAGTGGTAATAATGGCAATTCAATATGGGTGAGAATTTAGGAATACTCCGAGCAGTGTTTCAGCCGATTTTTCCCGATACAACAGATTAGGTCATCTCGCATCCGAGTTGTTCAGGGTTAATTTTTCTAAAATTTTGCGGGGGCCTTGTTTCGATCCTCCTCGTCAAATGCAACACCTCAAAAGAATTGTAGAATCTGTCCGACGGCCAGAATACTCCGAACGTTGTTTCAACTGATTTTTCCCGATGTGTCAAATTACGCGACGTCGCATCCGAGTTTTTCTGGGTTAATTTTTCTAAAACTTTGTGAGGGCCTTGGTTTGATCCTCCTCGTTAAATTCAACACCTCAAAAGAATTGTGGAATCTGTCCGACGGCCGGAATACTCCGAACATTGTTTTAACCGATTTTTCCCGATGCATCAGATTACGCAACGTCGCATCCGAGTTTTTCTGGGTTAATTTTTCTAAAACTTTGCGAGGGACTTGGTTCCATCCTCCTCGTTAAATTAAACACCTCAAAAGAATTGTGGAATCTGTCCGATGGCCGGAATACTCCGAACGTTGTTTCAACCGATTTTTCCCGATGCATCAGATTACGCAACTTCGCATCCGAGTTTTTCTGGGTTAATTTTTGTTGGTTTGATCCTCCCCGTTGAATTTATCGCTTCTAAAAAATTGTGGAATCTGTCCGATGGCCGGAATACTCCGAGCGCTGGTTCAACCGATTTTTCCAGATGCGTCAGATTACGTGACCTCGCATCCGAGTTTTTCTGGGTTAATCTTTCTAAAACTTTGCGAGGGACTTTGTTCAATGTTCCTTGTCAAATTCAACACCTCAAAAAATCTCTGGAATCTGTCCGACGGCCGGAATAATCCGAGCGGTGTTTCAACCGCTTTTTCCGGATGCGTCAAAAATTACGTGACGGCTTGCTTCTTACCACCATGTCGGACTCCCAAATTCCCAAATCTGGTTTCTTTTTGGACTTGGGCTCTCGATTGCTTTGCTCGTGTCTCTCTCTGGTCCTTCCTAGAAACTTGGCTTGGTCCGTACTCGGTCGGTTTTGCGCTCCGCTCATTTCTGGGCAATAGCCGACACATTTGATCTGCTTGATCCCGCTTGTCTTTGGTCCTGATGCGCACGGACTATTTGATCGCATCCCCGGAATCAGTGATTTCGTCTTCGGCTTGACGTGCTCGCTTGCCGCTTGGCTACGGCACGTTTCTCGCAACTAGTTCCTCTCGGAATTGCTGTTGGATGGTCTTTGTGTGCAGGAACAGTTCTCTCAACAGCTTTCTCTTCCGAGTTTCCTCTCGATGGTCTCATGTGCAGGAACGACGAAGAACGGTTCTCTCGACTTTTTCTCTTCCGAGTTTCCGCACGATGGTCTCGTGTGCAGGAACGACGAAGAACGGTTCTCTCGACTTTTTTCTCTTCTGAGTTTCCGCTCAATGGTCCCGTGTGCAGGAACGACGAAGAACGGTTCTCTCGACTGCATTCTCTTCCGAGTTTCTGCTCGATGGTCTTGTGTGCAGGAACGACGAAAAACGGTTCTCTCGACTGCCTTCCCTTCTGAGTTCCTGCTCGATGGTCTCGTGTGCAGGAACGACGATAATGGTTCTCTCAAATCTAGGTCTCACCCGAATGTCTTGTTGGGTTTTGTTGCTATTACCTGCCTTTTTCAGCTGTGGACCTTACTCAGAAGTTGAACACGCTGTTTCATCAGTAGTGGACCTTCCGTGGAAGTCGAACACATTGAGTTAGGCTCCAGGAGGAGGCATCACGCGCCTTTTCGCAAACTGGTCCAAGACGTGTCTGGAATTTACATACTTGCATGCATGTAATTTCGGACGGTGCTCTCATGCTCTGCATGAATTCACCCGTGCATTTTTTGCACGTAAAATCGCATTTGCTGTGCAAAGGGACAGTCATGCGACAACTTTCTGTGCGACTGGTGGACTCTGGAGATTTACACCTGGGAAGGGAGAACTCTTTCTGTACACCAGCTACCCAGTTGGTGGTCAGGTCCCACAGGGTTGTATCCAGAGGTCCAGCCTGTTCAAGGGCCAGCCAGTCCCAGTCTGTCAGCGTCTTGTGTGAACGACCCCCTGGAATCTGTTTGTGTTCTGTTGGGATCTTGTGGATTTCTGTAAGGATAACCACCCGTACAGTACCACATGTATACCTTCCATAAACTCGTTGTTCAGACATTTGGACCACGCGAGTATAATTTATCCCCCTCCCCCTATGACCTCGCATCTGTTGGGGGTTTTTTTTTTTTTTTTTTGAAAACGGCTCTATGATGCGCTGCTACCGACTGCTTGTCATCTGGCCGATTAATGCTCGAACTCAGGAGCAAGGCAAGGTAACCAGTGCAGGCTGGTTACCCTGAAGAAGGAGAGAGAGCTAAACATTCTTGAATATACAAGAACATTTTCATAAGCTTGGATGCACAACATATCCAAGAACTAGGTCAATCGGCCCAGTATTCAGTGTCCTACAGCTGTTCTAGTGAAAACCATAACTTTTTTTGAGATAGTTTCTTTATGTAATTACATCAAAAAAGCCGGTGCTCCATGCCCTGCGGATTTCAGTGCAATTCCAACGCGCCTACTCCTGAGGTAATCCAATCAAAACTGAGGCCGTGGCGACTGTTCTAGCCAAAACTGTCCAAAAAAAAAAAAAAGTGCCTTATGTACTGCAAACTGCTGTAAACAGGAAAATCAACACAGAAGGACCGAGACTTACTTGGATAACACCTATGATCCAGATTTTCCTCAGTCGCACTGAGGAAGTCGTCAATCACAACTAGATTTTGGTGGAATCAGAAAAGTAGAGTGCGAATCAAGATGGGGAGAACGTATGCCAGAAAGTACATTTCCAGGCTCTGAAAGCTTGCCTACGAATTCGCCATCGAGGATGGGATGGATGTACTTTTCAGGTTTCAAACAGAAGTAAGTAGGGGTGGGGCAATAGGAATCTTTGATAACGAGATGGAGTCGGCTTGTCGGTCGACCAGCAGGCGTGATAGGACTGAATTCGGGGAGGAGAAAGCAGTAAACAATATTGAAATGAAGCATGCATTCTATGGGAATGTCGCTAAGTGCGATACACCGTTTACCATTGTGACAGTGGAGAGAGCTCGAAGTCACCCCACCTTCCAAATGCGCAAAGAAAACTTTGAGGAAAGAAACAGAAGAAGGTATTACCTTTGCAATGGTCCACATTTTGATGTGCATGACTTGACATCCTGCCAACCATTTCAATTCCAATGAAGTCTCAGGGCCATTTGTTAAGCCACGCATCTCAGGAATGGATAGCCCTGATCATTGCGAACATTTACAGCTATTCAGCTCCCGCTCGGAGGCATTATTGCCCTTTCCAGTGCCCCATGACTGGCTTGCATTTCAAACTGCGTGATCCGGTCCAGAATTTGAAACCCTGCAGCTGTAAGTGTTCGCAGTGATCAGGGTTATTCATTTCGGAGAGGCGCGGCTTAAAAAAAGGGGGCACTGGGAATTCATTGGAATTGAAACTTTGGGTTTCAGAATGTCCAGTCATGTGGTTCAAAATGTGGACCATTGAAAAGGTACCCGTCCACAGCACATTGAATGCATGGTAAGCCAATTTATCTTCCTTCCATGGTTCCTTGTAACGACCATCCACAGTGAATTCAAACAAACTCGGACATCACCAGGCAGGGAGGGA
Organism: Mycena leptocephala; assembly: GCA_029378395.1. Taxonomy (NCBI): domain Eukaryota; kingdom Fungi; phylum Basidiomycota; class Agaricomycetes; order Agaricales; family Mycenaceae; genus Mycena; species Mycena leptocephala. The sequence continues at coordinate 353,126 of JARJLF010000055.1, read as the reverse complement.
GCTGGAGGTAAGTATCGTATCTTTTTGTTGAAATTTCTCCTGTGATGCGTTCTCATCCATCTCAGAGCGCGAGGACCAGACTCGGAGTCCCATGTTTGAGGTAGTGTTCTTCTGCATGCACCCACGGCTTCAAAAATCGTCGTTGCACCTCCCGCTATGTGCTAAATGTAGATGTTTTCCGTTAGGCCTGCGGCCACCAAATACTTACTGCACCCTCTCGCAAGGCAAGTACACGTTACATCTTTGAACCTGTTGTTTTCGCTTCCCGGTTAAAGACTGTATGGGCTCTCTGGGAATGTATGATGAAAACCTGACAAAATGTGTGGAATTTGTCGCAGGATCGGACTACCCGCGTGCTTCTCATTAAGTAAATATCTACGTCTACTTTGGAAAGATGTCTGTTACTGTCCAACAGTGACCGGCCATATATTGAGGCGTCCATGCCCTGCCTACATTGAGGCTTTCACAAATGGTCGTTGCCACGGCCTTCCGGGTAGGAGCGACGTGCGGGCACTATTGCGGTGTAAGTACATTTGATTGTATTGCAGAATTTATAGGCTCGTCCCCATCCGGTATCCAGCAAAACAAAGACAAATCCATCACTCGCTAACGCTCGGAGTCAGTCCTGGATACCGGCTGGGCCCTCTTGGCGCACTTTAAGCAGGGTTTCGTCCCGCCCGCCATTTCAGAGGTGTCGACTTAGTGCAAAAAAACTTGAAAAAATGGAAGATGCATGGTTTTTGATTCTATTGCGGATGAGCTCGTCTTTTTTTTTTTGAAGAAAATTATCGGTCGAAAAAAAGTTGAGTTCAGGCGCAATAGTTTTTGATTCTATGCATCTTTCAATTTTTCAGAAAAAATTGCACTAAGTCGACACCTCTGAAATGGCGGGCAAGACAAAACCCCGCTAAAAAGGTGCCAAGAGGGCCCAGTCCGCTAGCGGTTGATCTCCCCGTTGTACTCTATTTGCTTGATTGTTGGCTTTGTTGTCTGATGTTCCCGATTCAGTTTTATATCCGGCGTTCTCTGTCTTGATCAATCCGCTAGCATCGACTGGTTCACGAGTCTACAGAATTTAGGCGGGAAGCGCATATGGCGCAGCACACTGAATAGATAATCATGGTTAATTCGGTTGTATGCTTTCTCTTGATCCAGGGCTATTATAGCGCCGTCTTCCTTTGCAACCTCAGCGTAATTCAGGAGGAATTTTGCAAGCTTAACCTGGTCTTCAATTTTGCGTCCTTCCATGAATCCAGCTTGATCTGGGTGGACAAGGGAGGGGGCTAAACCAGTTCTCAGCATTGAATTTGTGGTCCAATAGTAGTTTCCAGTACTGTAACACAAAGATATGCAAGAGCGGCATTGAGTGCATGAGACTCGAGAGAAGCCACACTAGAAATTAAGAGGCGTGCTGACAAATGAGTTAACCCTAACCCCAGAAAAAGCCGAAAGAAGGGCACGCGGAGGGCAGACGATGTCCACACACAAAGCGCCGATGCTCGTAGATGAGGATGAAAAGGTGATATAGATTGAAACAGCTTAGTCGTACAACACAATGAAAGGCGGAATGCTCAGAACTGAGCTGGATTTTCGTCTACTAAAGTGGTTGTAGTTCAAATGATTTTTTTTTTTTTTTTTTTCGATACGAGCATCTCTCGCGAAGGAAGGGCTTGTGTAGGCTGCCCCGAGGACAACTGCGGCACTTTTGGACAAGCAGAGTGGCTGGGAGGGCTGACAGAAAACTTCAGCAATCGAGATCATGTGGTAGGAAGCCTGGAATCTCAGCCAGATATCCATCTCGTTATGTACAGGGTTGAATTCTTTAATTGAACAGCACTCCTCCGGCCGGACATGGATTGTCGCTGTTTGGTGGAGAGCGAAGCGCTGCAAAGGCCTGGAGCGACAATCCTGAGAGACAGTTCTGCTTGAAATTGCGCTGGCTATCACCCCAGCTAGTCAGATTTTAAAAGGTCTTTAAAATGCGGCCACAGGGTTGAATTCTTTAATTGAACAGAAAGATGCAATCAATTGCACGGCAGACAAGGAGCTATCTCATTACCGACCCATCAGAGAAGAGGATGTATGACTCCGTGGACCGCTAAGGACTGTGAAGGACAGTGGGTTGAAAGTGGGAAGGAAAGTGTGCCACGGTCTCGGCGCAAATCGATGCGTCTCTTGCGTTCTGCCTCATCACTCCCGGCTCATTGTCACCCAACCAGCAGTGGTGACTGCAACGTCAATGCGTCCGAACCTCCCGCCGCTGCCCGACACACAAGTTTCCTGTCGCGACGAGCCGTTTCTAGTTCCGACCAGTCGGGGTCCTTGGCTGCTCCTTGTGGGGATGGTGTTCAACTGGCACAAATGAGTTCCAAGCGGAGCACCTCGAGAAGGAGTTGATGTTCGGATACGATATCCATGTATATGGCAAATATACTTTGCCAAAAGTTTTTGTGAGCAGGTCGCATGATTTTAGTCATTTTTTGCGGCAACTTCCCTCAGTTGTGCGAAATTTTTGACAACTTGATTATGCTGCAAGTTCAAAGAAATTGCAACTCAGTTTGGGGAAAGTTTTCAAAATGCAACTTGTCCTGCACACAACAACCAGAGGTTGCAACTTCGAAAATGGCAACTGCAACTCCATAAGCTGTAGGTATTGGAAAGGACAAGTTCATATTTGACAACATACAAGTTTATTTAGTGACAACTTTCTGAACTCTATTACATCAGGTCATGCTTTTCAAAATGCCCACCATTTGAATGCACCTCTATTACGTCAGGTCATGCTTTTCAAAATGCCTGCCATTTGAATGCACTTCTATTGCATCAGGTCATGCTTTTCAAAATGGCAGCCATTTGAAATTGAATGCATCTCTATTGTGTCAGGTCATGCTTTTCAAAATGCCTGCCATTTGAACGCACCTCTATTGCATCAGGTCATGCTTTTCAAAATGCCTGCCATTTGAATGCACCTCTATTGTACCAGGTCATGCTTTTCAAAATGCCAGCCATTTGAATGCACCTCTATTGCACCAGGTCATGCTTTTCAAAATTCCAGCCATTTGAATGCACCTCCATTGTGCCAGGTCATGCTTTTCAAAATGCCAGCCATTTGAATGCACCTCTATTGCACCAGGTCATGCTTTTCAAAATTCCAGCCATTTGAATGCACCTCCATTGCGCCAGGTCATGCTTTTCAAAATGCCTGCCATTTGAATGCACCTCTGTTGTGTTAGGTCATGCTTGTCAAAATTATAGCCATTTGAAAGCACCTCTATTGCGTCTGGTCATGCTTTTCAAAATGCCCGCCATTTGAACGCACCTCTATTGTGTCAGGTCATGCTTTTCAAAATTCCAGCTCTTTGAATGCACCTCTATTGCGTCAGGTCATGCTTTTCAAAATGCCAGCCTTTTGAAAGCACCTCCATTGTGCCAGGTCATGCTTTCAAAATGCCAGCCATTTGAATGCAGCTCTATTGTGTCGGGTCATGCTTTTCAAAAATGCCAGCCATTTGAAATTGAATGCATCTCTATTGCGTCAGGTAATGTTTGTCAAAATGCCTGCCATTTGAATGCAGCTTTATTGTGTCAGGTCATGCTTTTCAAAATGCGAGCCATTTGAATTTTGAATGCAGCTCCATTGCGTCAGGTCATGCTTTTCAAAAAAATGCCAGCCATTTGAAATTGAATGCATCTCTATTGCGTCAGGTCATGCTTTTCAAAATGCCCGCCATTTGAACGCAACTCCATTGCGCCAGGTCATGCTCTTCAAAATGCCTGCCATTTGAATGCAGCTTTATTGCGTCAGGTCATGCTTTTCAAAATGCCTGCCATTTGAATGCACCTCTATTGTGTCAGGTCACACTAGGGCAGGCAAGCTGCCCTAGGTCTTCGAAATTGTACTACACTGCTTATTATCTTTTTTGGACGTGTTTGAAACCCTAACCAACCCTAACTAAAAACCTAAACCAGTCCTAACCAGAACCCTAACCAACCAAATTTATATATACCCTGGGAGCCTGACACCTGACCACTAACCAATAACCTTAACATCAACCCAGTGGCCCTATGCGGGCCATGATGGATGAAGTAACATGCTTATTATGTGTCTGAAATGGCAGAGCTTATTCCTGTTGATTTATTGTTGTGTCAATTCAGTTTGGCTCAGTTGGCTACGGTGTTGCTTTCATTTATCTTGTGTAAGCAATACCATTGTCTTTTAGGTTCGATTCCCGCTGCTGCCTTTATTATTTTAATGGACGCACAGTCTGATGTCTTGGACCTAGCCATCCATGGCTAGAGTCATGGATTTAGACAACATTTACTCTGGCTAGCTCCATGCCAGTAGCCTAAATCCTACAACTAGGGGTGGGTTGGCACTGCCCCCGTGGTTGTGTTTGGTCAGCGAGGGTTTTGTAGAACCTTTCGTAGAACCGGTAGACGTGCTCTTCAGTCTGAAGAGAACGTCTGCAGGGTTGCAGTGACGCTAGACTGGTAAACTACAACAGTCCCCAGGTCCGAGTCCAAATCAGATGAATCATGCTCTGATTCCGAGAGAATGTCGAAGACCTCGCGGCCGCCCTCCTTCAAAGTACGCGTCTTGACCTGACCCGAAATTCGGGTAAACCGGCGTCGGGGTCCACTTGACCGAGATAGATGTGTTCGAAGCAGATGGTAGGGGAGCTTCGATTTTGACACGCACTGGATCTGATGGTGGGAATGAGCGCGTCGACGACGCGTCCGAGCTCGCGTTTGGGGCCGTCGACGCGAGATACTCCCTCAAAAGGGAGATATCAACCCAGCCGTGGTCCAGAAATTTGTCCGGATGGGACTTGATGTAGACGGCAGACTAAAGCTAGTTGTGCGAGTGAGAAGAAGCCATGGCACACGCGTTTGGGTACGTACGTAGTCCCGAAACTCCATCAGCTGTCGAGCTGACACACTGTCCAGGAACTGGCGGTCGGCTGCAGTGTGTTGTGATCCATCAGCGCCCGCGACAGGCATTTTGACGCGCTCGTTTGACCCGTCGGTGGTTGGGTGGTGTTGGTGGTAAGAGTAAAAGGACGAGAAAAATAGTGACACATGTCTCCGGGCTTTCCAACTGCTCGGCCGAAGCGCGGTACATCCCAGAACGGCAACGCCTGTCAGGCGAACACGCCACATTGAGCCCGATGTTCCGCCTTTGCTCGGGATGTGCCGTGCTCTCTCATCTTCGTGTAGGTCGTGTCTTGTATATCCTCCCCTCGTATCTAGCATGTACATGTTTGCATTCATCCCTACTTGAGAGTCTTTTCCCAAACACCTACCTTCTGTCGACGGCCTTCAGCTTTCCATTTTGGCCTACCGTTTTCACATCTATTTTTGAGATATAGATCAGCTGACTCGGCAGATCACGGCTTCGTGTAACTAGGTGGACCCCTCTAGTTACTATAAGTGAGACACCTCTGGTTAGAGGGGGAGATGTGGTCGAGGGCTCTACAGCAGTTTTGACTGCCCCCGTTAAATAGCTCTTAAATAACTAACAAGACATGCCGTCGCTACGCTCCGGCAGCCGATATGTGTAATCATTCAATCTTTGTGTCTTCAAATCCTCGTGTTTCGTCATACATAAATACAGCTCTATGCATTCCCACATTATGTGGCATATGTCGCCCTTCTCTATGTCTCAATGAATAATAAAGCCGCTATCCATTCCAACAGAACCCCGCGCTCCACGATGCCCATATCAGATTTGATAATTATTAATCGGTTACATCCGTGCTCCCGTCTAGCTCATCGTGCTGGATCCAGACCGGGCGTAGTAGCGATGACTGTTACAGGCAAGCATGTTAATGGCGAATTTACAGTCACCTTAGTGTGGCAGGATGATCTATCATCAAAATTTGATGAAAAACGTACCACAGTCGGTTTTTCAGAAAAGGCCCAATTATTTTATTGTGGGACGGCGGCCGAGGTATGATCAAGGTTACAGTAAAGCTCTTTGCAGAACTTAGGGCGGGGACGGTTTTTTTCTGTTTTCTGCGGTTTTCAGCAGGAACGCTGCCCCAACCTCAATTTTGATCGGATTGCCTGCTGCCGGGCCGAAAAAAAAGGACCTCTCGTGAAGTGGGTCGGGAGAGGTTCAAATCATCCCCAGAATCTCTCCAGAAGGTCCAAAACCATATTCTATGCCTCCCAGGCTCAAATTGATGTACAAGCCCTATAACAGATCAAGCCGTACCAGTTTAGGTTATGTTTTCCGTTTAGCCGAGAAGAAAATGACCAGGGATGTTCTCCGTGCAGTTAGGGTAACTCAGGAGTACACAGGAACTCAATGGCAGCAGTGGTATGGTGATTTCTGAGAGACGTGAATTGAGAGCAGGCTTGAGGACGTCGGAAAAATCTCTCCTAATACTGATATTATTTATGCTCACTCAACTGCTCATTGAGATTCATTCTGCGTCGTCCTGGGCCGGATTTTGGACGGCCTCGGCGCTTGCCGGTGTTGACCCCGTGGGAAGTCAAAAAAAAAAAAAAAAAAACGGCCTAAGTGGATTTTTTGACGGCCCCTTGGCTAAAATTATATTCGTTTTACGTGTGATATAAAAATCTCGGGGCGACATGCCCCCCGGATTCACATTCCGATTCTGCCCATATAGTTTCCAGAGATATACAATGAATACATCAGACTTTTGACAGATTCGTTGTGGTATTGTACAACGCCAAACAACGCCAAAAAACACATGAAAATGCCACAACGCGCAACACCCACAACGTTGTGCCTAAAATACGCAACACCGGTGATGGTGCACTGTTGCCGTGCTTCGGCGGTTGATCAAAACTGAAAATCATTCCTGCCCAAGGGAGTTCCCCATTCCTGCACCCCATCCTATATGCCCTGACCAAATTTCAAGTTCAATGTCGAGCTCACCGTCGTTGACAAAATCCATCAAAAACGCAACAATACGTAAAAACATCACAACTCGGCAACCAAAATGTCAAAAGGCTGATGTATTGAGCCCGCAACAACGAACAAGACAAATTCTGACCAAAAAAGCAAATTTTTTAGGCTGCGCCCTAAGTTCCGCAAGAAGCTGTAAAGCGGCATCAGGAAAGAAGTTTTTGGTGGACATTTTCTGAACGATCCGTGCCGACAAACTTCACAGTGGAAAGTTCGTCGACATTTCACGACTTGGAGTCAGCGTAAAGGCGCGCCGCATCCCCGGAACAATCGGTGCCTATTTCTGCGAGCAGGGCGAGGGGCGGAGTATGGACATGACCTTCGTGGCACAGGGGGGCCACTGGGGCCCGACCTTGCAGCGGCAACTGCGATCGGGTAGCGGTGTTGTAGGCGGACCACGGCATGGGCGGCTGCCACGGGCGCAACACGGAGGCGACAACAGCAGAGCGCAACCATAGCGATGATGCCGTGCCGCGCTTCCTTGCGGAGATCTAGTTTTAGTTGAACCCAGATGGAATAAAGGAATGTACTAATATTGGTGTTTGTCTTGGAAGTTGTCTCGACCCAGGGCACTGTTCTTCTCCTTGGCCAGCAACTGGGATAACCCTGACTTCCATTTTGCGGCAGATATCAAGCTGACCCATCTAAGTTTCCTGCGCAATTACCGTTCTTGAATCCGAGGCTTTGTTGCCATTATGACCAGCGTTACGGCTTCATCGATTACACGAACTTCAGCACGGCCAGCAAATCCCCGGCGCAGAACGTTAACGACATCACATATTTATATAGTAGGGGATAACAGAAGTGGTGATCGGTGAAGGAAAGGAGTGATGGAGTTAAATGGTGAGGGGAATACGACGAGTCCGGCGTCAAGAGTGTCATCAGGGAAGAGTAGGATAAGTGAGAGAGATATGCAGACAGAAGAGAAATAATAGCCGAGCACCGTCACAGATGATGCACCTAAGTTTCCGATGTATATGAATCATCTGGCTTCACAGGACCAGAAAAGAAACCTATGCATGGGAATGAACCCAGCGGTGTTGCCACCCATTATCCACACTGGTCGCCGCAGCCAGCTACACCCCGGAATTTGGCGTGAACATCAATAGCATATTTCACCCAAAAAGCCGCGCAACACCGAAAAAGCTGCGGGACACTGGCGGCCAGTGGTGCAGTGGGGGACTGTATCGCGGTGGCTAAGGACAAGCCGTGATCTTACACGTGATCTACCTACTGCCAAACAGACCACGCGCGTCGGAGGGAGGAGTGGTCCAAGGCCACTGCTCCATCGGACCGAGGTTGATGCATTGATAGCCCTGAACAAATAAAATGAGTGCTGAGCGTGAAGTGAAATACACACACCAATACCTGCCCGAGCCGTGTGAGCACAGCACCAAAAGGGGCCTGTGATTTGTAGACTGTTAGTTACAAGGAGTAACTACACCAGGATATATACTCACTGGCTACAGTCAAAGCTAGTTTTCCCAAGACCTGATGTTAGTGAGGGAAGTAACAGACAAAGCCGTAGCTCAAATCGGTAAAGCAAGTCTGAAATTATTGTCACCGGATGCCGCAGAAGTCTGCGCGAGAGAGTGAGCAATACCCCAAGGGGACAACTGCGGACTTATCCGCATGCGGCGTTGGGCTCGCGATCCGAGAATGGGGAGGTCTGGGAAGGCAGTTAGTGAAGTGTAGATGTGACCCTACAGAAAGAAACACAGCTCAGGGGAAACAGCGGGGGCGAAGTCCTGAGACAGCGAGTAGTGGCTTCGGTGATACCTGGGGCATGGGTGCAAATCAGCTCGGCGGGGAATTGGGCGAGGTAGGGACGCACCTTGAGTAAATAATGGCCTCTGTAGTATCTGGGGCAGAGTCGCAGACCATGTGTTTCGAGCTGGGCCTGTCACATATGAGTTAACAAACCAAGTAATAGCAAGATCAAGATGGCCTCTCGACGTCCTCGGCGCACGAAAAGGCAGCGGCTAAAGCGCGACCGCTCGCCGGGCTGAGCTCCAGTCTTGCTCGGAATTATGGGCGGCGATTCCAATCCCTTTCATCGCCGGGGGGAGGCGGATCGACAAACGGGTGCACCAAACGAACTCCAGTTTAAATTATTAATTCTGCTTCATCCTTCAGTGACGCGAAATGCACAGCGAGTGGAGTAGGAGGTGGACGCCGAGGCGCAAACGAATATAAAAGGCAATTTTGGTTCTCAGTCACCAATACTGGGAATGCTTGAAGACGCGAGGGGGCCATGGTATGAACAGATACCAACCCGGGAGAGCTTTAGAAAGAAGTGTGAGCTTGGAATCCAGGACGCTTTGGAGCCGACCTTGTTTACTGGTTATTTCCTCTATTTCGCCGCCGAGGTGAGTCCATACAGCGTAGAAATCTCTTTTCGAGGTACTTCCCTGTCGAAGTTTCGTTGACGGAGGGTCCGAGGATGGCACGATAGACGTGGGCTGCTGAAATGGGTACCGCGACTTGAGGGTGATTAGGTTAAATTAGGCAGGTGTCACCTATTGTCACGCATGTCACACTCCATACGCGTCTCGCAGCGAACACCCATGGCGATCTTCTGAAGGGAGATCTGGTGCTGGAAATACCTCGGTGCCTCGCTGCTTGTTACTCTTTTCACTCAAACAAGTACATATGGCTTTATTGCGCTCGCTATCATATGGCGGTCCAAATGCATGCTTAATCATGCGCTACTTTTGTTGAGTTTTGCGCTACTTGTTTAATGAAAATTACCGTTTTGCGCTACCTTTGGGGGCCTAAGATGACGGAGCAGAGAGGTAGCGGAAATCCGGTTTTTCGCTACTTTTTGAGTTCACAAGTAGCGCTACTTTTGAATGTTGCGCTACTTTTCAAACTTGCGCTACTTTTGTAATTTTGCGTTCGCCCGCGCTACTTCGCGCAGGTTCGACTCCCACTACTTACAGTTCTCGCCCACTTTGCGTCATCCTCGCCTAGATCGTCGCTTAGATTCATCCCTGTCGATGTCGCTAACGGTGCCGACCTTCGGCTCATGTGGAATTCTTTCTCCGTCATGACGGCACCCCACGGCCCAAGGCATGTGCCGCTTTGCCGGTGTCACGGCCACGATATCGATGACTCGTCGGCGAGTGGCGGCGGTTCATTTGGCGGCGCAGTGTCAGCCCTATAAACCGACCTGAATCTGATTTTCTACGTACGTGGATGCATTTTTTTCGTGGTCTTCCGGTGAGGCTCATAGTATGAGGAGAAATTCCTTCAACATCACCAGGGAATTCAACCAGAAGCACAAGAGCTGGCGAGCAGCAAAGGGGGCGGTCCAGGCGAGGCTGGAGGACGGTGCTACAGCCTACAAGGGTGCATAGTAGACATACTGTCCCATGGAGAAGGATTTGCATCAGACCCTCTTGACGGCATGCAGCGGCAGCCCCGTTCCGGGTGCTGGATAAGCGACTCATCGGGATCTGAGCGAGGATGGCAAAATTCAGTGAAAGTAGCGGGATTCGAACCCCCGCCAAGTAGCGCGGGCGAACACGAAATTTCAAAAGTAGCGCAAGTTTGAAAAGTAGCGCAACGTTCAAAAGTAGCGCTACCTTTGAACTCAAAAAGTAGCGCAAACCTGACTTCCCGCTACCTCTCCCTTCAGTCATCTTAGGTATCCAAAAGTAGCGCAAAACCAAGATTTTCATTTAAAAAGTAGGGCAAAACCTAAAAAAGTAGCGGATGATTAAATGTGCATTTGGACCGCCATACTATCATACTACTTTCGACAAATACTGATTTGGTATGTATGAGAAAAGGGCCGCATGTCGGCGCTATTGCTGCTCGAGACGCCTGAGCCACCCATGACGTGCACGCAACTGTAGTCGAGGACGCCAATCTGGGAGCGGGAGGAAGACAGCCCCATGCGGCGCACGAGGTACGGGTGAAAAAATGTTGTAGTGTCTGTTTATAAGAGACTATGCGGCGCCAGCCGTAGTGGCACGGGAACCACCGACGTTTGCGTACCGGCTGATCCCATGCGCCGCCATTCCCCCAGCCGCCGCCCCATCTGCCACCGTTCCCCCAGTCGCCGCACCCCATCCGCCGCCGCTCCCCCAGCCGTCGTTCCCCTAGCCACCGAGGGACCCTGGCGGGGCGGCGCGGGGATCTTCGTCCGTGCCCCAAAGATGAACTTGGGTTGTGGGGCGGGCGAACCAGGCGGTGAGGAAATCATCAGTCAACAAAGACTGAGCTGCGAGGATGTTTAAAAAATAGAAGACAAGCTCGGCTCATCGATACTCACTGTACTCGAGGGCGGCTGCAGCAGCGGCGGCAGCATCAGCAGCTCGGGCAGCGGCGAGAGTTCCGGCCCGCGCAGCGGCACTGGCGGTGACGCCTTCCTGCGCCCAATTGCGAAGGAAGAATACGGCTTGAGAACACGTTAGGTCTGGGCGTGCCTATTCGGGTTTCTATACCCATTTTGGTTATGTTTTTTGTTTCCTCAAGGGCTTCATGGCCGTATGTGGGAACTGCTCGGCCAAAAGAGCCTGACAGCTCAATTCTTTCGTCATTCTGATTTCGGGATCGTGCCCAAGGTTCTCACCGTGGTGAAACACTCCGAAACAGTGCGGCATAATTCTTGTTCTGGCTCTGGCCCAAGTCCGTGCACACTCGTTTAGACTCCAATCTCACCTTCTGCCCTTGTTCACCTCAAACACACTAATGTAGTGCCCAGCGGAGGCTCTAGTCACAATTCTGGTCCTTTAGATACCGTCCTTGAATACCATAGCTCTTGTTATGCTGGCTTTACGATTCCTGCGGTGTAGTACACCATTCCGGGCCAAATGTGTACCCTCAATCTCGTCTCACTCGGGTGGTAAATAGTAAGTTGAAAATGTCGAAAATTCGCATTTTCATGCGTGTATGAATGCACGCCCTATCACCGACAAGCGGTTGGGATGGCCAAATACAGGGTATATTAGTGTGTGACGCCCTTCTGCATTCTTTCCATTCGCCACTGTCACCTCCAATATTACGAGTGACTTCAAACAGGCCACCTCTGCTGCTCCCAGTCTCATTGCCACTGCCACCTCCGATATTGCGAGTGGCTTCAAACGGGCCGCCTCTGCCGTCCCCAGTCTTGTCGGAGATGCCACCTCCGCGATCGGAGGTGCCGCCGGTGCGAAAGGGCTCGTCGGTTCCGGTGTCCGTGTCGAGCATAGCACCAGTACAGCGTTGCTGCTAACCCTTGTCGCGCTCGTCGGGATGCTCCTGTAGGGAAGTATCCTGGGCAAATGTTACGATTACTGGACATCATTCATTTACACAATTTTACACGCCTTTCTGTGTCGTTTTCACTAGACGCTATATATGTTATGCCTCGGGTTCTCGTTCCTCAGGAATCTCTTAAGGACCTCTCAGATTGGCAAATAGAAATATGTGGTCTACCGAACCACAAACTAGTCTCAGTGACATACTCTAATGCAAAACTTCTCTTCATCGGAAAGGAGAGATGGAGCCTTCCTTGCACATCCTGAAAGATAAGGAAGCCATGGAACAAATCCAGAAACTGGGGAAACAACTGGAAGAGGACATTGAACTCTGCAAATTTCGAAGAAATGAAACAGATAATGCACAAGTCCTTTTTAAAAAATTCAAAGATGATGTGATCCAACTCTGAAGGCGCAGCAAAACGTGACCTGGTATGGAGACCGGATTTTTCGTGGTCGATTGCGAGGTGATAGCCAACGCAATTCTGTGCAAAACTGTCTGTTCAGATTTTTTTGCAGCTGCCCTAGTTCTTTTTGAAAGCTCTCCATACTCGCGGAGGCGGTGTTGTCGAATCAATTGCGGTCAACCTGTCACTCCCCGAGTCAGTGGCAAGCCATTGTGCCGACAAAACGTGACCTGGTATGGAGACCCAATTTTTCGCGGTCGATTGCGAGGTGGTAGCCAGTCTGTGAGCATATTTGCTCGGAATTTGACCTGTTCAGGAAAGAAAGCATACATCTGCATGGCCTCAACGAAAGTGGTGGGACATGTATGCACCTAGGAAGGAATGACCCCCGATGATGAGAGAATTGATGTCATACTCAGATGGGGACCTCCCAAGGATGTCTCCGGAGTGCGATCCTTCCTGGGAACCATCGGAGTAATGAGGATGTTCCTCAAGGATTTTTCAATCATGGCCGAACCAAATCAGAAACTCACCAGGGCGGGTGTTGAATTTGAATGGGGTCCGAGGCAAGAACAGTCTTTCCACGCATCTCCTGGTCGATGTCGAATACTGGTCGAATGAAAAATCCGCCACACAGCCTCCAACATGACCGGAAAATTTCCGTTCCGTGGTCGGAATTTTGCGTTATGTCACACAAATGTCTGGCTGTGGTCGGATGGCCGAACTGGTTATTTGGCCAACGTGTCACCCCCAGGTTGAATTGATCGAAATGGTACAGCACATGTAGCTCGGGCCCTCGGCCAGACAATCAACATCAATAAAAAGATATGACCCGAGAATGCATTCCGGAGTTGAATGCCCTGCGAGCAAGGGCAATGGACCCAATCAATTTTGAACCCCGTGCTTCGCAATTCAACCCTGAATACGTCAAGTGCTCCCTTATCCCTGCTGAACCCAGCCGAAATCATTATAGTGCACTGGATGGTGGGTTCCATTGCGAGGCACGGGAATCAAAATGCCATTGTGAGGCATGTGGTTCAAAATGGTTCTGCAGAACACAGCCGGAATACATTATGAGGCACATCTGTGTTTGCTCATCCCACGGCGGGTTCTTCTCCCACCTGTATGTACATGCATTGCTCGGAGTGTTGATCTAACCAAGATCACACTGTGATTCCCTTGAGGCGGCTGTTATGTACAGAGGACGGCGACGTTGGCGGTCTAAGGGCAAGGAGTAGGATTTGAGGCTGGCTGTCGGTCAATATGACCCTAACGGCTTAGTGTATAGCGGCCAATCTGGCGAGAAATTTTGGTACGGGAAGCTACAGTATTTTACTTTAGAAGCCGCGCAGAGGTTGCTAGCCGATAAACTCGTCGGGCCAGATTGGACGGCTGTCCGAGGAATACCTACTAATGCCCTTGACATTGTAATCTGGCTTGCGATCTGGGTGGAATATTTTTGTGCCAACTCAATGCATGTGCGAGACCAAGGAAAGGTTCTTGTAAATTCCAAATAGATTGCTGGAGGCTAAGGAAAGGTACATGACGAATTAAATAACCGGACCACGGCAGTAAAAATAGTACAGAGCACATCAATCGTCCCGCTTCCTACTTGAGGACTTGACAATTTGTCGACCCTTATTACGCGCGAGCGAGGACTCAACTTCACGACGCTGGCAACTGTTCCGTCGCGGTGCCAAACGCCGACCCGCGCATGCAGGTGAGGCAGGGGCCTTGCGCGGACGCAGGTGGTAACGCGGCTCAGGCGTCGGTTCCCTTGCAGGGCGGAGTGGGAGAGGCGGGGAGAACGACCGCTGTGACAATCCGTGGAATCCATGCGCGCGTACGTTCGCCATGGATATCTGCACGGACGCGGGCTCCGTGGGGACAAGCGGGGGCGAGTGTGTGGACAGGTCATCGTTGACCCATGGTAGGGGCCCACTGGGGATGACGAGCGGCGTCTCGACGAGCGGCGCAGAAGGGTCCTGCGAGTACTCCTGCGAATAAGGCTCGCCAAATATATCCCGCACCGCCGCGCGCAGGGCCGCCTCGTCGTCCAAGTTCAGCAGCACGCCAGCCTCCAGTGGCCCTAGACGGCTGAGTACGGGGACCGTCGGGATGCGCTGCCGCTTCTCCTGACGTGTACGCGGGACGCCCATGACGAACCCATACCCAAGGTCCACGCCGTCAGGCCGTGTGCGCTTCAGCGGTCGTGGCTTATTAGTGCCGCCGGGGCGGATTTGATTCCAAACAGGGCCTGACGTGACGCGAAAGGGAGCGATCGACGGGAGGGTGCGCTCATAGAAGAAGTCGCGGACCTTGATCCCGAGGGTGGAGAGTGCTGCGATCGTCGGCTGGTCGCTCGGTGCGTCCTCCTGGAGGTCCGCATCTGGGAGATTTACAGTGGCGGGAAGTCTGATTGCAGCGGTGGTCACGAAGGTTCGGGCGAGGAGGGAGGGCAGTGAAGTCGATATGGGGCAGTCCAAGGGAGGGGTAGTCGTGAGTGGATAGGGAGGTGTGAGCAGAGCCGGGCGCATGAGGATTGGATGTGTGAGCAGAAGAGTTAATAGATACGTGGGGGCGGGAAGCGGACACATGAGCAGCAGGGGAGGCGTGAGAAGGAGGAGGAGGAGGGGTGGTGGCGTGTGGGACATGTTGAGCTTGAGCAGGCGATGCTGAGCCTCCCGACGACGCTGCATCGTGAGCCGGAAGGGGCCTGTGTATTGGGGAAGATGGGTGGTCAGGACAGAGGGGATCTGGGAAGAAGCGGTGGGGCTTGGCTGGCGAGTGGAGGTAGAGGTGGAGAGGGAGGAGAGGGAGGAGATCACGGGGGACATCACCACAGATGAGGGCACTAGGGATGCAGCTGGGGAAAAGTCCGCCAGCTCCATCGCCACAGATAGGCTCGAAACCAGCCTGTCGATGAGACGAGTCTCGATCGACAGGCTGGTCGATCTGAGTTTGAAATCCCATCACGCGCGAGACTTCCATAAAAGGTTATTAGATAAGCACCATCATCGGCCCTGTACAATACCTGTAAAAAACACGTCTTCTGCCGAAAACCTCTTCATAAAATCCCATCCACAACGATCTCCCCCTATAAACCCTCAGAACCCCTCGCAGGGTCTTCGAGAGGCTGACAGCCTTAAAGCAACGTTCCAACCCATACTAAGGCAGCGGAAACCTCGTGTCTCCCTCCCCGGTATTTCCACCTTTTCAGCCGCACATAACGCATCACCCGCCCCCACAAACCTCCCTACTCCTAATTACAGCCGCCCAAATCATTCTTACTCCTCAGGGTTCCAATTTCGCCCTCCCTTAACCCCGCAGTCAATTCCTAGATCCACGTCCCATCTGCCTCATCCGAATGCACCATCGCCCCTTGCACTCTCCGCTTCTATGGACAACGATGATCCTTTCCATTCTTCCGACCTCCCTGATTTATCTCCCGACTATCCTGACTTTGAGCTGGATGGCTTGGCCCCAGACTCCTACTTCTCCCGTCGGCAAAAGGTCAATACATGTACTAAGATAAATCTACTCCTCGCGGATCTAAGGAAAGACCGCATATCCCCCCTCGATATCCTCATACAGGTCTTGGATCCTGACGATATGGCGTATGACTGGATTAAAATGGAAGGAAACGACTTTGAGGACCAGGAGCGATGCTGAAGGGCCGAACGGCTGAGATGCTCAGAGATAGAGACGATGTCGGCAGAAACATCGGCTGCCGTTACCATGAGTAATGAACACAGAGATAAAATGGAGCCACCGCAACAATGATTTATGCCGATAAAATTGCGGTGCTTGCCGCTCCAAAGAGCCAGATCACAAGAAGGTGACCAGAAGTGAATGATCTGGAGAATGACGGAGAGACGCAATTATTGGAGAGGTCTTTGAAGCATGTAACCACAATTACCGCATTTGAGGGTGCTTTGGCGCGAGAGCAAGAATTTCCGTGCAGCATACGAGAGTTGAATTTGAGGGGTTGGGTATTGCGGCAAGGAAAAGAAGAAGCATAGGCCGACACAGGCCAGAAGGTGAGGCTTAACCGTCCCGGGCTTCATAAGGATTCTGAGAGATGTCAAATCATACTTGAGGCAGGCCTACGATTTGGCAAATTGGAAGAAGGCGAACATGACGTCGAGAGCGATAGCGCAGTCAGAAATTACCGTGATGATGGTTCGAGTAAGTGATGGGGACTCGGGAGGCCCGGTAGCAGTGTAGCACTGATGGATTTTGTTCAATGCAGACGCCTGGAGAGAATTATTGAGAGGGCCTAAGATGCGAATGGAAGAGGACCTTGTGAGAAATACTCGGGAATCACGATGAACCGGAAATTTGAACGTCGGAAGGAATGTTGAAAGCTATGAGATGGGTGCGAAAGAATATGGTGATAGTGAATATGATGAGGGCCGTGCTAGACAGCTACGTGCACCTCTACAGACTGAGTATAGGGCCGCCTTGAACGCAGTGACAGTGGGCATTCTGCCACGGAGCATATTATCCATCCGACGGCAAGTATCCGAGATTGCCAATTACGTGGAAGATAGCTGGAAAAGACACTGAAGGAAGCTTACCTCGCCGGCAACTGGGGAGGCACCGATGATTCTTGACGGAAGTTGTAAGAGGAAATACGAGGCTATAGTGAATGGACAGGCTTTTAGTGGTCCTCTCGCATCAACGCCCATTAAACCCGACTGCACTAAAATCATGATATCAAAGGTGGAATTCGACCGGGAACGCAAAGTAAACTTTGACTTGAATAAGTCACTTTATTGCTCACCTGTGCTCCTGTCTACTGCCGTTGCTGATTATTCCTGATGACCCAGCTGGCCGCACGCATGCCCTGGGAGGAGGGAGATTAGTCTGGCAGTGCGCGAGAGCCGAACACGACGAACGGGGCTCTGGGTTTCAGGACGGGGGAGGGACGATGGGCGTAAAGAAGAAGCCAAGAGGTCAAGGAGGAGCTGCCTTTTTAACGGAGGATGAACAGCTGATCCGCGAGGTCCAGAATAAATCACCTCGTTCCCGAGGCAATCTTAGATTAATTTGATCGGTCAAGTTGGGGGACCAACCAACTACGACACTCTCCAGGCTCAGACTCGCATAGCGAGTCGCGACACACTCACCAAAATCCGCCCAGACTGGAACGAGCCGAGCGACATGCGACACTGTCGGTTATGTGCACGCAATATCGGCAAGCGGCCGGCGGGGTTGCCGACCGAGTGTTGAATTTCAAGTTAAGCGCGCTCGGCTGTATAAAAGGTCGTTCGAATGCTACTGTAAGAAGCCCTGAGTTTGCCTGGATTGAGTTCAATGTCTTTCTGGTTCTGAATACATTGGCGGCAATTCAAATTTATCACTTACTATTGGAGGTACAGACTACTTGTCATTGAAACAGCCAGTATTGCACAAGCCACGATGCGAAGACCAGATGACAAACGGGGTAAGTTCGCTTTGGAAAGACAAATAAGTGCAATATGATTCGAGGCATCTGCTTAATAAGAGGTATAAAGGTGCTTCGAGCCCGAGTGCACAAGCCTCCAGCGATCACGGATGCGGTGGCGCGTCGCGGGTGGGCGCGGGACACGTGGCCATGGCGCCCACAGTCAAAAGAGAGAGCACAGAATCAAATTACGAGGATGTAGCATTTAAAGATAAAGATGAAGAGAAACACGCGCCGGGTCCAAGCGCACGAAGACAGCGCTGACCGGAGGCTAGAAGCCGTCCTGCACAAGGCTGAGAAGTCATCCCGCAAGAGCACAAGCCAGAGCCAGATCCACGCGGGGCTGTAGAGAGTGGTTATCCTTACAGAATCCTACAAGATGCCATCTGAGCACACAATCATTCCAGGGGGTCGATATCGTCGATATCACAAGACACTGGCAATCTGTGGATTGGCAGGACACTCGGTTAGAACCCTGTGGGACCTGACCACGAGCGGAGTACGCAGGTGTACGGGACCCCTCTCCGACCCAAGCCCGAGCGTTTCCGGTCGCCCATCCTGCCCAGAGACGCGTCGGAGAGTGAGAGACGCGTTTGCTGATGGCGCAAATTGCCTTATGGAATTGACAGATCCCTTTTCCGGACGCGTATCTCCGGGGGTCAGTGTAGGCCTCCACATTGCCTAGAAAATAGAAAGAAAATATGGGGGTCCCAGGACAGACCATTGTCCGTGTATTCTGCACGCCAGAATTTTGATAACTGTCCTACTTACCAGGTTGGATGATTTTCCTTCCATTTTTGCTTTCATTATTGCCTCTGTTAGGCGTTTTTGCTTTGATCCCAACTTTCCCACCACCCTCGGCTTGATATAAACGTCTTTTCCTTCCATTGACGCAGTGTTCATTTCAATTGGAGATAATACTGTCTCTGAGTTGCGTCAATTAAATCCAGGGCCGGCGGGGGGGTTCACGACCTTTTCTCAGGTACCGAGGTCTCCTTCCATTGTCAGGATCTCCAAACTCCTTTGCAGTTCGTCGATGGATCGATGAGAAATGACTTCTGCATTCATACTCTCTCTCGCAGGCCTTCTTGCTCCCACTCCGTAGGGTTGATACAGGTTGGTGTGTCTGCAAATGAGCGAAGTAACTCAGCAACGCGAACCATCTCTCAGACTTTCTAGCGATAACTAACCTCCTAGTCATAGGAACTAGATTTCGGCCGATGCGGCGTGAGACTTGGCCCTGGCGAACTACGCGCCATTCAACAACACCAGATGCGTAGTTGACCCGTCTTTCGCGCAAGTCGATACCCCCCAATACGATGGAGGGGCGATCTACCCATTCGGAATGGGCCATTCCATTAGCATTTCTTTCACCATGGATTTCGAGAGTTCGAAGGCGCTCACCAGCCTGAGCCGTCCCTAATATTGCGTTAGGCGTGTTACCGGTGCCTTCACTGATGGGTGGAAATGCATCCATGGGTTGGGATGAGGACCGATCAATAACTACCTTCGGATCTTTATAATTGGGAGCGGGCCGGTACCGGCTCCCGCAGCCGTGTACTGCCGGCGTCACGTGTAGTGCTCGATTTCGATTTCAATACACGCTTCACGAGCAAGGGGCCGGCGGGCCACCAACAGGGATAATTCTATTTGGCATCCCCATTGCCAGCAAGTTTGGGGTTGCCAAATAGAAATGTTCTATTTGGCAACACCCCCGGTTCGCATATCTTTCGGACCGGCCCCGCAAATCTCATCTCCTTTGATGCCTCTTTGGCGTTGTGGAACATTACATTGGCCTGTCCACCCAAAATGCACTCGCTCCAGGGAAAATTCTGACCCCTTTCCTTTCAGGTCATGGGCCTTGAATCATGCTGTTGCATGCGCAGGACATCAACGCACTGATTTGCTCAGAGAAAATTTTCCTAGTTGCAATATACTTGTTCGAGTGTCTTGTGTAGGCGCGTTAATCTATGCATTAAGGGCCAACAAACAGAAAAAATCGGTGCCAAAATTGCCGCTGAACGAGACTTACAGATGATTTTTCTCCGGAGAGGCTGCGGCAGAGTTTAACTTGGCAGAAATTTTGGGGGATGCCTGCATTTCTGCTGATATCGACTCTGCCCACTCTCGAAAGGACCGGTGAAGTGCAGCGGACGGTGTTTGTGATTCTGCAATGAGCCATTGAACGCAGAAAGGTCAGATAATTAATCTTATCTCGATGTACATAATCTTGGGGGGGCCAGATTCTATTTGGCAACCCCCTCCGAAGCGATGGGGTTGCCAAAGAAGCGGGGTTGCCAAATAGAATTATCCCACACAAAGACGAAGTTAAGATTGTTCAATTTGCAGTCTATACGCCTCATCCAATTTCTGCCACATCAGCCTCTTTGCGGAAGACATAAAGGCAAGTTTCGGCGTTGAGTCAAAAGAATCCTTCAGCTTACGATCCAAAGTCAATATCCATGTGCGGCCGGATTGTTTGAACCCAGAAAGTGAACGGCGCAGACGTCGCTTTTGTGGGTCCCCAGCTAGAAATGCTATTAGCACGTTAATAGGCAGTGGTAGTACACAGTGCTACAGCGGTCCTGTCTGAGGATATAGTAGGGAGTGGAGCTGGTGGGCTGATCGAGTTGTCAAACGATGATGGGGAGTAATCTCCTGCAGCAGAGAGTGAGCGAGTGCGGGTGGACTCCAGTGCAGGCGTATTGAGTCAGCCCGGCCTAAATACAGCACCGCCTTTGTCCAGAACGGAGAGCTGCCAAGCCCCTGGAGCAGTTGGATGGAGAGCTTGTTCTCGATAGCATACGCCCAAAGTTGTCTATTTTAGAAGAGTTGGATAACATGCCAAGGAGTATAGATTACTTGGATGATGAATTGTCTATGTATTAGTAGTTTTAGTCGAACTCAATTACCATTTCTCCAGGTCGGAGTACCTCTGCCTTCCTTTTATTAGATCTCCGACGCTGCTGTGGGGCATTCACTGGCTCCTCCATGGTGACGTCCACATCCAATGCAGCTGTTTCCTGGAATATGTTGAGATCCTGGTAGATGCTTTGAATGACATCAAAGAGAGGCTGCGTGAGTTGGGACCAGTGCACAATTCGGGTATATTTTTGTATGTTTTCAGTGGAAGATATCTTTGTTGGTCTGTTGGCCAATATTTCAAGATCTGAGTCTGAAATCAATGATTTCGGCCCATAGCCTGGCCAATCATCCATCCAGTAGTCTTTCCACTCTCTGAGACGCCACTCTATAAGTCGACCCAAAATTGTTGCACGCCGAATATCAGTTGTCTTTGCTTGGGGAGTTTGGTTGGTAGATGGTGCGGGATTCACTTCAATCCACTGATACTCCCTGCTGGGAGTTAATTTAGGGTCACAACGATTGCAACAAGGATACGAGTTATGACGTGAATGAGCTTTATATGAAATGTTTTCGAGATGTCGTTGAATAATGGCTTCGGCACATTCAGGCGAATGAATCAATTCAAACAGTCCTGGATCTTCCCCAGATATCTTTCCATCTGGCAACATGCTGGGCTCAATGAAAACAATCATAACTGCCATCTCATCCTTGGCTCTAGCACCACGCCCTCGACATTGGTCAAGGTCTGAAATGGTAAGATCACGGACCTCGTATTGAATGACTCGGCGAACCCCAGGAAAATTTATTCCAGCATTAATTTTTGAAGAGCCTATAAGAATCGATGTTTTTCCGCTTCGGAAGTCTTCTAGGGCCTTCTCCTGGTGAGCGGCAGACAACCCAGAGTGAATAATGTCAACCACATGAGTTGGAAGACCCGTTGATGCGCGAACCACCCGCAGCCCTTGACGTTCGCGTGGTTCTCGCTGGTGCCGGTGCAGGTGCAGCCGATGCTGCTCTGGTCGAACTCGGGCGTGACTGCGGCGATTCGGACGCGCTTTTTTCCCGGGCGTTCCCCGGGATCCGTTGTGTAGATTGCATTTGAGGTATAGTAGATGTAAGAGTAAGCTAAGGCCACTACGAGCGTCGATGCCCAGCCTCGAGAAATTTTCGAGGCGGCAATCAAAAGCGCCCGTGATGGTTGTTGCCAAGAGAGATCCCCCAGATAACCAGTTTGACCACGATTCTGCACCGTACTCCATGCCAACTTTTGTACCACCAATGCAACTGCATTTCAACAATGAGACACCCATGACTGGGCCGGAATTGAAGAACCTGAGGGCTCGTTCGGATGTCAGATGCAGATGCCGCATCTCCATCTCGTTTCCTTATACAGTAGTCGTGGGAGGATGCAAGTCTCGGCCACCGGTCACATCACAAAATGATCACACTTGGGCTCACTGTCATCCCCCGTCGACCAGTTGTCTTGCTCATTGTCCTGAGCGATGACCAGACATTCTGCAATGTGTCTTTTCAACTCTATTGGCAATTACATTGACATATCTAGCATCCCCACATTTTTTTGCACCTCGTGGTGCATTTTCTGAGGTGTTGTTGGTTGGGCGGGATCGCAGAGGCGATCCCGACACACCCCGACACGTCGTCAGCGAGGGCGGGAGACGACGAACACGGTTCCATGCAAGTTCCATGTCAATTTTGATGTGACCGGTGCCAAGGCCTGCATCTTCTCACGACCACCATATAAGGGAATCAGATGCAGAGGCGGCATCTGCATCTGACATCCGAATGAGCCCTGATGTTTCTGAGTCAAAGTCGTTATCATAAGCCAAGGGCCCTGTGCAGTAAGATCTGAGCGTAACAAGAGAGCCAATTGAGGACCCTGGTTTATCCCTTGGGAGGCTAGGTCACGGGACGCAGACAACAATTGCAAGAAAATTCTGAACAAAAAAGAGCAAAAGTGACCGCCTTTGCGAGAAAACCGTTTTCGCAATCTCAGAAAGGGCCAGGAGAAAATGCCGTGACTGCCGCGCATTGCCGTGGCACTGCAGCGGCGGTGGCTATGCTATCCCAGCCCAAGATTAAGTCGTATATTCTCCCATGTCGTTGAGTTTTGAGGTGTTATTTGACCTCACACACACTCTAGGACCTCGTATACACCTTTTGGATGACTTGGATTGATCAATGTAAGTAATGTTTCCCGTCAAATTTGAGTTTGAAGTTCATTGTACGTTAGTTGGGCCTTTAAACCGGTGTTCTCAAGCAAGGGGACATTTATAACACCTTATTGAATACCGTGAGCTCGTCTCAGACCTCAGAAGTTGCGCGACATGTCCGCCTCAGTGCCACGGCAGTGCGCGGCAATGTCCCCTCAGTGCGCGGCAATGTCCCCTCAATGCGCGGCAATGTCCCCTCACAGTGTTATGTCTTTCTAGAGACTTCTGTATTGCTAGGGAATCTAGGGGTACATACTCTATCAATTTGAGATGAAATAAAACTCGAGAAACAGTCATCAGTTTTGGTGAGTACTGTAATTCGTGAATTTATCGTTTTCGTTTTGTTGCCGCCGACAATCTTTCAATGTATTAGCTCCATCAACACCTTGTGGTCTCAATCCAGTGTTCTGATCAATCTCAATGTATTTCCAGTGTCCATACTCCGTGCCAACTCAAGTGCACAGGTAAACTTTCCGACGAGTCAGCAACGTGAATGTCTTTTACATTTCCGAAGTTTGATTTTTCCTCATCTGAAAGTAATTCCTGTACTAGCAGAACCGAATCGCAGTTCCCGACCCTCTACTGACCATTATTAGCTCTGGGAACTCCCAGAGGTCACCGGATTGAGATTGGACTTCTACCCAGTCTTTACAGCCATTGTCGGAACCGAAGGCGCGGCGAAATTTTGGGACATTTCCGAAGAATTCCCCATAACTCAATAAGTTCTTCACGGATTGACACAAAACCTAGGTAGTTTTTCCAGGCTAATTCACATGGAATTAGTGATAGGAATAAAGTTATGAAAATATTTCATATTGCATGATCTGTGATTTCAGACCATTTTTGGGTTGAATGTGATCTACAGGTTCTGTTACAGCTTTATCGAGTACATACAGTATTAGTAGTATAGTCCTAAATATTAGGACTATTTTGATTTCTGATGAACTAATTTGATCGTCTCGAGGACTATTTTGATGGGTGTTTGATGGAGTGATGCGCCCTCCTTCCGGCGGCGGGTTATTGTCACACTCACATTTCGACAAGCCAGATTATCCATCCTCCTACCACTCAATGGAACAAGATTCCAAGCTCGCTCCTTCAACTAAGAACACTTCAGAAGTAAATGAGACTGTCCAAAAAGGGTTAGTCTTGCTACCGCCTCTCTTTGAGTTGACTTGTACCGTGGATAGGTCCACTGTCCAACTCCTAGAGGGAAAGAAAAATCAGAAAATGATTTACAGCTCCTACCGCCGGCTCCAGCGCTGAGGCTTTAAATATTGCGCGCCATATGCATAAGGTCTGCGGGGCACACTTCACAAGGTATGCTTTTTATTTGGTGTCGTACCGCTGGCCTAGAAAATTCTTGCAGAGCCTACACATTGCTTTAATAGATTGCGAAGTAGATTGTCGGAGACTCGGAGTCCAATATTATTATTTGCACGCAAAATAAGGAATAGATCGGCGGTGACCCACCGTGTCACTCCGGAAATTTGAAATTTTGTAGGGTATTTATTGATTTCCCCCGCATGCGCCCTCCTGCTCTTGTACTTCCACCATGTCGGAGGAGGATATTACTCTAGCGTTCCTCTTGCAGGCCTCAAAGGAAGAGATTGAGCAATATCGGCGCTATATTGGTACATGCCTTCTTATCGTGATCCCCTTACGTGGCTTTGACGCGACTTTTCCAGAGCTTCCACCGGCCCTCAATGCACATCCGTACTGGCACGCGTCAAATCGCGTCGAATGGGTCGTGCTTAACAAGTACGCGCTTTTTCTACGCGAAGCCAGCGATGACAAGCGAAAAGACGCGTCCGTTTCTATTTGTAGTCTGCTGTCTGACATGAGCTAACCTGCGAACAGATTTACGCGTCTAATCGCCGCCACTGACACACCGAAGCCCCTTAAACGCCCCTCGGCCGAAGTCATCGAAATCTCTGATTCAGACTCAGACTCTCCCCACCGCCCTCGAAAAAGCGTGTCAAGTATGTAGTCAAAGCTGAGCCCAACCTCGAGTCCCTCCCTCCTGCACCCACTCCCTCCACTCCTTCTCCTCCGTCCCGCATTTTTCTCAAATACAAGAATGACGGGCGCATCATCATTACAAAGAGAGAGAGCGTAGAACGTGTCGTGGAATGGGACCACATCCCTGACCGTTTCCCCGTCACGAGTTCGAGACTGCACATGTTATCGACATGTCTCGTGTGGCCAGCAATGTGGCAGGCAAGACAGAGACTGTTACGGGTCGTCCTAAGGGCTTGGATTATTTTCTGAAAGCGGAGGTGAGCCAAGGCATCTTCCCCCTCATCCGACTCGGAACTCACTATTATCTTGTAGGATCAAGACTCCTGGGGTAAAGGTACCAATGGTAGCACCTCTCGAGAGCCCAAGCTCACCATCCTCGGTGATTTGGCTTCCCGTCGCTCGAGCCACGACTGTAACGGCGGTCTCCACTGCGAGTTCTTCGATTCCTCGCTCCTTGAAGGCTACGAGCGCACGGACTTGGACATGACACTCATGCAGGAGATCTTGCGCGCGACCTCGAGCAAAACAGGAATGATTCTGGTACATCCATTGCAGTGACAGCTAGGTATGTCGCACCACTCCCGCTGCACGGTAAACCCGGATTAAAATTTACCATAGTTCTACCGCCTTATCAAAACCATGAAATGCAAGAAGGCTGGCTGTACTGGTCGTCCTGTGCTGAAATCGCTGCGTGATGTAGGCCACATTCTTGTTTAGCTTTGATTAAAGCTCACACACGCTCAGGGTCCCTCCAATGACGGCAAGCGTAAATTTATTGGGTGTTCCCATTGGCGCATGGAAGAGCAGTACGACCATCTGTATGCGGCTATCCCCTCTGGTGCCGACGAGACATCCTCCCTCAATACATGGCTGGGACGGCCATTGGTCCGACGATGTCGACGAGTACGACACCGACTCGTGCGCTCATTTCATCCATCCACGCCACGGGAAATTAAAAATGTCGTATGTCTTTTCGTTGAATCGTTATGAATCAGACCTAATTCTAATTCTAATCTTAAAGCCCATACTCATTCCGTGACGGCGAGTTGGTTGTCGGGAATATGGTCCACCATTCCTGCCCTGCCAAGAAGATTGTCTATACTCCAAAGACCCGAATATCAAAATCGTGGTCATGATATCCGCGGCCGTCACTCTCACCCTCCGTGGCCGATGGAGAAGCCCAACCAAGAGGCGAAGGGGATCTCGGAAGTGCTAGAGAACATGGGCACCTTTGGGATACCGGAGGCAAGCTGAATAAATGTACCTCCATATTCCTCGATTCCACGTGCTGAATATTGACCTCAGCGGCCACCACTCGTACACTCTTGGACGGACTTGTCGTGAAACATCCTGCCTATCGCAATGCGCGGAAGTTGCGCGATGCCGTATTGAGCGAGAGAGATGCCAGAACGCCGGCAGGTCTCCTCTGGGCTGGTGAGTCTCATCTCCTTAATGACGCTCAAGCCCTCAATATTTTTAGGTATTCTCGATCAATACGAAAGAGACCTGGCTCTCCCTGTTAACAGCAGTACATACATGTCGTGCGGATGGAGGGCGACCTGAAGCTCGCTGTTTGCTTCGATTCCGAGCTCGCGAAGCTTGTGCATGAAGTACGATACTTGGTCCCGACTTCACCTTCAAACGCATCGTCGGGGATCTAAATGAGTGGGAGGTCGCGGTGTGGCTGGACGATAACCATGAGAGTAAGTTTTCCCTCTCCGAGGCCTTTCAATGTTTAATATCGCACCAAGGGGTCACGACTTCGCGAATATACTGCAATCGGGCCACCAAGCAAGCATTCATGTATATTTTTGACGGCTTCTTCATGGCCATTGAGAAAGTTACCGGGCACCCCGTCCGCTTCAAGGCCTTCGACCCATCGGGTAATATTCTATCCATCCACTTCGATATGGAGGCCGCACACGTCCAGGGATTTGCCCTCGCCCTTCTCAAGCTACTGAAAGGTCTCCATCCAGAAGAAGATCCCGATGTGATTGTACCGCTACGTTGTCAAGCTTTGCAGTGTGCACTTTACTCGGTAAGAGTCTGTTACTCTCCAGTGTCGCATTTTTTAACATATTTCGAAGGTCTACGGATCCGCTGGTCGCGGCAGTCGGTCAAGAGACTGTGGACTACCTCAACCGCATCCGGGGCTTACAGTCCGCCGACGACGTCGAAAAATGGCACAATTTCTGCCGTAACCACGATAATAAAAAGCTGAGAGGTATGCTTCATTGTTGTACGCTCTCATATTGTCTGACTTCCTCCTCAGACTGGTACCAGCATAAAATACAGTACTCTTGGCTACTCCCTGGATACAATGAGTCGCTGTCGCTGTTCCCCACCGGCTTCTGGACCCAAACCCCGAATCACACAAATTTGGTGGAGAGCGCACATGTCGCGACGAACTGGGAGACTGGGACCAAGCTGCTGCCGCTGGAGGCCATAGAAAGGTATGTATTTCTTTTCTCTCGGGTCGGCTATCCTGACTAATATGCAAACGTGCAGGGCGCGCACATTCGACAGGAAAGAGCCCTTCCATCGCGGCTGCGAGGAAGACCTGCATCCCGGTAAACCGCAACAACAACGACCGTTCTCGGATGCGTAGAGCGTCGGTCGCAGCGCTCGACGAACGGTCCATCGGAACGAGCACTCTGAGCTTGAGAACGGCATCGCGGACGTCCAGAAGCAGCTCGACGACGCCACCAAGAGCAAGTCAAGCTTAGCTCTTCGGCTCAAAGACTGAAGGCAGAGAAGAAACCTTGGGCCGTGCACCGCGCAATAGTCATTCCATCGATCGGTACGGCAATGCAAGTGCAATTCCCCGGGTATCGTCGCAGGCCAAGGATGATTCGGATGGTATGTATTCTACTTGATTCATCCTTCTGGTGATGACTGTCATTCCAGTGGAAATTATCGAGGACGGGGCCTCAAATCAACTACGCCGTCCTCTCCTGATCCTTCAAGCTTTTCCGACTTTAATGATGGTGCGGTATCCAGTGCATGAACTTGGCCTGTGTATTGACCAGCACCCTACAGCGGACACTACTGACTACGAGCCGCTTTCCCGCCCTGCGTCTGCACCGCCATCGAGTTCCTCCGGCTTTGATTTGGTCTCGCGCGCGTCCGACTTCGACTCGGACTTTGATGGTCAATACACCTCCGACGGTGATGTGGGCACCAATTGGGAGGAGGGCATGGCAGGGGAAGATGGCGAGGTTTTCCCTCATTACGGCTACTATTTGCTGGGTGCGCCAGGCTTTGACCTCAACGATTTCCTTGCCGCTTGCGAACGTCCCCTCCCCGAAACTTGTTAACTTCGCGTATGGCCCTGCCCTTGTCTATTAAATGTAGAAGCATAGTAGACCGTGTGTAATACATATTTTGCCAGTATTTATTCAGATACGGCCTCCGGTTTGACGTGAAAGAGCATTTCTAAGTTAAGCGCCCATCGGCCCGATTTGGGCAATCCCAAAGCGGACGGGATAATTGATGCCGGCGTGTGTGGATGCCGGATGTGTGACATGTTCACCAGCAGGGCACACGGAGCACAGATGAATGGGAGGGAGGGCGGCGGGAGGGCGGGGGCGGGGTGCACGACAGAAGTAGTTATTTATTTAACTACTTTAGTCCTAAATTTAGGACTAAGATACTAAAGTTGTCGTGCCTCAGCTTTATCATATCCGTGTTTGGGTTGTAACACGCTGTTTGGAAGGCTAGAACCATCCGCATTTATCCAGGATTCTGCTTTTATTCCTCCCCCAACTGTGTGCAGTGTTGCCGCGCCAATGTACGCGTGGTCGTGCCCAGTGGATGAGTCGATTTATTCAACGGATTCGACCACAGTCAAATATGAATGAGGTTTTTGCTCCGCCTACATCTACAGCTTCAATCCAAGATTCATGGAGCCATCAATGTAAACTGCAATGCTCAACTAAAGTGAATATCTGGATAAGTGTTCCCGGCCTGCGGCAGTGAGACTCGACCTTGATACTTGAAAACCAAAGGTTACTGAAGACCATAAAGTAAACCTCCGAAGCTGTCACCATCTACATCTTTGTCCAACACAATTATGGGTTTAAAGGTTTTCCGCGGCATCGCGAGTGCGCGTCAGTCCCTCCACTGCACAGCAAGTTTCCGCAGTGTATACTGTACAGATGGCTGAAATTTCTTTCCCTGCAATGCCGGTAAATGGAATTACAAGCCGAGTCGACTGAACTCAACATTCCAGCTTGTCAAAGGACGTTGGACGACGCCGCGGCGTGTACTTCATCATCTATGACTTATTTGCCCCCAACTAAACGATGTCCATTGAGTTACTAGGTGATGTTTACATTACCCAAGGAAGTGCGGCGGCACTATTGGATAGAAAATGGTGTTGGACTTTAGGGAGACGACATAGCCTTCTATTTCCACAACTTAGAGCTCTAGAAACATGTAAGTTAGATGATGATTGTGGATGCGCAAACTCATCGGGAAATATTCCCCTGTTGACCACACTCTTCAGCGACAGCAAATCCTCAGAGTAAACTATACCCAACTCAAGGGGAGAGTCGGAGGATGAATAGACACCGATGCCACCTGCTGTCCACACGCCGAAACACTTTCACCGGGTGGCGGCTCGCGATGCTCATGGCTGCCGGACCCGCTAATTCTCTCGCTGACCCCACCCTCCCACGACAACGGCTGAAAAATCGTTTCACCTATAGAAAGGGCTACAGTATATACATACCCCCGACTATGACCTACATAACAAGACTCATGAATTATGGGCGAGCAAAGTCTCCGGGCCTTGACAGACCCGCCTCTCGCAATGGTCCACGAGAAGGCCCAGTGTTGCGATCGCAAATCGGGAAGATGTCGGTCGATGAGCATGTTTACATCGAGGGGAGCATCTGGGTCCTTATACAAATGCTCGATCCCAACGGGACTGCATCGACCTGGCAATATTGGTTTTTTGAGTGTTATCCAGGCAGTGACGTGGATTCTTACGATGAGGACGCCCCATGTTCGGCATTTTAACATACTGCACAGACTCTGCATTGGACATTTGCATCACTGGCATGCTAGCGTGGATGGGAGTTGGGGTCGAAGGATGGCAGGGCAGTGACGCAAGCAAGACGCATATACATGAGGAAAGCCATCGCATGGTTCTGGAACGTCGAAATCGAACCTTCGCTGTTAGTGTGGCAGTTCACACCTGCAAATTTCTGTGAAGCTAGGGTTAGGGTTTCCTTATATGGTTTATTTAATTTTAATTTTGCGGGGCCTTTGACTGTGACTAAAAATCCATTTTACTGGAGGAGGAGGAGAAGGAGGACATATTACTGCGGTGGTCCCAATCAGGAACAAGCAGGTACTGTACCAACGTACAACGCGTCAAGCTCGTACGCTACAGTCGTCGACTGCCCAATCGCTGTGAAAATCTATGTACCCCATAAACCAAGTAGTAGACCTCTCACGAAGAAGCTCGGAAGACGGGAAATAGTAAACAGAGTGCGGAAATATTCCCGGGAGCCGACGAAGGATCTCCAGACATTCCTGGAGAAATTGAACCTAGTCCTTCCTTCCTTCCTGGGGCAAACTCGCTTCGGTATATATGAGGTGGAGAAGAGGCTCCTAAGCGGAAGTTTGGCGGAAGCAACGAAAATTGGTTGGCCCACACGAGGGAGAGGTTTCAAGTCAAGCGATGTTGTGAGGAGGAAGCTGAATAAATTAAAGAAGGAACCCAGCAACCTGCAGACCTCATCGAAGCAATAATAACCAGGCTTGCAATAGCATGGAAAATTAGTACCTCAAAGGCACTGATTTAAAGTCACTGGAAAAGCATTAATTCCCGAAGCACTACATCGATCGGCCGATGCCTGTCCCCATGGTCAAGGACTTACATACACTTCTAAAAACTTGTGAACAACGTCGAGTTCCCGTACAGTTCGAGGTGTATTGGCTCGCAGAGCGCCAGTTTCTATCCATCAGGTGAACCACAGGGTTTACAGCCATTTTGCAAAGGTAATGACACTCCCCATCATTTTGTAAATAATGAATAAATAAAATACATCCTCTCTTGTAGACTCGCTAGCCAGTCGATGTCCACTCGGTTACAAGACAGAGTAGCGGGACGGCCGAGCAATTCCAGATTAGGATACGGAACAAAGATGTACAATATCAGAACAAATACTGATGGGACGTCAAACACAGGGTTACCTTGTGGACGGACTGGGCCCACATGTCGCCTGTTTCAGTGAAGGATTTTCGCCCGCCAATCTCAGAGCTCTGACTTTAAACTGGTGATCACGTGCCATTCGCCTGTTTCTTCTTTATTTGCCACCGGTCTCTGCTGCGTCGTCTACGCTTCAAACTCACTCAAAACAGACTCTACACGTGCCTAAACTGAAATAGAGGGCCAGAACAAAAAATCTGGGGGCTCTTGCCGTCAAGGTTGGCAATTAATCACTAAAATCCGACTTTGTATTTATTTTTCTGTCTGTACGCAGTGAAAACGCATCGAAGTCGTTAGTAGCGACGAGGAGCAGACCCCAACGTATACGAAGCGACTCTCCCTATCCCAGAGCCCCGAATGAGTGCTCGGACTTGGAGGATAATGATGTCGAGACCAACCCCGACTCAGAATTGACGCTGGGACATAATAACACCCTTTGCGCCATTTTCTGCCTTCAGAATAATTGCAGGGATCAAATAAAACTCGCATAGTGGACTCCGAGACGGGCGCAAAGTCCGCTGATTCCGAGCAAAAGCAGGCTGATACAACTTAGTTACAGCTGTATTTTACGGCGGGATAGCCGCGATATTTGCCGTCGCTGGCATATTTGAATCTTGAGCGACCGTTTTGGTTTGGTTTTGGTTTGGTTTGGACTTTGCGAGTCGATTGACTCGATTCGCAAAAGTGGTTGATTTTGATCTCGCCACAACAATCACAAAGCGACGCCTCTTCCTTCTTCCCTTCTTCCCTTCTTCCCCTCGTCTAACCTCTTCTTCAATCGCTCTTCCTTTCCTTTAGAATCCTTGCACGTTCTGGGATCCCCGTTCTGTTCATGTATGTATCCCACTTCTCTAATCCTCCCTGACTCGACGCTGATGGCTGGGTATCAGAACAGGTCGAGTGGGAGCAGTGGCAACAACTCAGTCGGTGCGTAGGACCTGAACATATAAACTGCTTAAACTGATACTAATCATCATTTCGAAGAACTGGCATACCTATCCTCACCTTAATGGATGCCGCTTCATATGAGGGTTCGCCGACGCAGAGCTGTGTAATGAGGGCGTGATATGTCGTCGGTGTGTCTTTTTATTCTTTTTTGGTTGTTGTTTTCATCCTTGCTTCGCTTTTTCGATGCCCTTCCCTCCGTCCTGGGACTTCCCTGCCTCTGTGTTTACGTTCCTTCCCCGACAGTTTTCCTTTGCCTGCATTGTACCGCCGACACCTTGTTTACTTCATTTGAAAGCCACCCGCTCGCCCATACGACCTTGCCGATGCACGTCAAATAGGTGCCTGGTCTACGCCGATATGAGTTCAATGAACCGCCGCGGTAGAACGGATATCGAGAAAGTTACCGCAGTTGCACGCTTAGATATCACGTTGAACTTCATGAACTCAAACAAAAATAAATTCAGCAAGAAATCATGTCCATTGTCTGTGTCCCGGAGAGATCTGTGCAACTGACAACTGTACGGTACGCTATGGGGGTGAAGAGCACCATAGCTGTAAGTAGTTGACCCAATAGCTGTAGCAGCGACCCGGATGGTCGTGTTTTGTTAATCCCGCTGCGGTGACCCTCAAAATTGGCCAGCACAGCCATAACACAGCCGCATTGGCACTTAGTCACTGTCACGGAGGGATCACTGCGTGACACTGCCACGTCTCAGACCCATAACTCATGAGCAAGCGCCTGCCAGTGGCTTTGCGGACGCGGTGGCCCCCCACCGAAGTGCCGGTGGTGCCGTCCCTGTGGATGGTGTATGTACTCGTGCCTCCGCTGCCGTATAAAGTACGGAAGGTATCGTACCCTCGTTTCCTGCCCGAGCTGTCCCCTCATTAATCTTCTTTCGATTCCGGATGGGTCCTGTCCTGCAGCGTATCTGCAGCCGTACACACTGTCATTTTCCTCTCCCACCGATCTACCGGTGGAAGCGATGCCCCAGTTGCCGTGAACGGTCGCGCGATTACCAGCGCAGGCGCCTGTTGGACCCAGGCTCTAAGCGTGCTCCGCCCAAGCATAAGGTCCGGATGAGCCCTTCCCATTCACCCTTAACCTCTCATTTTCTTTCTTCTTCTTTCTTTTTTTGTGATAGGTCCTCACCACAGAAAATGGATTGGGGTCCGGAGGACCCCTGATCATGGGCGAGGAGAAGGATTTGGCATCTGGAGTTGCGCCAGATCCGATTCCTAGTGGACTCAGACATACCGCTGCGGTGAGTGCGCCTCTCATTTGTACTTATCATATAAGACAAGAAATCCCTCATAGCCCCTCACAACGCCGCAGGCAAGCCTTGCACCTGTTCCAGCGGACACCATCATGGGACATCCAACCCAAAATTTTGCTTGGGCGAACCAGGTGGCTTCATGTTTTGTTTTGGGTCCCGAATCAGCTAAAAAGAGCGAACCAGCTGTTTGAATTTGCACATCAGCTCAAGACCACATCGTTATGCCACCCTTACCAATGTCATAAGGATCTACTCGACGACTTCAGTGCCCGCCTCCATTACTTCATCGACACTCAGGTATATCGCTCTCATATGGGTTTCCCGGCCCTCCAAGTCATGTTCGACTTCAGTGGGGAGTACTCCATTGTTGCTGCAGACTATGACGTAGCTGGCCGAAAAGTCGCAGTCGATGTCCGTGTGAATGGCATCGAGGACAGCGTTGCGAGCGTGACAGGGCTCGCTTTTGGCCCTAGGAGCTTCTATGTTCGACCCTATGGCGTTATAACACGCCTCTGCTGTTTCAAGATGTTACATCCCCTTCCTGCAACATATGCACCTGCTCTTGCACCCCAGAATATGCTCGGCGAGCTGGAGATATTTGTTCTCCCGAATGTCTCCCACAGGTATTTTCCTGGAGAGAAAACCATTGTCCGTTTTCGGCTTTTCGGGTGAGCAGTAGTAGCCTGTGGGTATCTTCCAATGCAGTACTTATTTACTCGGCATTGCAAAAAGTAACCAGCCATTCGGTTACAGTCACATAACCCAAATTTTGCACATTCCTCTAGACATATTCTTCACCTCCACTCAATTTGGCATTGGATATGGCAGTTGAACTTGAGATATGAGGTCTCACACTTAGCATAGGATTAAGTTTTAAAAATACCAGTATTTCGGTATTGGCAATTGTCTTGGCTATATTCCTCAATGTTTAGGACCTCGGAAATAGTGCTATATATCTTGCAATACACCACCGAGATTTCGGGGAATGCAGGCTATCCTACGAGCCTAGCTGAATAAATTATGTAAGAGATAGAAAAATCACACCCTGGATTAAAACACTTGAAGAAACTCCTCTTTTCACAACAAGAAAAACAGAATGGATAGTGTATTCTGTCAGGTCATGTCAATGGAGACCATAGGAGAATTGTGAAGTAAGAGTTTGCCCTGAGCCAGCTGAATTTTCGAGTGGTGCACCAATTCTGGAATGGCCAGTTACTTTTTGCAATGCCGAGTAGGAATATGGCAAATGCAGTGGATGGCTAAGTATCCGGGCATCCATGAGGATTCCCCCCCCCCCCCCCCTGCCATTTCAGAGGTTACAACTTTAAAATGGCGAAATCTTGAAAAACACGTCTCCAAGTCACTAAGTCAAAGATGGATAACTTTCATTCTCTATCCGTACACACCCTTTTATTTTTTCTTCACCTGATAATCCTACGTAAGCCCTTCTAGTAGGGTTGCCATGTGAGTCAGATGGCGGCTCTACTAGAGGGCCATTTTTGGCCATCTAGTGCTATTTGCAATAAACCTCGCAATACCCTCCAAAAAATCTCCGCAAGACCCTCCAATAAGTACTGCACGGGACTTAAGAGATATGAGGGGCGTGTGTGGCGGTGTGCGCGCCATGTGCCCCACCGCCCCGCCTTTGTGATCGCTGTCGGCGATGACGACGACAGTATCGGGCACAAAATTTTTGACAAAATCCTTGTGAAATACACAAAAAATCCGTAAAAATAAACAAGAGTCGAGCGCGCCCGTCGGCGATGACATTGACAGTGTCGGGCATAAAAAATTTGAGAAAAGACTTTCCCACCCCCTGGCGCCAACCGCACCTTGATTGTCGCCAACTGGCGCCACCATCTTCTCTAAATTAGCAGCTTTTAGGTACATCTAAGTTATTGTATATGGATTGAAGGATCAGTTTCTGCTGATATTACACCAGGATCGCACTAAATAACACTCAGGGTGGTTGTATATGCGAGGCACAGTATGTCCAATTCTGGCCTGGCGCCACCCTGGCCTCACTTTCATTTTGCCCTTTCGAATTGATTTTGGTGGTGCAAAAGATTGCCCTTCGCCGTGTTCAGTTTCTTCAAGGTTCCATTTCTCCAAGGTTGGAGAGAGGAAGTATTGGATGCTGCTCAATAATACGGACGCCTCAGCAAATTTGTGGAAGTTGTTGAAACGTCAGAATGGTGCCGGAAACGTTTCAATTAATTTTGATGGTGCGAAAATTATCCTTCACGGTGTTCAGGCTCACCTAAAATCGTGAAATTATTTGAGAGGGCTCTCCACCATCCTATGAACATATCCCGAACTAAAATTCCATATGTATAGCCATATCCTAGACCTACAGCAGGGGATTTCAGAAAGGCAAGAGGAGATGATCAATACATGTACTGTGAAACATGGGATGGTTCCCAAACCTTGCCCCACAGCTACAGAGTTCAAAAAATATTACATAATGTGCTTCGCCAGGGGTCAAATTTTCTGTGCGCGTGTTGGAGGATGCATGCACCTGGTCGGATCATGATTCCACCAGAAAATGAGCACGTATTCCACTTTTGCCTCGGGAAGAGATAAAAGATACGTGCAGCCACAGAGTTCAGAAAATATTACACAACGTGCTTCGCCGGGGGTCAAATTTTCTGTGCGTGTGTTGCATGCACCTTGCCAGATAATGATTCCACCAGAAAATGAACGCGCATTCCACTTTAGCCTCGGGAAGGGATGCAAGATGTGCACAGCCACAAAGTTCAAAAAATACATATTCCACAAGGCGGTTCGCCTGACCCCTGTTTACCGGCAAAATGCGGGGAAAACTCCGGCTTTGGGACAGCATGGGTCGGCTCCTCCAGCCCTAACCTGCAGAACACCCGGATCCCGGAAGCCGAACATGCATATGGAACTTAGAATCGAAATATCGCCTGCATCCCCAGGCGGTTCCGTTATCGTGGTACCCGTGATCCTGCACATCGAGGTCTTTGGTTCCAGAGCATACGTCTCGCTCCTCGAAAATTTCGGCCCTATTTACCCGTTTTCAGTGTTTCAATTGCCCTCACTTCATCTAGACAACACCGCCATCCACGGACACCTACGGCGCTGTTTCAACAGAGAACAATCCCTTCCCTCGCAAAGAGAATTGCCACTCCCTACCACCACCTGGCAGCCCCGTAATCGATCCAAACCTCACAACAACACCTTCCTCGCCCAGCGCCTCCGCTGCTGCCGTGCCTGAGAACGACACCTCAAAGCGCCAATGTGCCAATCAGCCTCAATGCAAACGGCTCGCAACGGCGAAAAGCTGCTCACACGCCATGTACAAGACCTGCTGCCAGCTGAAAATAGAGGTTGCGCCCGGCCTCGCAACTCGACTCCCACAGACCCCGCCAATAGCAATCCTTCTGCGCTCGCTCGCCCACCTGCGGTGATTCCCCCATCTGCGGAGTATTGCAATAAGCATCACACAAGCCGGGAACAGCGGAAAGGGTAGCATAGATCTCGTTGAAGGTAGGTCAAGCACGAAACCCTTGCAAGGTTTCGCACTCAACGGTAAAAAAATCTGAATTGACAGTCTTGCTTGAAATTCCGCTGGCTAATATCCAGCAAACTCCGACCGCACAATTGGCCCTTAGGTGCTTGCTTACGCCGTGGGTATTGCACGTGAACATCGCGAATTGCCGGCCATCAACCAGGTGCACTGAGTGTAAACACATCAGCGGTAAGCTGTGTTCAATGGTTTTTCTTACTGCGACCAAATATGGGCCGCATTTTAATCAGTGAGCGAGGCTTGAACAAATAAATGTTGATGACCCCGCATTTGGGCGTGAAAATAGTCCAAAAACGTAGATTACCCAATACATGATATTTTCATGAAATGCTCTCTATCACTGATTGCGCATGGATTAGCCCGATAGATCTATCCACATTTCATCCAAATCGAGGGAGAACTGGTTGGAGATAACATGTATACTTGAGGAAACATGTGATAGAGCCAGAAATATGGATAAATTACTTACAGTCCCTCTAGCTCCATTGGATACATTTGACAGTTTTGGCAGAGAGATATTGTAAGGATTACATTTATCTAGGGATTTCATATATTTCTGGCTCTATCACATGTTTCCTCAGCCATACATGTTAACCCTCCCAAAATATAATATCTTCACAAATTCCTTTCTATCACTGATTGCGCATGGATTAGCCCGACATATCTATACACATTTCATCCAAATCGGTGGAGAACTGGTTGAGCTATGGACAATTCTGTGAAAACATTCCAAAACAAGAATTTTTCGTCCACAGCTTGTCTTCAAGTCTTTGAGCCCTCCGCAACACCCTTTCAAGCCTCAAGACCGTAGCATTTTAGTCTCGCAATTCGTACCTCATCAAGGCTCCCTATCGAAGGCCTCAAACTTCAAACCTTGCTGCCTCAAGCCTCGCTGCGCTACTTCAAGCCGCTGTCTCTGGTCCCCTTGCTTCAAGTCCTGTACTTCAGGCTCCCCTTCTCGTCCCTCAAGCTTGTTGCGATCCACTCAATCAATGGCAGTGTGGCACCTTCTGTCCCCACGCCGAGTCCGCGCAGCGAGTCAACGACATCCCCTCGTCCCAGAACTGTCTTGTAGTTGCCGAGAGGCATGGCACAGGTACGTGTACGATCCCCGCTACTTTCCTCATTCTGACTTGGATATTTAGTACCGCATGACGCTTGGCGTACGTGCACATCGATAGCTCCCTGCCCCCCCTCGTTGGCGTCATTTGTATGTCGCTCGGACTCTGTTGATTGGTCAATCAAACCACCCAGCTCGAACTCTGTCGTAAAACGCTCAAAGCATTCCAGAGCATCTTTCAGGCCGGCTACCATGAGGGGGATCATATCGGGGAGGGTAGGGGCAAGCCGCCTCAAATGGCTCCAATAGCTTCTGTGCAAGCTCTCTAATACCTCCCAATCATTTGCTTCACATGTATCAGTTCTAATTTGGTACGGTGATTGTTACAGCCGTTTGCAGTACAACAGGCGCGGTCAGTTTTTTTTTTTTTTTTTCAACGGTTTCCAGCAGAATCGGCGCCACAGACTCAATTTTGATCTGATTGCCTTGGGAGTAGGTGCGTTGTATTCGCATTGAAAATCTGCCTGGGTCGCAGTACCGTTTTTTTTTTTGATCCAATTACGTAATGATATTTTTTCCAAAAAATCTCGGTTTTAAGCAGGAACGCTGTAGCAATGTGAGTACTGCCCCGATTATGGACCCATAGTACTGCTTTGGAAGTATAACATATCTAAAAACTAGGCGAATCGAGGCAGTATTCACATTGCTACAGCATTCCTGCCAAAACCCGAGATTTTTTGGAAAAAATCTCATTATGTAATTGGATCAAAAAAAAACCGGTATTTCGACCCAGGAAGATTTTCAACGCGAATGGAACGCACCTACTCCCAAGGCAATCAGATCAAAATTGAGTCGATTCTGCTGGAAACCGTTGAAAAAAAAAAAAAAAACCAACCGCACCTGTTGTACTGCAACTGGCTGTAAATAGATTGTTTGCGCTGCAGCCATTGGAGCCATCTGATGGCTGATTTGGGCGGCGTAGTGCTCGTTTGTCTCGAGATATGTACAAAGACTAACCTAAACTCGGATCCTTGACAACCCGTGGCGACAGGTACTCGAACTCGCGACTATGTAAACTCGGGGTTTTCCCGCGGATCAACTCGCCATGAGAGCAGAACGCTTGAATTGAAACGAAGCAAACTCGAAGTTTGAGGACGAAAAAACAAATGAATTGAAGCAAAGAAACTTGTGTGCCTCCGTAGTAAGTTAAACGTTTGAACACCCCCAGGCCGATCACTGTTACATCGAGCCCTAAGGCATGTTCAGATGGCGACAACGTTCACCGCGGAAGTAACGCACTTGTTTTATTCCTTAGATATAGATAGATCTGGCGAAATTTTACTTGGTAAAGCCGTAGATCACCGTGAGCAGCCTTAAATATGGCGCGCTCGATCGCCCTCGCCCTCGCCCTCGTTTCATCATCTGGGAGAGAGGGAGGTTTGAATTTTAAGTGTGCAATTTGCCGCTTGAAAGACGCACCATGCTTCCCAAGAACGGAGGCTATGAGCTTGACACAAAACCTTCGCGTAGGGGGACGGGGTAAAATGTTGACGTTTCCCATATGGTGTCGGTGTGGTTTGGGGAGGGGACTGGGCGTCCTGGTGGTGGATGGGAGGGAGGGAACTTGAAAATAGTTTGCCATTTGGCTCCGATCACGGTTCTAGAATGGAAGAAGCCTGTGAAGACCCTCCAATATAATGTAACAGGGAAAGATCGCACGGTGTGGCTTCTGGGGCGCCTCGCCAGCCAGCCCACTGATCCCAGGACACTGCTGTGGATTTCCATAGAGAAATGTCCCTGCTTCTTTTGGGGCACTAGGGCTGCTCAGATCATACATGTGGCCAGTTAACATGAGACTCGCTACGGATACATTTAAACCTAGTCTGAGATGTGGTTTCAACGGTACACAAAAAGAACACACAGGGAATTTCGCAGCGGAAAAAGAGGGCGTAAAGAAAAAATGAAACCGCTGTGGTTTTGGATGCGATGGAATTCCAAGATTCCGGGTGTTCCAGGGTCTTTTCGTGATTCTGATCCTAGTGTACAATAAAAAAAACTAAAGTTACAGTCCAATTCCCGGTGAGGTTTCATTTCAGGTAGAAGGTTGCACAGGAGACTCGCTATCCATGCTGAAA
Organism: Mycena leptocephala; assembly: GCA_029378395.1. Taxonomy (NCBI): domain Eukaryota; kingdom Fungi; phylum Basidiomycota; class Agaricomycetes; order Agaricales; family Mycenaceae; genus Mycena; species Mycena leptocephala. The sequence continues at coordinate 312,782 of JARJLF010000055.1, read as the reverse complement.
TTGGGCTCTAGCCATGAAGCTGGACGCTCTACTTACTGGCGGGGCCATAGACGCGACTTGGCTCCAGCGTTTTTCCGAGGAACGTTGCCCATCGCTAACCTCTGTGCCAAACATCTCCATTATTAATACCTTCCGATTTTGTCGCACACTAAAATTTTGCCGTGTGCAGGCTCGTTAGGAGTCGTTACAGAATCTCATTTACCACGTGAAACAAAATAATGCATTCACTGAAGAATGCGTTGAGGACCCTCGGTTTAAAACGTTCCTTCATTCTACCCTTGTACAATCGCGACTGAGCATGTTCCTTGCAGTACCGAAGGCGCGAACCAAAAATTTCCATTTTGGGATATTTTCAAAGAATTCCCGATATCTCAGTCAGTTCTTCACCGATTCACATAAAAACTAGATGGATCTACTCAGCTAATTCACGCGCAATTAGTGATAGAAAGGAATTTGTGAAAATATTATGTATTAGGTATTTTCTGGTTCCGGGCTGTTTTCGCACCGAAAGTCGTCTAGCATGCCAAGAACATGTCCTAGCGGCCTAATATTTTAGGACGGATAACATTTATAGCTGACATAAAATATGAATAGTAGCGGGAAATTTGGAAAAAGTCAAAAAAAAAAAATGGCGGAACATTAAATGTGCAAATTTACCGCCATATTCCAACCTGTGGAAAGCACTGCAACATTTACTTTGTGGAAATAATTTAATTTATCTGAGTTTGATGTGGCTGATGTGCCGGCCCATGTTCACACAAAAGCAATGTTACTATAATGATATGCATGCCGGGGAGTTTGGTGAATTTCATCAGACTATCCATACACGTGAAATCACTCATGGAAGGATAAAATGCTTGCAAGAAAATTGTGAATGCTTGAGGATGCAATGGGAAGTAGATAATATTGTTGGTTGTTACTGAAGCCGGCTCCACCGAGAGTGTGAATGATCCCCCTTACTTTCGAGTGTGGACGGTCTGTATTTATTAGGATGGCTCTGTTTTTTTTCTCTTGAGGGCCTAGCAGAATTGAACAATTGCTGGCCATGCCGGTTTTGCAGAGATTTTCAGATAATTATTATACAACTCTGTTCGCTGGGGGTCAATTTTTTTTCTGAGGCCCCTAGAGCACTCATTCCCTGTGATATAGCCTTATTCCAGCAAAAAAATGGTACCCATTCTGCTTCTGAACGAGGACCAACCAAAATATTCCGATGGTTTACAGCTATTTGCGGAACTTAGGGCGCGGATCAAATTTTTTCAAAAAAAGATGATTTCAGCATAACACTCATAACTCCCCCAATTCTTGGTCTTTTCTCCTAATTTTAACACCATTGTACTTGTATACGATGCCCCCACCTGCATGCCTCCATGGATGAATGCTAATTATATAATCTACACCAAATATGGAAATTAGGATCATTTTGTGTATATCACTTCCTGTACATGCACTAGGTAACTAAAACACTGGATATCTGGGAATATATATCTTTTGTATGATATACAGGCGCATGGGGGCCCATTTTTTGTATATGTGTTGTAGTTATGGTACACCGTTGACCTACATATACTGGGTCATATCCAGCACCATATCGGGCTTTGATATTAAAATTTTGAATAAGCCTGCAGTTAGATATACATATTAGTAGACATATGCGAAGATATTACGATGCCCAGACTGTTTGTGTTTGTACGGGAAGTGATATACACGAAATTTGGTGATTTATTATATATGGTACAAATTATACAATCATCCTACATCCAGGGGTGCATGCAGGTGGGGGCATCGTATACAAGTACAATGGTGTTGGAATTAAGAGAAAAGACCAAGAATTGAGGGTGTTATGGGTGTTATACTGAAATCATCATTTTTGAGAAAATTTGATCCGCGCCCTAAGTTCCGCAAATAGCTGTAAATTGTGAACTGCCCAAATGCGGAAATATTACACAACTCGGTTCGCTGGGGGTCAATTTTTTTCTGAGTCCCCCAGAGCACTCATTCCATGCATACAAACCGTATTCCAAAAATCCATACCCATTCCACTTCTGAACGAGGACAAACCAAAATATTCCGGAGGGTTTACATTGAGAACTGGAGCAAATATTATATTGATATGCAGTACTACAGATGAATAAGTATACTACTACAAGATGGCTTAGCTCGAATTCTTACCCATGTAAGAGTTGGTGGAATATTTCTCAAAAACGAGCACGTGTCGTGCCTTTCAAAAAGTGATAGAGGACCAAACACGTGCAAGCATCACGATGTGCGATCGGACTGGGCCCAACACCAGGACGCGCTATAGGTACTAAGTGGAAAAAAAGAATGTCCGATGACCTTTTGGCCATTACACCGCCAAAGTGCTGATAGGTTGCCTCCAGGTGCGGTGGTCACGTTGCGGACGGCTGTGCCCAAACCTGGTTCCATGTTGGATTGGGCTAGCCCCCAGCGGCGTAATACAGGTAGTTTCACTGCCTATCTCCACCAAATAATGATAGTGTTGTGCAATCAAATTTATTTGCGTACAACTCTTCGTAATAGAGATATAAACGTGGCTCACGGTTTTTTCGCTGCTCCACCGCCCAAATTTCCAGTTTCAGCAACAGATCCGGATTCAAAATATATTTCCACATCGCAAACGAAACGTGTGGTCATCACAATTCAGCAGATTCTTGCCCCCCCGTTCATCTGCCATTATCACCATTGTACCCTCGCGGATATGGGCCCAGCGTCATTTGATATTGTCGTAGATCTTGCATTCCTGCGTAGTGGACGCAAGCTCATCATCCATTTCCATTCCCTCCCCATACTGTTTCGATGCTACGTGTACATCTGGCGATTATGTACAACCCTGGTCTGCCGATAAAGTGTGATGCACACGCATGTCTCACAGCCTATGCCCGCCATCTTACAACGAAGAAACCATTCGCCGCATCGAGGAAGACCCAGAATGCCAGATAATTTTAGCGACAATCGCATTCTCTAACGGGATGAATGCCAAAGCTCTCCCCGACAGCATCTCCTTGGGATTCTCTAGCACTCTGGATATTCTGGTAAGAAAAGGGTTGAGCGGAAGGGAATCTGGCAGGGTATAGACTCTATTGCACTCACCGCAATCCTTTACATTTTCAAATGCGTGACTCCATTGCCCTCACCCCAATCCTTTGCATTTTCAAACAATGTCAATTCCAGCACGGTTCCAGAGCCATTTTTTAAAGCACGCGTCCACGGAAGGGATAGCCCTGATCATTGTGGTCATTTCTAGCGATTCTGATTCTGCTCGGATGCAGAACTGACCTTTCCAGCAGCTAATCAGTGCTTTACATTTTCAAACACGTGACCCTGTTGCTCTCTCCGGAATCCGTTACATTTTAAAACATTTGACTCTATTGCACTCACCGCAATCCACTGCCAATCCTTGACATTTTCAAACACGTGACTCTATTGCTCTCCTTTACATTTTCAGAAAATGTCAATTCCAGCACAGTCCCAGAGCCATTTTTTAAGGCGCATGATAATCGAACCGACACCAGATTTGGCCACCAGATTATTAAGGCTCAGTGTTGTCCGTAGGGCTCCGACCCGGCCGTTTAACGTGACGGGACGTCGCAAAAACGGCCATCACCATGGACGGGACGGGCCCACCCGTCTGTCGACGTGAGTTTCAAGGTCGCCTGACGGACGGGTCCCGGCCGTCGCGGCCGTCGCGACGGGTACAGTTCCCCACTTCTAATAGAAAAGACAATGTATTGAGGTTGCAATGAGCTTGAACATATGTTAAAAAAACTTGAAGACATCCCACTAAAGCACCTCTTCACGCTTCCTAGCCCTGTCCCTTGCCACACGTAAACGAGCCTTCACGAACATGAGTGGCTTAATTGTTTTTGCCTTCAAATACCAAAAGCAAGGATGGCAAGCGCACCACTAAACGTCGGAAACAAAAACAGCAAGACGTTTAGAGTAACCCATTTGAAAAAGTCCGATACAATCGTTTCAGGCCTAGATGCAAAGAGCGTACCCCGAGCTGAAGGCTAAGTCAGCAGGCGGCTGAAAAATGAATGCTGTAGATACCAGGGAGTAGCTTGCTTGAGGGGCGGTCATCACACTTGACCAAAACTTGCGGCCCCACCCAAGAGCTCCGCCAACTTCTGCTCTCGGGGTCTGGACACAGGCGCGATGCTCACGAAGCGCGCCTCGAATGCGGTCACGAATGCGGCGTACGTTCCCAATGCCGCGCTCCTGAACCACACGTCCGCCGGTGAGTTGTATCGAAAGCGGTTCTTCACCTCTGCTAATTTTTCCGCGTCTCCAGCCACTCCCCTCATTGCAAATCCGAGTTCAACGTCCTTCAAAAAGTCCATCGCCGTTGCGGCCGACGTGCCCGCGCCTGTGAATGTCGGGCCGATACTCATCTCGTACGTCTTGCGCTGGGTGGGTGGGAACCTTCTTTGTTGATACGATTACCGCCGCAGGTGCGAGCTGCGTTGTTTACACTGGTGACGAAAGTAACGGTATTAACACGGACGAATCTGTCTCCGATGGCGGCACTAGTCCTCGTGGGGGAGGTTTCGTGTAGAAGCGCACAGGGGATATTGGGAATCGGCCTAGTGGTGTCGCGATGGATGGACGACCTCTCGGTGACGGAGTCTGTAGCAGTGGGGGCGACGTCTGCTGCGCGACCTCGTATTCTTCGCGCGTGTTCGGCGCGCTGCTGTTGCGTCTCTGTCTTTTATGCTTGCGTGTAGCTGTCCTGCTCGCAGCTGTCCCGGTATAGTCTACCGTTCTATCTCTGGGTCGTAGGACTCGATCCAGCTTTTCTTCTGGGGTTGGTGTCGCCTCTGAAGTCTCTGGGGTTGGCTTTGCCTCCGGGGTGGCGTCGCCTCTGGAGGTTAATCGAAGTCTAAGTGAGTCGGAAGCAAAAAAGCTGATCAGCGGTGATCAAGGCAAATCTGGTCCGATCGGCGGCATGGGGACGAACTTTATCGCCAGGAAGACCAACTTGAGCCAACCTGGCTCCGGCAGGTGGGCGATCAACAACGGCTTTGTAGATTTCCAACGAAACCCATGCGTTTCGAATTGCGTATTGCCGCTGATCCTCTGAGATATAGGGGTGACACCATTCCGACCAACGGAGATCTTGGTGACTATCCAAATTTCGTCGGATGACCGCCTCTGATATTTGACTAAAGGAAACTGTGGCGTGGATTTAGCCAGTGCGCCGATGTCAATCCACCCTGTTGCTTTGCTATTGATTTTTTGGTCCAGAGAGAATTTTAGAAAAGCGAGAGGAGATCAAGATTCCCTTGGACATGGTGATCGACTTTGAGTACACGTTTTGAGCAAAGGAATGCCTTCAGTGACTCTGGGACTTCCTCGGGTTTCTGGATGTGAGATCTGTTTGAGACATACTGTCAATACGAGATTACGTCGGATCCAGGGCGGATCGGCTGCAACCAGTCCAGCGGGCTGCTGCGCAATGCCCAAATAAGGTTAACATTCCGGCGGCCCGATGCATTCACAATCCTGAACACAACAAGTACTTATCATTTCTATTCATGCTTCTTTTTCTGTATCTCAAAAATCTTTGAAGCTCCGATTTGAGGGCTCAATGCTGACCTCCTGCGGGCACATGCAATAAAAACAATCTTTTCGCAGTTCCCTGCCCGCTGGAAACACACAACCAGCAGTTCTCTTAGACCCCTTCAAATTTCAACAACCAAGCTTTCATCACAACTTGGTGATTGAATTCCGAAGTGTCTGCATGGCCTACCTTATTGATCGCAATCCAGCTTCCATAACCTCCGAACAGACCGAGTTCTTTCAAATTTTAGATCGTCCTCTCAAGGAACTTATGTCCTCCGGAGGTTCCAGAGCTTCACTTGCAATCCATGGGAAGCTTCCCCGGGATCACCAGTTACAGTTGCACAGCGTCGTAAAGGGTGGAAGTTCGTCCACAGATGACGTGGGCAAACCGTTGTTGATTTAGATGGACAACAGTGCTAGCGATTGAATTCACCAATCGCTCAGTTTATTGCTATTTGCAAAATAGTGGGTGGTCACATGTTTTCAATCATTTTTGCACCAAACTCGTGAGCGCCATAACTCAACAACCACCACTCGGATTGCCATGAAACCACAGTGGAATCGAATCGTCTTATTGAGCTCTAGGTCGCCCCATGGTCAGATTTTGAAGGGTCGCATCGGTCCTAGGAAAGGCCCCCGTATGTTTTGGAGGTGCATGCACCCACAACGCTGTCGAACGCCAACGAAGAGGGACTCTGAACGGACGGTTCCTCGAGAGTTGCCGTGCCTCCCCCTCGTTGATTGTACATATCTTTGTCACAGGATCTCGCCGCCCTGCTCCCCAATCTGTCACAGTTTGGGCGCCCTACGAAATCCTCGATCGTCAACTCGAGCATTGCCCACATTAACGCGTTGTCCCGCCACCGCATTCTGGCTGCAATGCGTGGCGCATGACCGCAGACGTCCCCAGCGTTGAGGAGCCTCGCCGGTCTGCCGGCTTCGGCTTCATCCTTAGCGGCGAGCTTGAATTAGAGCCAAGAGACATGGCCGAAAGGGCAGAGGACGGGGAGGAGGAGAAGTGCGGTGGTGTGGCTGTCTACGACGTCCACAGTCGTGCTGAAGAGGCTGAGTTCGAAACACACGTCACCCCCGAGGTTCGGCAGCCCGTGATAATTGCCTTGGAAGCTCCGCAGGAGCAGCAGTGGCAGTCCCAGCACCTCGCGTCGCCGATTGCGCGGGAGTATAACCACCAGGAACTCCATCATAACTCTCCCGCCCGCGTCGAGGGATGGGCAGAGGAAGACTCTGATGCCAGTGGGGACACCGGCCCCGACGCCAACTCCCAGGGGACCTTCGACCGTCCCAGCCCTTCTGCACCTTGGTCGCACCCAACCCAGCAGATACCATACATGCCCCGCCCTGAGGATCCCCAGTATACCAGACCATACGCGGAATACTGCCATGGGAATGGAGCGGAGCAGGGCTGCACCCACGCCCAAGCCATTCCTTTGCGGTACGGCACAAAATAGATGCGAGTCTGAACACCGACATGGGGCCCCTGCCGCATTCTTGGTATGCTCATTAGCCAGGTTGCGCAAAAAAAGGAAGTTGTTGATACACTGGCCAGACGTTTGTCCAGCTCTTCAACGTCCTTTCGTTTTTTCGCGTATTCTTTGATACTTGAATTACAAACCACGCGTTTCATAATATGATGAATGTTACTCTGAGCTTTGACTAAGTCCAGATTCTCGCATTCAACTATCTACGGATATACATCATTTCCAACTAACTTTGACAGACACTGCCCTGGCGCTAATTTTGATAGATGTCTCCCACCGCATCGAAACAAAGCGGCCGCGGCCAACATGTTCCTCCTGGTGTAAACAGTGTCAAATTTAATCAACCGCTGGAAAGATACAAAAATTAACAGATTGCCCTACAGATTAATTTAATTTGAAAAACCTTCACCTCTCGGGGACAGAATTTAATGGTAGGGTCAATAGGATCCTTTGTGGACCCCACAATGAATACTCGAATCGACTCAGCTCAATTCAACGAAGTCAGTAACTAGACAGATTAAACTCCAGTTTTTGTTGCTGTATAAAATTTCAACTCATTAGCGATTTCCCCTGGATTTGGAACACCTTCGACAGAATTGAAATTACATTCGAAGGAGAACAGAAATACACCAGACCCAGCACAGTGAATAGCCAAGCCAATTCAACGCAACTCAATTCAATCAAGTGGACCATAGATTTGAGTGCGTTACCCTTGAAGAGTGAATAACTTTCTGTATATTATACCAAAAATGTAGGTCTTTCTGAGCACTATTGGGGGTATGGGACGTGTTCTGCACTCCAACAGCCAAAAACACCGAAATCTGAACGAATAAATTGTCGGGGGGTGCACATAAAAGATGCGAATATGCCAGGCCCTCCGAATTTACAGCACGAATCGAATGGTCTTACTCTCAAAGATTTAAGCTCATGGGAACCGATCTGAGCAAAATGGCTGAAAATTTGAAAAATTTCGGGCGCGCCCTAAGTTCCGCAAACAGCTGTAACTTTCAAAGTCTTCTGAAAACTGAATTCAGAAACCGTAGCGAAGCACGGGTAGCTGCTAACGAACGGCCAGATAATTGGCGAAGTTGATATGAAGGCGGAACATTTCGTGGAAAATCAAGATGAAGGACGGGCTGTAGCACAGGCTTTACAGCTCTTTGCGGAACATAGGGCGCGGCGCGTTTTTTTTTGTTCTTTTTTCAACAAGTTTTCACGAGATCCGTCGTGGTGAGCTCAATTTGACTCGAAAGTAGGCTCATTTGATTCTGACGGAAAATCCGGAGGGCATGTCGTCGCCCAATTTTTTCTAACTACTTGAGATCATTTGCTGGGTCAGATTTGGGCGTTTCGACGCGCTAAATGAGACACACAGAAGAAACGTAATTTCGATGTATAGGGAATCCCGAACATCAATGAAGGATATCAGCACGCTTGCTCCAGAGGCATCTCTGCATCTGAGATGGTACACACCACCCGAGTCAGGTCAGAAAGAGACCAATCATGAAGGGTGGAGGTCACGGCCGACGCGTGTAAGATACTCGCGCGATAGGTCTGCGCGTCGCGTTAGCGCCCTTTTCACGGTTGCGAAGCGGCCAGGATCTCCGGTTGCCGTTTTCAGTGGACCCGCCAAATCAATGGCCAGACTTGGAAAAATTTAGGTCCTTTACCTTGAAAAAAAGGGTCAAAAGTCCCTTGGTGAATATTGAATAACTTTCAATTCCACGCCGAATGAGACCAACTTCTTTGTTGAGTTCTCTGAAAGGTGCTGATCGTCGTCTGCGCACTTTGTTTTCAAGGTTCCGAGGTCAACAATTCCAAGTCCCGACACTGGTTTAGCGGGCCCTGCAAAAATGCTTACCAGATTTTCCAGTCGGTTTAGGAAGCTTTTTGATCCCTCTGCTCGTCTCGTGATCAAAAAGTCGCTTACCGAAAACGTACCGGTAGCGAGTCTACGATAATCAAGGCTCCTACCAGGGGCAATACAGTCACATGTTTGGCAATGTAAAGCACTTTGCGGCCAATATCGCGTCCGAGGGGAAGCTGAATAGACCAAAATGACCGCAATAATCAGGGCTATCGATTGCGGGTACGCGGGCCTCAGAAGATGGCTTTGCGACTGCGCTGGAATTGAACTTGTTTGGAAATCCAATGGCTTGCAGTGAGGGCAATACAGTCACGCGTTTGAAAATGTAATGGATTGCATCCGCCCAATTTCACATGTAAATTACAGGGCAAAATACATATTTTACATGGAGGCCCTCTGACCTACATGTAAAAAAGCGTGAAAACACTCCAAACGGGCAAACAGGGCAGTCTTGAGTCTTCTTCTGGCCCTGCCAAGACCCTCTGGCCGGCTAATAACATAGAACCCCTTCTGAGGTGACACGGATGGCGGACACATTTGAGGATATCTCGTGAAGTGACAGCCGATATTTACATGCTTTACAATGTTTTTTACACCCTTGATGAATGCTCAGGAAGAGCCATGGAAAATGTGACTGCCGGCGGCTCAACTGGTGTAATACTTTTCGCATCTGGGCAGGCAGTTCTGACTCCACAAGCACATTTTGCTTTTTCCCCTTTCAAAAGTGGAATGGGTACGAATTTCTCGGTGGAATCAAGTTCGTGGGCATGGAATGAGTACTCTGAGAGCCCCACAGAAAATTTAACCACCAGCGACTCAAGTTCTGTAAAATTTTCTGTATTTGGGTGCTTCTGACTCCACAAGAGTATTTTGGTTTTGCCGCGTTCAAAAGTGGAATGGGTACAGCTTTCTCGCTCGAATTAGGGTCCTTACCATGGAATGAGTGCTTGGGGAGAGACATGGAAAATTTAACCGCCGGCGGCTGAACTGGTGTAATATTTTTCACATCTGGGCAGGCAGTTCTGACTCCACAAGCACATTTTGCTTTTTCCCCGTTCAAAAGTGGAATGGGTACAAATTTCTCGGTGGAATAAAGTTCGTGGGCATGGAATAAGTGAGAGACCCATAGAAAATTTAACCACCGGCGCCTCAAGTTGTGTAAAGTTTTCTGTATTTGGGCAGTTCTGACTCCACAAGAGTATTTTGCTTTTTTCTCGTTCAAATGTGGAATGGGTACAAATTTCTCAGTGCAATCAAGTTTGTGGGCATGGAATGAGTACTCTGAGAAACCCATAGAAAATTTAACCACCGCTGACTCAAGCTGTGTAAAATTCTCTGTATTTGGGCAGTTCTGACTCCACAAGAGTATTTTGCTTTGTCCTTCAAAAGTGGAATGGGTACAAATTTCTCGGTGCAACCGAGTTCGTGGGCATGGAATGAGTATTCTGAGAGACTCACAGAAAATGTAACCACCGGCGACTCGAGGTCTGTAAAATTTTCTGTATTTGGCCAGTTCCGACTCCACAGGATTATTTTGCTTCGACCTCGTTCAGAAATGGAATGGGTACGGATTTCTCGGTGGAATCGATTAACCACCGGTGGATCAAGTTGTGCAATATTTTCTGTATTTCGGCATCAGCAAGGCGGCTATATGAAATTACCTCATGCGGAGTGGCGCGCACGTGGGGAGCGCCGTTAGTGCTATCGGTGAGCGGGCGTAGGGAAGGCGTCGGCAAAGGAGCTCTTCCACATGCTGGAAGCCTACTGGGCTTCGCGGGGTCGGAGAAGAGCCATGCGGCCCACACCTAGTCCTGTTGTTACCGTGTACCCCACGTAGGCACAGCTTGTCCAACATTGGGCTACACTTGTTTCGCTCATTTCTTCATTAATGCACACCCCAAACCTCTTTCTCTTGAGTTCTCTAGTGAGCTGTGGTGCTCGCGGCCGTGATGAATGCTATCTGCTACGTGACATCGGATGAATTGATTGCGGACCGTTGCGCTGATGCCAAAATTTGTCCAAACCAACCGTTATTAGCGATTTGTGACAACTCAACAGCAACTATTTACATAAAATTCGAGCATTGCAACACCACTAGTCGAAGCCAACCTGTGACTACGGACGTAGTCACAGGTAGTCAGACGTAGGCGCAGGTAGGCCAAGGGGTGGGCAATGTAGTCGCATGCAGTCCATATGTCCATGCGACTACCTCCGTAGTCACACCCTCTGACTACGGGGGGCCTCAACGCAGTGAATCACTATGGTCCTGCGGCATCCCCAGATCCTTCATCCCTTTCCCGCAGTTCCAATGCTGCTAATATGAAGCGGCCATCCGACCTCAAGAAGTGTGACTTCTATCTGACGATTCGTAGCATGAACTTGATTTCGATTGCTGGCGGTTTGTATTTTTCTTTGCGTTTAGCGATGAAACATCTGACAGTTTGAAAAAAGGATCGTTCTTGGATGTGAATCGGACCTTCTCATCCATTTTGATGAACTCGCTGTAAACGACTGTCTCCCCACCCTACAAGACCTCTTAGATCAAGCCGGTATCATCCGTGAGCGCTATGCATCCCAGCCGCCCTCGCAGTTCAATTAATTCTGCCTTTGTCTCAGATTTTGATATTCGTATTTGCTGGATCATCAAACCAAAAATATATGGGCTATATGCTCGACCTGTATGCGCTCCTCAAGTTCGAGTGCTCCCTTGATTTGAAGGAGGCCCTGTTGAGTAACTCTCCGCATGCAAGAGTGGAATAATCGCTGGCTACAAGAGGTATCTGGGCAAACAGGAGCAGACTTTGACGATCAATTCTACCGGAAAACTATCTCCCCAGACGTGCTCCATTTTCTCAAGATAAAGGAGAATGTCGAGGCTGCTTTCGAGTTGAAGCGGCGCAGCAAAGCCCACACATCTCCACATCTTCGCGACGAGACAAACGTCCTACTGCGGTTGTACTGGGAAGAGGAGCTGCACACATTTCGATCCCGCCGCAGCATGGGCCACGCCGCGATCGATCGGGTCGACCGTGACTTCCAGCGACTGGATGGGGGAAAAATGGCGGAATACCTCCAGCGCAGCGCGGAATATGCAGACCTTCTGCAGGACATGGAGAAACTGCGCAACGCCAACTCCCCTAATAATGTGATGGATCATGTTGATTCGTCGGGTTCTCATCGCGAACCAGATCCACCACCCCATTCTCAAGACCCCGTCGATCAACAGCGTATGAATTTGGGCCGAGTTTCTTCACCCGATAGACAATCCTCTCCCACTCCTTCTTCACACTGCGAGTCCAGCCGACCACCGTCCTCGACATGCTCCATCCGTAGCTCTGCTTCGGCGGCGTACCATATGGCCGCTGATTGTGTCGAAGAGTGGGATAATGTGGATCACAGCGACGAGCCCCGCATGAGTGGCTCTGATTTGACTGTGGTGGTCGACCCCGAAACGGGCATACTATCCGACGACTGGTATGAGCCGGAGGAGTTTGAAGAGCTGCTGGAACGGTTGTGTGGACCAGAGATTGGGGAAGAGAATTATTCAGAGGACGAAGACCCGGAGATGGATGAGCCAGAGACAGAAAGCGACGGTGAAAGTGACGACAATGTAGATTAGATTGCAATTCCATACAGAATAAGTACTCATTTTAACTGATGGTTGTGACCATCATCACGCTTGCGTGACTGTCCCACTGATAGATTATTCGAGGGAAGAGGATGTCCCGCAGGCGCAGCCGGAAGGGCAATAGGTTGTGAACGAGCACTGGTATACGTGAGGGCAGGTGGGATTGGAAGGGTGGGAAGGGGAGCTGAAGAGCTAGTGGCAGGGGGGGTATTTGCTGCCAAAGCAGCAGGCAAGCTGCCATTCACCATGGAATCGCGCATGAACTGGTTCATCATCCCTGTAAAGAAGCCAATGAATGGATTGTTGTCTTGCGCGATGCAGCAGTCAGATAAATTCGGATGAGAAGGGGGGAATCTCGTACCCGAAGAAGACATGACTGCAAAAGAGTGCGCTATGACTGAGAGTTGGGGCCAGATACGATAAGAGAACAAACCGGGAAAAGTCAAAACCGACGGCCTTCCAAAAGATCAGTGGTTTTGAGTAAAGAGAAGCGTTCCGCAGTGAGATTTCCGCATCACGCACCGTACTCAAGCATGAGTTCAAAGAGTGGTTCGCCAGCTCCTTCGATTAAAATTGAATTCGTCTATCTGCTCTCCGTGCCCGAAGCATCGGACGCTTCTGCCTGTCTTCCGCTTCGCTATGGCCGCTGTGAACGCCAGAATATCCTTACTCTCTGGCGATGAACGAGCACCTTCCCGATCTGTCCTTGTATTGGACGAGCTATTATCTGAGACTGTACTCGGCCACCTTGGCATTTTTGGCCTCGGGCCCATCCACACAATCAGGTAGATATGGGCACCTATGCTCTGGCATTGAGGTATGCATCCTAAGAGTGAGCTGGGACATTTTCCTCGAATTTACATCACGATTTGAAGGCTTGTCGAATTTTCTTTCCGACGGTATCCCAAAACGGAAATAAACGACCTAGTCGGCCACCCGGCCAAATCGTTCGTTTGCATTCGTACTATCCACCTCAGTGCATCCCAAATCATCCAGGGGATACAAATACATTATTTCATGCACTCAACCTGTACATGTACATCTGAGGTGTATAGAGACCATAGCAACTTCCGTTTCTATCCAGGTAGGACGGTTGAATTGGAGTGTGAACGGAATGTCACGCCCTGCAAAGTACAGAGCGCATCGACACCCCGGATTAAGACACAAAATCACTTCATAAGAAGTATTTTGACATACTGGATCCCAAAGGACGTCTTCCACATATCTGTAACCCCTCCAACAAAGTTCATCTTTATGCGCATCTGAAATTTGGTGTTTTTAACTAGTAGCCCACCGTGACCCGGGACTTGAACAGGTAAAATCTCATGGACATGGGCAGATACAGGGTTGAACCTTTTGAATATATCGACCAAGTTCTAGGTCCATGGAAACGAATGGCTCGCTGTGGAGGTGGTCGGATTGTGGCACTCGAGATCAGGTCGACGGTCTCTTGGAGGGTCTTGAAGGCGAGAGAGGATTGAGTTCGAGTTTCCGATGGCCTGGTGGCATTCTCCCGAATCAAGAGATGAAAACGCGCCCCAAACCTAGGCTGCTCGGAGATAAGAAATGATGTCCGCACGCCGGCATCTTGATAGAAAACCTGCCACAGTTTCTCGTGAGGAATTTATGGCCGTCGCCGTTGACGGGACGCCTAATGAGACTGTACATGAAAAAATTCCGACCGTCTTAATTTTAATTTTAATTTTTGAGTCTGACTACGGGAGACTAATTGCGACCTCCTGAACTGAACTGAACTTCATTTGTGATACAAAGTAGGAGTTTCATCGACTCTGCGCCTCTTCCTCAGTCGAGTTTCACATCGTGGCGTGACTTGCAATGACCCCGGAGGTGGTGTGCCTGTTTCCCACCTCCAGAATCGCGTGTTTAAAGGCGTGAGAGGCTCGCTGATAAGGTCTTCCGGGTCCTCTGGTCCTAAGGCGGTCCTGATGTCGGACGTGTATCTACTACGCTGTAAGGACACCGGAAACCACGTCCTCAATGTCGGACCATACCGGGTGTTCACACTTAGATCCACTACGCATAGAGCAATGAGGTCATAATCCGCCCCATAGTGGCAGAGACTCACACATAATCGGTGCACCCAGTGTATCCGGCGTGTCGGCTGGGTCTATCGGTCGACCATTGTAGCAAAGCCTGGACGAAATTTATCCATGCACTGTCCATTAAAACTTGTCTCACTGGAAACCCGCCTGCATCTCCTGAAGAGCTCCGAGTCCACGAAGAGACTGAAGTGCATAGGTCGACGCCATTCCGAACTTGTACCTGCGGGTGTTCTTGGGCTGGTATCAGTCAGGGAAAATCTCTCAGGGCACAAGATCTACCGAGTGAATCACCACAAAGTGTGCTGTCATAGAATCAGCCGGTCCACAACACTTCGAGATTAATGGGGAGCCTCACGAAGGTAATAAACCGTCTCCTGGTCCCCCATATGTAGTGAGTTCGGTGTTTCGTAGTCAGACAGCAGTCGCCAAGTAGGAGACCGCCTAACAGGCAATCGTCGAGCATGAGAGAGTACTGTAGAAGACAGGCGCACCAGAAGAAGTGGGCCTTCGGCCCTGTGAACGCCTCGTCAACTGCTGCTTGAAGCCGCAATATTGTCTGCCTACGCAATAGGCTAAACGTTCGTTCAACCCCTCCCAGGCCAATGACTTGTACTTCAAGCCCTATGACATGTTTGGTTGGTTCACATGGTAGCGGTCCGGAGCTACAACATACTCTTCTTCTGTTTCAGATGGAGGTATATTTTGCGAAAGGTCTGCTGGTAGCGTCTTAGATCTCCACCAGCAGCCTCAAATATCGCGCTTTCGATGTCCCTGGGTCTTTTTTCATCATCTGGGACGTGGATTTGAATTTGGAATGTGCCTTAGTCATAAAGACGCACGATGATGCCCCGAAACAGAGCTAATGAGCTCGACACACAGCTGTCGGGCCCCTTCGGATAAGATAGGCTGAGAGGGAAGGGACACAGCGCTGGCGCCTTCCATTATTCGAAGACAAAAGCAAGAGTGGCTCGGGCCATACATAAATATGGCGGAAGCGGTGCATAGCATAAAGATCTGATAAATCTAATTCAGTGGTTCGTTCCATTGCCATCAATTGCCATCAGATTTCCGATCGCTTCTGTTAAATTGTATTTGTTTGCACTGGAATGGAGAGCACAAAGCTTTCCCAGAAAGGACCTGGGGAACTAGAAGGAAATCTGAGGAGACAGTTCAAACGGGAATTGCGCTGGCTATCACAAAAACAAGGTGCTGTGAAAATCCAGGTTGAAATGGCTCTAAACGGGGCAATTTACTCATTTGATGCGAAACTTGGCACACCAAGCCACTGTTAAATTGCATTTGTTTGCACTGGAATGGAGAGCAGAAAGCTTTCCCAGAAAGGACCTGGGACACTAGAAGGAAATCTGAGGAGACAGTTCGAATGGAAATTGGGCTGGCTATCGAACAAACCAGTGCCGTGAAAATCCAGATTGAAATAGCTCTAAACGGGGCAATTTACTCACTTGATGCGAAACTCGGCACATTAAGCCACTGTTAAATTGCATTTGTTTGCACCGGAATGGAGAGCACAAAGCTTAACCTGAAAGGACCTGGGGCACGAGAAGGAAATCTGAGGAGACAGTGTGAATGGGAATTGCGCTGGCTATGGCACAAACAAGGTTCCGTGAAAATCCAGGTTGAAATGGTTCTAGACGGGGCAATTTACTCATTTGATGTGAAACTCGGCACACCAAGCCACTGTATAATCAAAATGGCATCAAACTCGATGCTATGCGCTCGGTTCAAAAGCCCTGGCTATAAAAGAATATATCGACCACTGGCGATAAGAACCAGGGATTTCTCGCTTTGGCTCAAAACGATCGACTTCCTGTGGTGAACGAAAACTTTGAAAGTGTAAATTACACGGTCTCAGTGTATTTTTCTGAGCGTTTGCGAGCTCAAAAAGCGATAAATTAAAGCTCCTCGATTTCTTTGCACCAATAGGCTGCCGTATTTTCGATGGTGATTGGTCGGCACGGCAGCTATAATCCTCCCGTTGCTGGTATAAAGCGAACACCCCAAGGACTGCATTGGTGCTGCCTGGTGCATTCCAAAAACGTTTCTCATAAACTGACATAACACCCGACAAATCCGTGAGGGCCGTCATCACAGTCGCGTTGGTTCCGCTCGCCCATCAGCCGGCGGCGTTGGCCCGCCATTCAGACGGCGGGAGGGGCGCTGTCGGGTGGCGGTGACCCGCACCTACCATTTTTGGGAAATTTCCCTGCTCGTTCCATGGGTTGGTCAGTGTCAGTGAGCATAAAACACCTACGATTTAGGGTTTCCCGAGCTCTATAGCCCTCGCGGACGCTTGCTGGAGGCGTAGTGAACTCATGAAAGTGGCTATTTTAGATCTGTTTTGGCGGCGGTTTTGACAGTGATGTGTTTATACATGTTATGAATGCACTCCCTCGCTTCGGCTGTTTCGCGATTCCCTTCGCGTCCACCGCTCCGCTTCCATCGCTGGCGCTCGCCTGTCTATCTAATGAGATTCCACCTCTACATGCCCCATGCCACTTTTGAGGCCGGAAACCCTCTGGGTCCGCCAAATCGGACAATTCCGACTTCGGCCGAAATTCCTCAAAAATTCGCTGGCTCCCGGCATCTTCAACTGGCCCTCGAGGATTCCACATAGACAATGAATGGAATGCACTGTCCTTGTAATGTTGAGGCTGAATGTACACCACTGCTCTCCCTCAATACCCTGCGCTCTGGACTGCTCATCCTCCTTGCACCAGCTACACACTGCTTTCGGCCGGCATACCCGGGTTCAGAGTACAATCTATCCTCCCCAAATAATATAATTTCCCTATCTCCCTTTTGTGATGCACTCCATCAGCCGATTTCGCTAGGGCGGCAATATTGTCTAAATCACATCCGGGTAATGCACCACTATTTCCGCCGCTCGACGGCCCGTCATTATGCTTTGGTTAAATCTCATATACTCCGGCATTCTACCCTTTCTTCTGGTTTCACTCCTCGTACATTCGGTGTTCAGGGTCAACCTTAAACACTGTACCCGTAATGGCCACATCGGCGATAAAATCATATTAAAATGTGCCTGGGGTTCGAGCGTTGGATCTGAGACCCTGATACATATTTTTCTGATGTAGCGTGAGGAAATCGTCAGTAATGTACGGCCCACGGAAGCAACGAACACGGTGTGCCTCATGGTTTTTCTGTGTTTTGTTTTTTTCCTGCATTTTGGCAGGTTACCGAAAGCACTACTGCATCCTGTGCCTCGAACACTCGATAGAGAAAGCTGATGTATATATTTTATATGTCCTAATGCCGAGCATCAGTAGTTGATGTGTATTTCGCAGCCCCAAGTGAGCGGAGTGAACACAATCCAGCTAAATGTCTTGGGGTTGGATTTTGATGCTTTCTCATTAAAATATCAATTCGTGGGATGTTCAAGTACCCTCGGGGGAGGAAAATTGTGTCAATAATGGCCACAGATACAATCCATGAAGTGTTATTGGCCCTTTGGAATGAAATCTGGGAGCTTCAACTCTGGTCGAGGAACTGAGTCGAACATTGGTGTATTACCGTACTGAGTTTATGCTTCTAAATGGACACCTATTCTGAAATTTATTTTTTTACCGCATGCCAGTCTATAGACGTATATATTTTCGGAAACATTTCAACTCCCTGACCTCCCCCGTGATGAAGAATGATCCATAAAACAATTTCTCGGATCTGTTCGACGCACTCCATTCCTCTCCTCTGAACCTCGTCTACACTGTGTGCCCTGACCCTATCTGCGTACACCGGGCGCGCTCGAAGAGGAAGGTGCTGTGGAGTGGGATCTGCCTGGGCGCAGGCTCGCGAATGCCATTCTTGGCTCCTGGAGAGTCAGGCTACGAAACGAGATTCGGGAAGGCGTACGCCCCAACGCTGAGCATCGAGCTCTCCCCGGCAGCCGCAGCCCAACTACGGCGCGTTCTTTTTGGACCTGAAACGAGTTTTGGTGTGGTGGCCTCGTCTCGACGCCGTCGGGTATTCACATTTTCTTTCCCGGCGAGCGCACTGTCTGTGGTGCAATCATCAGGATCGAAATAACAAGACGGCCAACGTACACACTTGCACGTCTGGTCCGGGCTGTTCTTGGGCCGCACGCAACCAATCTTGCGTTAACGGCAGGATAGGCAGGCCATTAGTTGCTTATCCTTCTTCCGCGGTTGGGTTGTTTTAAATGTCGGGTGGAGGCTATTCCAGTTGTCGGAGAGTTGGAAGTCCCGCTGGGCGTGAATTGGATCCGGATGGCCATACTCAGAAGGGCAATAATCTGAGAGCTGAATATTCGGTGCGATGTGAACAGGGGGTCGACAGGGAGAACCAATCATACCTGAGTCGTGTGAAGATCCCCGCCCCAGTGCTGGAGCTGTAGATACACGTCCCCGTCCCCATTGCGGAGGCGGGGCCCACACCACCGTACTCGCTGTAATCGTATTCTCTATATTCATCGAGGATGATTTCGGTACCTGTGGCCTGATGAATGAGCAGCGCAGAGGATAGGTGATACATCGCGAACCTCTAGCGAGGCAGGGATCAACGCTTGGTCGGGCAAGTGCGTACCCAGCAAATGGAGAGAGCCGAGCAAGTTCGTCCACGCTCTGAGAAAGATACTCAATCTCGGTTGGCGGAGGATCCGAGGTAGCGATGAACATGGAAGAGAGAGACATTGTCGCTGGCCAACGCTGGACCCACAATGGTGACAGGGATCACTCCCTTCTCATTGGTCCATCACACGTCACGCGTCACGCCGGGCTTGTTGGGTTTTGGAGTGCGAAATCAGACAAAATTATAGAGATAAATATCGGATGATAATTAACGGTTGGCTGAGCTCTGCAAACGCTTGAGCAGTACATAGAATCTGTAGCTACTTATATACTAAACACAGTTTTACAGCTCTTTGCAAAAGTAATGACACCTCCGATCATTTTGTAAATAAGAACAACTTCAGAAGTCCTCTCTTGCCGCGCTCACTGCGGCTTCAATTCTCCACCAAATCCCTTGATAATAGGCGCGTTCGAGAGCGTTTTGAAGCCGCTTTCTATCACAGGTAATTAAAGTCTCTAATTGCAACTTATTTTTTTCGACCTGATTTGGCTCCAGTACGTTTCGGTCGTCATCTTGCAAATGTCTTTTCTGGTCCATTCCTTGTCCAATCCAGCTCAAAGTAGGTGCATTCGAGTGGCGTTCTGCCCCCCTCTCCAACCGTGTGCCACCGGCTGCTCTCTACGGCTCTTTTTCACGCATGCACCCAGGACGCACCATCTCATTCCACGCTTTTCTCGGTCAATTTTATTTCTATTATCTCTATGCTAGAAGCATTGTGGAGTCTCCATACAGTGGATTCCAGCTGACATACTTGCGGCGAGCACGGGTTGCTGAAGCCTGTGCGCGCGACGAGCCCCGTACCGTCAAAAAATCAGGTGGGGAAACGCCCTTGGTGCAATCGATGAGCTCCGAAGGCAGAGCGAAGTCGCCCGGGTAATCTCCTCACGCAGGGAACAGACAGCGGAGAATATGATGATGGTGCGTACACCGAGGTGCTTGAGGGCAGCGAAGTGGATTGCTGACTCGGAGGGTGAGATTGAGTGGGCGGACAAAAGCCACCAAAGCACCAGAAGGAAGAGACAAAGTCGCAATGGGAGAAGAAGGGCATCCCTAGGGATTGTAGTCCGTTAAATTTGCTGCGTGAGAAGCCGAGGGAGGAAAGAATGTCGCCGAGGTGTAGATGACCTTGCTCCCAGAGATTTAGTGCAGCGATTTTCACCTGTCGATTGATTGTGCCATTGCCCATTGCGACTAGTGCCCTGAGTAGAACACTAGCGTCAGCTCAAATCCGTAGGATAGTGGCTTCATAACGCACCTAGGATGAAGGGGATACAGCTAGAAATCGCCGAGGAAAAGTGTGGAGAAGACGGCGCGCTGGTAGCGCGAGCACAAAATGCGGTGCTGGAGGTCGAAGAACTAGGAGGTATTGTCGGTCCTGTTGGAAAGGCGGGCTTAATGCGAGTCGAACGCGCTTACTTTGAAGTGAAGCGGACAAGAACTGAGCCAGGAAAGACGATTTGAAAAGAGCTGGCTGGGCCACGCGAGCCGAATAAGGTCGAAAAAAGAAACACGCAAATAGAAGGCGAAACCATATTAGAATGAAAGCGGCTGAGAAACGCTGTCGAACGCACCTAGTTTCAAGAATATCTGTTAAGAACTGAGTCCGCAATGGACGCGTCAAGACAGGAAGTATTGAAGTTGTTCTTATTTACAAAATGATCGGAAGTGTCATTACTTTTGCAAAGAGCTGTAAACTAGGAAGCGCAACTTTTTGCCATTTTCGTCATGTTTCCGCATAGGACAGCTATAGCTCAGGACACAGGTCTCAGATTCACCAAATCTTGGATATGTTATACAAATTCATGATATCTAAAGGATGAGACTCTTGATGGGAAGGCCCAAAGAGCATTACCCGTATAGAATGCTTTACATTGGGACGGCAAAATTATGCCCCCGTAAAAGCGAGCAATGGGGAGTCAATTTTGGTCACATTCACTATCGGAGTATTCTATCCCCTGGAGAACGTGTGGGAAGACACTGTGTCAAAAAATTAGGTTAATTGAGTATGAAAAATCGAAGTTACAGCTGTCCTATGCGGAAACGTGATGAAAATGGCAAAAAAGTTTATGTTTTGATCCCATCAAAACAATAAGGGGTCATCCCCTGATAAAGTGGTCGGAGACGGGCCTGCTCTGGGCCTGCTTACTGGGCGGAAAGCATCACACTAGGAACTTGCACCCACAGTTGATGACTTCGGTCCGCACATCCATAACCGGTGAAAGATTCGGGTCAATCACCCTATTTATAAAATTACGTGTGTCTGTCTGTCTGTCCGAAGCCTTTTCAAACTCCGCTGATTTCATCATTCAGCTGACCTGTCCACTTTACAGAAAGAGGATGCCGGGTCGCTTCGCTCCCCGGCAGCCGCTTGTATTACTTCTCAAATGAATATTTGTAGGGTTTGAAAATTATCCGAGTCTTTGAACTCACTCTCATTTTTTATTCATTTGCCGATTGAAAGCTCTGAGACATAAGAAGGTTCACTGAGCTATCTAAATATGACGTATAAGATGGTCGAGAAGGGACTAAGGAAATAAAACCTTCGAACTAGGTCAACTTCCCACAGTTCGACTTCAGACAGGAATTCTTGAACCGTGTCCCACAATGAATACTGTAGAACTACAATACATATCACTGGGGAGTAAAGCATGAGAAGTGCAGTGCGCCAGCCAGATCTGCACCAGCTGAGAAAAATATACTGTGAACGTGTTGGCGTGCGGTGGAAGATCTTACGAAAGTAAACCAACATCATTCCGTTTAGACTGACTGAGCTTGGGCAGGAGTTGTGGAAGGTGTCACTAAGCAAGTAAAAATTGTGTGAAGTGTACCTAATGGCTTGTCTGGTTGAGAGAAATCGAGTTGAAGACTCGAGATCCCATTCATGCTACTATGGGTGGAGTGAACAGGTCTACTTAATTAATCTGTGTGGCTGTGCTAAAGCGGCCGGATTAAAGAGCGGATTAAGCTTCTGCACGACATGGCTCTCCGGCTCAAACTCGGGGACTGAAATATCGACATTTCTCTTTGTTACTACACCTTTCTTTCGAATTTCAGAGGTCAGTTTGGAGCCCGACCGCCATCCCGACACGTCCCGACACATCGTCGGGTGTGGCGGAGACGATGGCGAGGGTAGCGCCAACGCCTGCCAACGCCCGGCAACAGGTTTAATGTGACGAGATGGCAACCGTTGCATTTTACTACATAAGGAAACCAGATGCAGATGCTGGATCTGCATCTGGCAGCCGAACGAGCTCTTACCGACCTTTGGGTTGGTGGAGGTATCGGTAGATTGGGTTCAGGCAGGGAGGCTTTCCTGGACAGACTACAATAAGTATTCTGTTCTTGTTGCCGTGAAAAAATAAAAATAAAACCTTAGGCGTCCTTTTCTGCTTGACAGGGGTTGAAGGGATTGATAGAACGGGCTCGTCGGGCACATGCTACTCGAATTCGGCCACAAGCTCCTCCAATTCGGTCACGGGTTCCTCACCGCGTATCCCGAGGCCGAAAGTCAAGAAGACTAAGGCTCAGAATCGTACGGGAATATGCCCGAGTAGGATCCAGCTTCAGCGTTGAAGCTCGCAACTCCAATGATGGGGCTGCCCCAGGTTCAGAAAGTTGAACCCGATGCGCGGTCGAAAGCCTCAGATCGTGATCCGATTCCTAAAACGGAACACGAAATGGAGAGGCTCACGCTGCTGTATAATAAAATCAGCGAGCTTGAAGCGAGGCAGCGCGCCGAGATGGACTCGCCACAGGTGAGAGAAATACAGAACTTGAAGTCCTCAATGGCGCCCAAATTGCGGGGCGTAACTTCAGGCGGATTGGCTGCCGGGAGCTTCCTTGACAAAGCCTTGCGTGGCGTGAACAAGATCGGGCAAGGCCCGCCGCCGTCCGACTCGTCAGACAGTTCTTCGAGCTCGAGTTCTGACTCCAGCTCTCCGAACAATCAGACGCATATAATATATGCGTACGTGATAAACCTCAGCTACACCTACCATAAGGGACCGTACGAGGTTTCAGGCTTGTCCCGTCCACGGGTGGTTTGCTATGCGTGAGGCGAGCTTTCACCGCTGCAGATCCAAATAAAACCTGCATCGACAGTTCAGCCCAGCGCAGTCCCAAAGTACACGCCTTCGTATGCAGTGGTGGCAAAAAATAGTGCAACAGGGTATTTTGAGCCCGTTTCTGGGTGAATCGTCTCGGACCGAAGAGTGGACATGAAATTTGGGTGATTTAAAGATTTTTGGGACACTTATCAACTTACCATATATGGCAACTCGGCCGAGAGGAATTTTCTAAGTATTAAATTTTGACCACTTTTTTTGAGACCATCGCAAATCCAAAAACCGTTTATATGCCATAAAAGTACTTGTAAATTAGACCCCACCCATATTTTATTCGACCTGAATCGCTGTGGGTCTGAGCTCGTAACGGGGCTTGCAAGTTGGTGATTTTGTGCGAAAATTGCCAAAAAATGGCCAAAATAGCTGAAACTCGGCAGTTTGTCTCTTACATTGTGAGTTGAAATCACAAGCAATTTGGGTGAAATAAAATGTGATAGAAGCCACCTTTACAAGTACTTTCAAGGCATATAAGCAGTTTGTAGATCTGCAATGGTTTCAAATAAAGTCGTCAAAATTCAATACTTAGAAAATTCCTCTCAGTCGAGTTGCCATATATGGTAAGTTGGTAAGTGTCCTAAAAATCTTCAAATTACCTAAATTTCATGTCAACTGTTTGGTCCGAGACGATTCGCCCAGAAACAGGCTCAAAACACCCTGTTGCATTATTTTTTGCCACCACTGTACGTATGTCTCCGAGTCGTCCAAAATTGTTTTGATTCGGGGGTCAGATTATACACAAGCGCTAAACAAGGCACTTGACCTTGAACACAAGATGAATGAACATCGGCGTCAAGAAGACAGGCATCGAGAGAGTTAGAAATCGAATGCTCACATATCACGCTGAGTTACACGGTTCAAGTTTGACGTGAATCAAATTCCCCACGTACCCGTCGTATGAAAGATATTCAGCGGTTGCCGTTCACTGGACATGAGGCCGCGAGGAACCAACCGAAGGTTGGTGACGAGCGGCGTGATTAAATCTCCAAGATTCCGGCTACTATTATCTACGTGGCTCAGATAAATAGTCGTCGGAAGTCCTCGACGAGCCGACAGACACAACAGAAATATTCTGGAACATGTTGAACAGATCCGCAGATGGAGTTAGCTGTGATTCCTAGAAAAAATAGCCCGACATTGAATAGTTGTGTGCACAGAAATACTAACTTGACATACCACCATCTCGACGTCTTCGTCAAGTGTTTGTACAGCACAGAGGATGTCGTACTTCTTATACTCGGTGCGGACGATATGGCGTGCATTGTTGATCCAACCCGAAGGCCAGTTCTGCTTCTTGAAGTATGCCATCTTCAAACCGGGATGAATAACTGTCCGAGGAGCCCGAAAAAAGGCATTTGACAATAAATAGAGATTAAAGGTGTACTCATTGAGATGCGATAAATGTTAGACTCATCAGTGCGTCCGTAATAGCGGTTCATTGTTTTCGTTGCGAGTAGAAGAGCCATTTTGACAGATAGGTGGATGTCGTCGGGTGGCAACTGTCAGAAACATGACAAGAAAATGATGTCGAGTTGCTAAAGCTCTCGAGATTAGTGCGCTTGACGTCATTTTAGGGGGAGGCCAGGCAACGAATATTATATGAACAAAAACAAAATGGTGCTTTGAGAATTGAACCGTTGAGATAATAGAAACAAGGAAATAACAGTAAAGCTGAAATAAACCTCTGGACCAAAGTAGCTATGGAAATATTCCAAATACCTCTCTATACCCCTGTACCTCCGGAGGTAAGCAGAGGTTTGGGCAAAGGTACGGAAATGGTAGTCTCTACCTCTACCTTACCTGTACCTCCCCCCATACATCCCAAGGTATGCCCTTACTCCTGGTGAACCTTATTGGCAGAGTAGTCGAGACAAACCAGAGATCGGAGAGAACGGACAGTCGGTCAAACGAAAGACGAGGGCCTCACTGGAGAAATAATATTCCAGGGTATGAACGACGAGCAACGTATGCCCACTGCAACGTTGAAGAAACATTAGAGCACATACTTGGGGAGTGCAACGCACCGGGACGGTCAATCATATGGAAACTGTGCAAAGAACTGTGGGAGAAGTACTTCTGCCATCAGTACCATCAGACCCTGCATATCGATCTGATCAGAACCGCGCAGTGGACGAAAATGAGGTGCCCTTCACCAGCCACGTAGTCCAACATTTTTGGTTGACCCTATCTACAAGAATTTGATGGCTGACAAGATATTTCTTCATTTGTGGATTGCTGCTGCTTTAATAAAAAGTTTATGCCGGTCTGTTGAGCCTTACTCCAGCCGCTTCCTCCGATGGCGCCCGTTACTTCGGCCTCTAAGTGAAAAGGAGCACCGGCTGTGCTCAAAATGGAAAAATAAATAAATTGCCCTTGCGAAAATTCCGCAAAGAGCGTAATGACATTTAAAAAGGTACCGTGATCAGATCCCTAAACTAATACCTTCGGCACGAACGGTGTCCATGCTGCCTGCAGTGCCGCCTCCATCGCCTTCATCCTCTCGAGGACCTTCTCCTCATCCATACGTCGCCCCACAACCTGGAGGTAAGTGGCAACCCTTCCATTTTTTCGGCGCTATACACACTATAAACGCCCTCCGCGATAGCATTCATCCCCTGGAACTTCGGCAAGCTCGAGAAGTCCGCGGGCAAGGCGTCGACTGCGCGATCGACGAACGTAACGGGGAGAACACCCGCGGCGTAATCCAGCAGGTTGAACAAAAACGTATACCCGGCGCTCATCAGGCAGGCGCGGTCGCCCGTGCCACACATTTTCGAATACTTTCACTCCCAGCATGACTCCAGAGCCATTTTTTAAGACTCGCATACCGCCAGTGGATAGCCCTGGTCATTCTGGTCATTTTCAGCTCAAAAGAGTCTGCTTGGAGGCATTATTGACCTCTTTAGCGTCCAATCAGTGCTTTACATTTTCAAACGCGTGACTGTATTGCATTTTAAAACACTTTCACCTCATGCGCGACTCCAGAGCCATTTTTCTGAGGCTCGCACACCGCCAGTGGATGGATCTGGCCAATCCGGTCATTTTCAGCCAAAGAGTCTGCCTTGAGGCATTATTGACCTCTCTGTCCAATCAATGCTTTGCATTTTCAAAAGTGTGACTGTATTGCATACACTTTCAAACACGTGACTGTATTGCACATTTTCAAACGCGTGACCTTCTCCAGCCGAAAGCAGCCGGCAATGCTTTATAATCGGAACATGGAGCTATTTTGGCCCTTTGCATTTGTGGTTCCTTCCCCCATATTTGAGTTTCCTGTCCCTCATATTTGAGTTTCTGAGTGTTGAAACCCCGCGCCTCGTTCATGATGATGGGATTACGGTTTTGGCCGTCATTGGAACCTGGCAATCACTGCCAGTACTTTGCATTTTGAAATGCGTGGCCGTCTTGCAATGCCTTCCATTTTCAAATGCGTGACCGCATTGCCCTTCTCTGCATTTTCAGACCTCGCTGCTGTACATGAGAAGTGTGTACATAGTTTTCTGTGTCTTTCGGAGAATGAATATATTCAGAGTGCGACTGATCCGGCCGTCCGAGCAGTACTTACCAGATCTGCTGATCTGGTTAGGTTAAAACAGTGACCCAGTTAGTGGGCTCTGCCACAAAGCGCGCTACAATTGGTATGCCAGAAGGAAACCCTGTCATGGGAGTCTGGACCTATCTCGACTAATTTAGCGTACCATTGTGCCATAATTTTTGGGTCGGTATAGGCAATTCTTGGCCATTTTCCTTCGAACTTTAGAGAGAGAGAAAGTCTCTATATCAGGATTGAACCCCTTCTGCCTCCTCAGAATTCCTGGAATTACCTCAGTGAAGGTAGCGTACGTTGCGAAATTTGGTATGGTGCGCTCCGCTTAGTCACCGCTTCCCCGTAACAAGTGCTGCTGGTCACTCAGTTTTCCACCGATTTTTTTCCCCTCTTTCCAAACGACTTCTTTTCATGCGGGGAACATTTTGGCTAGACGGAATCTTCATAATTAAATATTTGAGGGAGTTATGAATTTTCCCATCGTCCGATTTGGCAGTGTGAGTTACATAGCCTCCATTACTGATCGAAAACCCTCGCAACCTGCTCCGGAATGCGCCGGTGTGATTTGTACTTCGTGGAACTGAACTTCTGCCCTTGAAGCTGAGCATCCTGGGTTTCCAGGCCTGCTCGGTACACATCCATCCATCGGACCATTCGATGTTCCCAGTGCCAAATTGTTGCCACTTTCACTGACGCGACGGATTTCGGCATGTTCTCCGTGAGTGTGTAATCACAGTTATCACGGAGATATTTCTTGAGCATTCCCAAAAGAATTCGAAGAAGTTCAGCTCGCAATGAAATTTCGGCAGAAAAATGCAGAGGTGGCCACTTTTGCTCCATGAAGTCGGAATAAGGCACAAACCATTGTGTCGGCATGTCGATTTTGTGCGAGCGCAAGCAGCTGCCGCGAGCTGGACTTTTCTTTTGGATGGCATGATGGCAGAGCGGAGTAAATGTAAATTTTCGGCCGAAAGGGGTACACAATAAAAAAAATTGTGGCCTCCGGCCGATTTGGCAGTAGTCCCAAAGAGGTGGTGACTAAGCGGAGCGCACAATAGGCGGCCCATTCTGTAGCAGTGCCCCCGGTAACTAAAAGTATCGGTGGATGTCTGTTTGACCCCATCTATGTCCTCTGGCAGATTTCTGAGTAGGTAGAAGGTAGATTTACAGCTCTTTTTTCACCAGAACAGCTTTCCTGGGCTCAATTCTCAACCGTTTTCCTTGGGAGTATTATCAGCGACTGCTGACCGGGCCGAACTAGGTAGTGAGCCACTTGCATAATACAAGGCATTGTGAGTAGAATCCTGAGATTTGGTGACTACGGGATGCAATACGACCTATGAGGACACCGTATGTCAAATACATATCTGCTTCCGGCATCCTTCTCATATCCAACTCGATCTCAGCTTGTGATCTCATAGATATACCGCTGAGAATAAATTTCCTTTTTTGTTTGCTAAGGCCTGAGATCACCTAAGGCCTACGGCAAGGCCTTAGAAATTCTGAGGGTCGATTTTTAAGGCCTTAGGGCCATCACTGCGACGGGGTCTGTATGTGTTGACATTTGTTTATTGATATTATTGATCGGGGGTCTCTGCCCAAAGCGCCACACCTCTTATTATTATTAATTCCATTATAGTGCTTGCAGGCCCCTTGGGGCCTATGTAGCACTCTACAAAAAACAATGTAACTAACGGCTGGAGTGGAGTGAGGGCCGGGGATGGAGTCAAGAGGGGATGATCATCGTAGTGCCGTGAGGGA
Source organism: Mycena leptocephala (assembly GCA_029378395.1). Taxonomy (NCBI): domain Eukaryota; kingdom Fungi; phylum Basidiomycota; class Agaricomycetes; order Agaricales; family Mycenaceae; genus Mycena; species Mycena leptocephala. Next base: position 284,090 of record JARJLF010000055.1, on the reverse strand, counting down.
GGAGGATTTTATAGGTATTGGGCAGGGTGTGTCATGGCGAGGATATATGAGTCTAAAATGCAAATTTAATCGTAGCTATCTAATTGGGGGAAAGTAAGTAAGTATACGTATTCGTATTTCGAGTCAGAGATCGTAGCGGGGGAGGCGACCGGTGTCCCGCACGAAGGCGAGAACTGGGCCGGGCTCGTTCTTGATGGAGAGGAGGCTGCGGAGGGAGATCCGGGAGGTGCCAATGCGGGCGATCAGCCGGAGGCGGTGGGCGCGGTGGGCCGGGCAAATGAGGAGGAAGTGTGGAACAGACTCAGGCGCTGCGGCACAGTGGGGGCAGAGGGGGGATGGGGCGAGGTGGAAGCGGAAGAGGTATGCATTGAGCCCGATATGTCCCGTGCGCAGCTGAGTGAGGATGCTGCAGCCCGGGCGACTCAGGCCGGTGTACATGCGTGCCACGGCCTTGGAGGGGGTGGCTGAGTCGAAGGTGGAGATGCGAGCGAACCTCGGCGACAGCTTCCACTCCGCGAGCCAACGAGCAGCAAATGATTTGATGCCGGACGCGATGGCGGCAGCCTTGCTGGCGGGGAGTGCGTTCTCGAACAGTGCGATGCGAGACGAGAGCGGCGTCGAGTCGCCCAGAGCAGCCTCCTTCGCGCGCTCGTCGACCAGCTCGTTCCCCTCGATGCCGACGTGCGCGGGCACCCAGTGGATTCGGATCTTGAGGGTGCGGCGCTTGCGGAGAAGTCGGCCGAGGAGGGCGTGGAAAGCGGCGAGGAGGTATTGCCCGGGCTGGGATTGAGGGGAGGAGATGGCCTGGATTGCAGGCTGGCAGTCCATGAAGAGGTCGACGTCCGTGAACCTAGGAGTGCCCGCGATGATGTCCAGGGCAAGGATGGCGCCACAGACCTCGGCTTCGAATACCGTGTGCTCGTTCTCGCCGCCTAGGTGCTTCGTCCTCGTCGCCTTCACCTCCCGTCCCTTCATCGCGACCGCTGCCGACCCTACTCCTCCTTCGTAACCCGATCCGTCTGTGAAGATACACGTACCACCTCTTGTCGTGATGCGCGTCATCTCGTTCCTCGCCTCGTCCTTCGTGCGGGCTATGTGGGTGGTGACTGTCCCAGCCGGGTTCAGTACGAGTCTCCGCTGGGGGTCTATCGTCTCGAAGTCGCGTCGTAGGATGGGGAAGGCGGCGATGATGTGGTGAATCGGGGAGCGGTGGAAGCGGGGAAGGCGGCGACAGCGGAGGAAAGTGCGGCGGACTGGGTTGGAGGCGGGGAGACAGGCGAGGCGAGTCGCGGCGTTGAAGACCGAACGATTGAGGCGTATATGAGTGGGAAGGAGGTTTGCGTGGAAGTCAAGGGTGTCAGTGGCGGTGGTGCGGAGCGCGCCCGTGATCAGTTTACATGCTTGCCTTTGCACTTTGCCAAGCTCCTTCGAAACCCAGACCGTTCCGGCTCTCCTAGCTCCTTCGCGTTCCGTCACGGGCCGGTACCATACCGGGAGTGCGTACTCCATGCGTGGTACCACGACAGTGAGGAAGAGTTGGCGGAAGTACGAGTGGGGGAGGCCGAAAGTGGGTGACGCGATGCGTGAGAGGGCGAGCACGGCCTTCGTGCCGCGTCTGTGAGCCAACTCGACGTGATTCCGGAAGGTGAGCTTATAGTCCAGGAGCACTCCAAGGAGCTTCGCGGTGGTGGAGGCTTCCACACCTCACCATACCCTTCACCGTGTAATCAGTGTTCAAACTGGATTATCGCTCGAGAGCGACTTTGTTCAAACAAACTTTATATGGTTACTGCGGGCTGCTTCTCGGAAATATGGAATGAAGCAAGGCGTGTTGCTGCTTCAATGCAAGATAGATACCGCCCTCGCTCATAGTCACGTATTTCATCAACTGATTTCCGACCGGAAGTTCTGGGTTGATTATTGGTCGTTGATGATTTGTTGTGTCTGTACCTTCCAATTTGCCTGGTCTGGAGGCTTGCCACAGAAGTATTTGGAAAGATACTGGAATAGGGCAACTGTTGTTGAGAACTCCACATTGATATGGCAGTCGTATTTTAGAATGAGCCATGGAGTGTCCGAGACAATGAACGCATCTGGTCAACCAAAAGATTTTGTGATCGGATTTTGCCATACCGCGCTCATTGAATGAGGATTCAGGGATAACTATAGGCGCCAGCATATACTTACAGTGGCGGCAAAAAAAGAATGCAGGTGGTCGTGTGGGCTTGCTTCCTGATCAAATGATACCAAATAAAATTGTGGCATGGGCCTAGAGCGATTTCATGCCCTAAAAATGGGCCATTTCAAGGAAAAATGAACGAAAAACACTGAAAATAAGCAACTTGGTGGGAGCATTGTGAGCTCAAATCGACGTCAATGTATATCAACCAACATATGAATATGGCCCGTTTTTCAAATACATACTTTCATGCTATCATGACCATTGCTTGGTACCGTACGAGAATGTTCTACGAGGATGACGTTGAATAGCTAAATGGGAAATGGAAGATACTGCCTGGCAAACGCACGGCTTTGGCACGGCCTCACCCCCAAGTTGATGATGACTAAGTAGTATAGAGATTGATCGCTCAGGTTTTCAGCTCTGCGGACTTAGTGACCCATCCACCGTCCCTGTGCAAAAAATGGACTCATTTAACCACGTGCTTTCGGATATTTTCAATATTTTGTGAAATTGACCCCGATTTGGCCATGGCGCAATACAAGTACAAAGGTGGCGACCAAGATCCCAGCATCCAGCCAAAATCGGCGTCCAGGATGAACCAAGAATATTTGGACTTTATCAGTACCTTGCGGCAGTCGAAGTCTCTAACTCAACCTCTTTACGACTTAGAGGAGTTCGAGCTTGAATGGTGGCAAAGGCTGGATTGAGAAAATCTCGATCATCATTGCTTCTAGGGATAAAGTGGCGTGAAAAAAAGCATAACATTTCCATGCTGAATAGCACAGAAATCATGTGTATCTATTTGAAAAACTGATTATGACTGGGACGTCATCGACAACTGCTGCACAATGCCCGAGAAATATCAAAGACAAGTTCAATTCGTGATGAGATGGACGTTGAATCACTGTTGTCTATGAATGGAGGAACATATGTTTGAGCAGGCCACGCAATACCAGGCCGATACCCTGGAGCGCAAAAAGTTATGGGACAAAAATGAAAGAAGACAACAGTAAATCTGTCATCAAATGCATCCTGGATAAGGGTGCTTCGTCCGACCTGGAAGTCGAGGCAACGAATCCGGAATACAGTTGGAATACAGCATAGGAGGGTTCCTTGGATACAGTATGTGCAATACGATCACGCGTTTGAAAATGTGCAATAAGGTCACGCGTTTGAAAATGTACGGCATTGCAAGACAGTCCCGCGGTTGAAAATGTGCAATAAAGTCACGCGTTTGAAGATGTGCAATAAGGTCACGCGTTTGAAAATGTGGAATAAGATCACGTGCTTGAAAATGTGCAATAAAGTCACGCGTTTGAAAATGTAAGGCATTGCAATACAGTCCCGCAGTTGAAAATGTGCAATAATACAGTCGAGAAAAAACAAAGCACTGATCGGACGCTAGAGAGGTTGCTAATGCCTCCAGACAGACCTTTTTTAGCTGGAAATAACGGGCATAATCAGGGCTGACCATTGGGAGTGCGCGCGCCTCAGAAAATGGCTCTGGAGTCGCGCTGGGGGTGAAAATGTAAAGGAGGGCAATAAGGTCATGCGTTTGGAAATGTGCAATAAGGTCACGCGTTTGAAAATGTGCTCGCGCAGTGACGGAATAAATCGAGGAGTGTGGTTGAAGGAAATGGGCGTGTACGAGTGCAAGGCTCAATCGAGACAGAAGGAATGGGTGGAATAAAATCAGAGTCGATCGGCTCACCGAATGAGCTCCGTGTGCATGTGATCCAAAAAAGTGAACGAGAAATTAGAAGGCAGGGATAAAACATCAACTATATTTAAAACTCTATATGTAGAACATCCATAGAAATCGATTGGTGGTGGTTTCAAAGCATTCGGAGAAGAATTGAGGGAGAGATCGGGGCATTACAGCAATTGGCAGTACCGAAGGCGCGGATTGAAAAAGTTCTGTTTTGGGATGTTTTTGAAGAATTCCCGATATCTCAACGAGTTCTGCACCGATTCACATGAAACCTAGATGGAAATACTCAGCTAATTCATGCCGAATTAGTGATAGAACGAAAGTTGTAAAAATGATGTATATCCAGTGACATTGGGTTAATGGGCCATTTTGTGGATGAATGCAGTTTACAGGCATCTAGACACATCCAAATGATGTCGACTTGTGTCAGGTAAGGCTTTGATACATTCTGCAAGTTGTCATAGATTCAGATTTGCGAAGAACTCAGCAGTGGATTCAAATTTCACAATATTTCCTGATTACAATATATTGCTCAATATCCTGATGTGTTTAGAAGCATGATAGATTGAACTTTTGAGGATTACGACTCTATGACAAGTTTAAGGATGTATCAAAGCTTTACCTGACAAAAATCTACATCATTTGGATGTGTCTAGATGCCTGTAAACTGCATTCATCCACAAAATGGCCCATTAACCCAATGTCACTGGATATACATCATTTTTACAACTTTCGTTCTATCACTAATTCGGCATGAATTAGCTGAGTATTTCCATCTAGGTTTCATGTGAATCGGTGCAGAACTCGTTGAGATATCGGGAATTCTTCAAAAACATCCCAAAACAGAACTTTTTCAATCCGCGCCTTCGGTACTGCCAATTGCTGTAATGAAAAGCAGCTTTTTTTAGAAAAAATGATCCGCGCCTTATGTTCCGCAAATAGCTGTAATTACACCTCAGTCCCCTGTGATCGATCATGACTTCCACGGCCACTGTGGGTAACGAAATTGCAGAGAATCGAGTTTTTTTGAGACTACCTGCCAAGAGCATAAGGCTAATTCTGCTCCGAGCGAAATTTTAGAGGCTGTTGGAGAGCTTCCGAGTTCTGGTCGTTTCCAATACCGAGGACATAATCGTGGACTCCACAGCGCCTGGACCATCCTTTCCAGCCGCGCTATCCAGTTTCGGGTGGCCCTGGTCAAGACAAAGCTTTTGGATGGTTACAACTTCCGCAGCATGCTCTGGGCGTCTGAGCGCCAAAATGGTCAGTTTTCGATTGTCGCGCAAATGGAATGTCCTAGAGAATCTCCTCCTATTCCTGACATTTTTCCTGGACAGCCAGCACGATTCTGAGCACATCTGTGATAATAGTTTTACCGAGAGGAAAGACACAGACCATTAAGCAGTCCGCAACATGAAGAAATAAAGTCTGAATTTAAGTTTGTAGCCACTGCACCCGCTCATGGATGAACTCGACTTGGTTGAGTTCTTGAAATCCATGACGAACGAAAGTCTTCCAGGGAATTTTTCCTCAATAGCCAGTAGGATTCTGGGCAAATCTGTCAGCAGACCATGAGCAAGAAATGGGGCAGGTTCGAACACAGCAAGAGAGATCACATCCAGAGTTCTGTACAAGTTCATGCGTTATACAACGTAGTACGTCGACGAGTTAATCGCTGTTACTTTTATGCATGTGCTTAGGCTCTGCTCAATGTGTCGAAACAGGCGCTGCAGACACCTGTTCCCACACATTGAGCAGAGTCCAAACGTACATGAAAATGCATGTCAATGATAATATACGTAATAAAGCGGCCTCCATCTACTACCCTCCGTGGTCTGGACCTTCCCTATCGTGAGTCCTTGTCCAGGCATCAGGCATCACTGGCCGTGGACTGTTTGTAACAGAACGTCTACCCAACGATGATGCTCGCGGACCTGGAAATTCGAATCATCGGCGCGAGGAAGCGGCAAGCAATTCAGGTTACATACCACGCTGACCCAGCCATTCCCAATGGCTAGCCGATAGTTGACGCCACATTGAGGGACCGGCCATCCCCATCGGCGTGGGGATGGCCGCGTATTCACTTGAACACAATACATCAATCAGCGCTTTGTTCAAGATTGAATGAGGCGAAACATAGGAAACTGGCCGATCGAAATCTTCATTGGGGTTAGCTACGCCCCTCAGATTCGGTAGAAGCCAAAAACAGGGAGAGAATTAGCGGAATAATGACGTGCCTCAGCTGATTCATTGAACGATTCGGGTACAGAATGCCTTGGAATCAGAGATCTTCTTTGAAAAGAGGAGGGAGAGACGGAAGAACAGGTCGCCAGGATGTTCCTTGGGGTTAGCTACGCCTCTCAAATCCTCGGCAACGTAGAAATGCAGAGAAAGCGAAGGAAAGAATCACTTGCCAGCTAAACTATTTTGGTGCAGCATACGGGTCGGAAAATTTTTCATATGCAACTGTCGGCGATGATGGCCTGGTCAGTTATAGGTGGCGGCGAGTCATCGTATAGGGATCATGCCAAGATCCCAGAGACATGACCGAAGAGCAACGCAACGTTGTGAGTGCACATCAAATAGTGCCCCGCGGTCCTATCAGCAGTGACGTAGTAGAAAACATCGGCGATCAAGGAGAAATTGACGGTGCAGATGGGCCTCCGAACATGACAGTCAAAGGAGTTTTCCAAGAATTAATTGCGGTTCAGAAAATGTCGCGCATATTTAGGATCGTTTGTTTTCTCATCTGCCAAATATAATCAGTGAATCGTTCCAAAATGTGGAGAGAGAGAAAGCGGCTTCAAGAGTCATCAGTGGCGAGCTGCTCAATCCATGCGATTGAGTAGACTCGTGACCAGTCTGCGCTACGGCAAATCTGAGTGCAAGCACTATGCCGTAGGCAGACTGGTACAACTCGGAACATGTCAAAGGGCTGTGCCCGGAGTTTGAAATTCTTGAGTGGTGCCGATCATGCCGTCAAAGTTATCTTCGGTGATCTCGGTCCGAAAAGTGACTTTCTCTATTAAAATAGTCCTGCATGTTTGACACACCCAAGCAGAGGAATAAAAATTCTGAGGAGACAGAATTTCAGCTGAGGGAACTTCACAAGGACCTCTAGCTTTGATCAAAGAAAAATATTGAGATTTGAAGCCAGGGCACAAGAAATGAAAATTTTCAAACTCCGGGCGCAGTGCTTTTGATCGGTCCGAGTTGTACCAGTCTGCCTACGGCATAGTGCTTGCACTAAGATTTGCCGTTGCAAGGCAGAGTGGTAACGAGTCTAGCGATTGAGGGTATCTTGAACGTGGCAGACCGCGTCGAAAAGCAAAGAAGCGTCTTTTATAACGTCCTAAGTGGACGGTCATCCCCAGAGCAATGGGGATGGCCTAATGGTCACTTGGAAAGAATAAACCAATCAGTGATTTGTTCAAGATTGAATGAGAGCAATGATGAGAGACTGATTGAATCCTCCTTGGGGTTAGCTACGCCCCTCAGATTCGAGATACGCTCCGATAAACCGAGAACAGCAACAACCAATAAAACATGAACTTGCCTGTGCCAATTGTTTACGAATGTGATGACGAGGTCATGTACCTGGAAAATAAATCAGGGATCTTTGTTCAAGGAAGGAACTTCATAGAAGTAGAGACAAGTCAACGAAATCTTGTGCTACGCCCCTCAGATCCATGAAATGCCGAAATGGAGAGAAAACGAAAGCATTAGGTGACTGATCGGATGCGGGGAGGTGGTCATGGATGGGAATGCCACTCCGACTGGACGTTGGGTGGGGGGCATCGATGAGGAATGATGCCCTGCGGGATGTCAGTCCGAATATCAGTGCGGTGGCCGAGGGGATCACCAGGCATACCTCTAAGCCTCCGGGGTAGAAAACAACCGGGCCAATGTGACCAGAGGGGCTGTCCCAAACTGGGAACGCGAGCTCGATCGAGTCACCGAGCCATTATTCTCTTCCAAACAAAGCCTCGCGTCCAGGAGTGCAATACTCAAGGATTGGGGGGTGTAGTATTTCGTTCAATTCGCCTGTTTTTTGATACTTTTAAAATCAAAGAAAATCTGATAAATCGAGAAAAATTTATTGCCACCCTCAGAAAAAATGAGCGTGACGCATGACTGACGAATTGAACGAAATACTACAGTACTGGACTTTTTCGATCAATTCGACACGAACCCCGAATTTGCGGGGACCAAAAAAAATCTGATAAATCGAGAAAGAATTATTGCCGCAGGGATCATTCCAGGTCGCTCAAAGAAGTCCCGAAGCCCATTTGACAGCACTTGAATCGGTGCCACCATGTGTGGTTTTCGAGTGGGTGAACGTCCGGTGACAGCTGAGACAATCGATTGGAATGGCTGTTGTGCGGCCGGACGAAAGAGTTAGGTTTGACAGTCGTTACACCTGGTCATTTGGGCTTGTTGTGGTCGTCAGAAGATGGACATTTTTACTTGATTTTGCTTGCAGCTATTTGCAAAACTAATGACACTCGCTAAAAATAGTTAAAAGAAAGCATTTTTGATGTGACAGATTGCCGAGCTCATTTCTCATTCATTTCTCAACGGATTTTGTTGAGAATAGGCGCGTTCGAAAGCGGGTAAGCGGGGCTTTCATACGGTACCCTACTCACGAGGTAAATTACGTAATTTAGATGTTCCAAAATTCCGGCTGGCTGGTTTGAACCAGACGCGGCAACGGCCCTTTCTCCATCGCCAGACAACCGATTCGTATGAATCAAAATGATTCTGAAGGCTGTGATCAATGCGAACCTCTATTATATACAGTGTTAAAACCCGGATGCGAAAAATGCCCGGATGCGAAAAAAATTTGATTTTGAGCAGGAACCCGGCCGGCTTTTGGCCTGATTCTTTTTTGTGGAATGCCAGCCAGGCCTATGAGTAATATAGGTCACAAAAAATTAGCATTTAGTCTGCTGAGCACACGCAAAAAATCAAATGATTGCCAAAAATGGCTAGATCCCAATAATGGTCCCCGAGATTCAAGTTGTCCAATGTTTTGATCCCTCTGGAAGTCTATCCCCGCCGAATAGCCTAGATGGTTATCTATTGGAACTCTCTTTGGGTATGTGAGGGCAATCAGGGCAGGAGAAAGCAAAGTGAGTGAGTAAAAGACCATTTCTGATCGGAATTTTCGCATCCGGGTCAAACCCCCAAAAACAACCACATAAGGGACGGGGCCATGCGACACAACAGGGTCCCAGAAAATTCTGAAAATATTGGTGCATGAAGTTCAGGGTATGAGCTTCCCCAAGCTTTAGTCTTATGACGAAACTCGCTCATATGCCTGCACAATATTAGGTTAACTTTATTTTTTTCGCATCCGGGTTTTGACACTGTATTATATTTTGATTTATTCTCAAGGCAACCTGCTAGGAATGAATATTCAGCGTCAATCAGTAAATCCATTCTTGCAGGTGTGCATCGTGTGTGTTTCATTCTAGAGTGGTGGAATATTGATTGCCTTAATGTAAGCTTTCATAATCACCCGGATTCATGAAATTCAGCTCAGGGGTGATGAAGGAAGGGCCGTTGCCGCGTCTGGTTCAAACCAGCCAGCCGGAATTTTGGAACATCTAAATTACGTAATTTACCTCGTGAGTAGGGTACCGTATGAAAGCCCCGCTTACCCGCTTTCGAACGCGCCTACTCTCAACAAAATCCGTTGAGAAATGAATGAGAAATGAGCTCGGCAATCTGTCACATCAAAAATGCTTTCTTTTAACTATTTTTAGCGAGTGTCATTAGTTTTGCAAACAGCTGTAATTTTGATGAAAATGGTCATCTTCTGACTGCGATTGTGAGCTCAAAACCCCACATAATGACATGATTAAACATGCTATTGTTCACTAATTTCCGAGTACGTTCGAACTATATGATTCATTTTGTTCCATGTGCCCTCTGGAAAAATCTCAATAAAAAATCCCCAGAAAAATGCCTATTATATTCAAAACTTCCTTTTTTGGAAGCAGCACGGAGTCCGCGAGGCGCGTGTGCACCGCATTACGGACGCTACGATTCCAATCCGAATCCGGAAGTATGGAAAGGTCCCATTAGGGAAAAGCGGACCATGGGGCCTGAAGGATACAATATGCATCAAAATACCTAGGGGAGTAAGTTCTTTAAAAAAAACAGTGAATTCGGGTAAGTGTATGTATGATGTGGGATGCACACAATTATCATGCCATAGATAACGCTTGCATTCAAAGGGCCGCAGCGATTCGGTGGCGGATGGTCCGTTTCCGATTTATTTGTGCTCGAGTCATTCGTGGTCGGGAGTCCCAGGCATTTAATTCTGTTTCCATTTATTCCTTTCAACTTTCTTGGAGATTTGAGCGGGCTACGAACCGGGGAAGAAGTAGCTGAAGACCAGGGTCCGGAAACCGCTTGAACATTTACAACTCGGCTACACCCCATCACACGGAGAAGAATGGGAGAATTTCCTGTTCGCCAGGATTACATTGTACTCATACCATGTCTGGGGCGGCTGGATGGAGAGTTGGAGTAGTCACGGCCTTCCAAATGTGATTCATCATTGCTTCTCATGCCACCAAGATCTGGTGAGTCTGATTGTTCGCCCGAGACACTCGGTGCGAGCGAGTCACGTCCCGAACTTGCGGGGATAAGACTCTGGATAATATTTGAGCCCAGTATGGTCCCATTTCGGAACGTGCCAGGTTGTAGTCTACTGTACATCGGCCTAAAGAATGTACTGGGCTCCACCACTACCCAGTCATTGTCGACAAGCTCACCTTCTAAGAGCTAGTAAATCTCGGGCAGCTGAATAACAGCGAGGACAAGTGCATGCCCGGCGGCGTCTGCGTGTAATTACAGCTCTTGGCGGTACAACAGGCACGGACAGTTTTTTCTTCCATTTTGGGCTTTTTTTGATCCCCGCGACTAGGACAGTCGCGGCGGCCTCAATTCTCGTCCGTTTGCCTTGTCCATAGACTCATCCGCTGCACATTTCAAATACGTAGAGGATAGCATCCCCAGAATCCTTTATACGTGCTTTACAGCTCTTTGCGGTACAACAGGTGCGGTCCGTTTTTTTCTGTTTTGGCAAGCTTTCACGAGAACAGCTGCCCTGAGCTCAATTCTCAACTGTTTCCCCTCAAAATAGGCTCATTCGATTCGCATTGAAAATCCACAGCCAATGGAGTACCGGTATTTTGGATCCTTTTACGTAATATAATTTCTGCCGGAAAAACTGGGTTTTGAGTAGGACACCTGTAGCACTCGGAATACTGCCCCGATTGGCTTAGCTTTTGTATATGCTATACATCTGATGCAGCCCTAGATAACGGCGTGTTTATTTATATTGTATGCTGAGTGATTGTGATCTAGCGCACACTTTAGCGAAGTAGACATGCGGACACTACCATACACCTGTTGTACCGCAAAGAGCTGTAACATCGTTATAGAAGGATCCTAGCCGGAATTTCATGTTTTTCCGGTCTTTTTAATAGGAAACTTGTTCTGAGCTCAATTCCTCACCCTTTTGCCTGCTTATAAGCTAATTTTCTCCGCGCTTTAAATACACAGGGGATGGCCTCCTCAAAGTTTTAATGTGGGCCTGCAGGGGGGTACTATATTTGACCCCTTACCTGGCCACCTAAGCATTCATGCCTCAATCTCAATCTGTCCGCTAATCATATGTGCGCCCACCTGTGTCAGAACGAAGGCATGCTTCCTAGGAAGGATTCAAGACCCTAAGTTCCCAAATATCCCAACATTTGACTTCGCAGTGAATTTCTTTTGCGCGGTAGTACAACATGGCCAAATAACAGGCTAGTTGGCCACCCCGCTAAATAATGGCCTGAGCTCTCAATTGTCCGCCACTTGCGCTCTAAATCATAGAGGGAGATCGTATTGACTATCTCACACAGTTGTGGTGTATATATGAGGCATACAAAAGGCCAGAAAATCTGGTTCTGACCGATGCGAAACCCTAAAATCAGGGTCGTGAAATGAACGAGTGTCTTACAAATAGAAGAAACGCCTAGATGGGCCAAATTAAGATCCAGGCTGCTTAATGGGAAGTATTGAGATGTAAATGAGCATCCAACTCTATTACAAGGCGCTGGTAGCTCCTCCAAAAAATCTGACTATTAGCGAGACCGAAATTGGGTGGTTTGAGATAATGGCCTGCAGAGCTATCAGAGATGAATGGATAAAATCTCGAAATACCTCTCAAAATGAAGGATTGGATAGTAAAAATCACTCTGTAAGCTTCCAGACCGATAGCATGGCGGTATCGTGTACCGCGACGGTGGCCAGCATGGCTGACCCAAAAAAGCAGTTGTGCTTTCCTTAGTGTGTAAAAGACAGTAGTGAGGCCATTGCCTTCCAGTAGCATCACAGACAGAGTCCCAGCGTCGGGGGATCAGAACGAGTCCCAAAAGTCGTGGATCGACGAAGAAATGGTGGAGAAATAGCCACGGCAAGTGAGGCGATGACAAGAAATTGATGTCCCCACGCCTCGGATTCCGATCCGCGATGCCGTAACTTTCAATCAATCCATCACTTTCGGCTGAAATTTGGTCTGGACCTTCGTTGGAGGTCGTATTCTGTTCGTATATCATGCCCAGTCATAATTACCAAGCCCTGGCCTTCTAGCTCCCAAGTGGCCAACTAGATAGGGTGGCCAGGTAGGGGGTCTCAGATAGTATCTGAAACACAATATTGATGATACATCATCATCTTTGATGAGCAATCAGTAGGCCGCGACTAGGACAGTCGCGCGGCCTCAGTTCTGGTCTGTTTCCCTTGCCCATAGGCCCATTTGCTGCGCGTTTCAAGTATGCAGAGGATGGCATCCTCAGTACTTTTTATACAGGGTTTACAGTGTTCCACCGGTCAATGAAACACTTAAATTAAATGTGAAATATATTACATCTCGAGAATATTTCCGTACATGGGAGTTGGCAAAAAAGTTTCCTCTCTATGTAATGCATCTCTGAACGAAGGGCCTTAATTTTTGAGGATCTGTTGAGGGAGCCTGAACGTGAACTACTGCCACTAGTCAATGAAACAGTCAAACATCGATTGATTGATGTGGTGATCAACCCCTTTGGGGCATCGGGCCGTCGGGCGTTCAAACAACCCGGCCAAAACCCGGCTTTTGTTTTCTGCCTCATGCGCTTTCTTGGTGTCGGATTTCGCGCGCCCGACCATTTTGACGCGTCGAAGAAATTTGTTGGGAGTTTGAGGGGACTTCCAAATCGGGTGTGTGACCCGATGTCATTCCCAAAACAGATGGCTGAAGCGGAAACGGTTTCCTCGAGCAAGGAATCGATACGTCCTCTACCCTGAATACGATCCGCAGCTCAATTATCCATCTAGCGTACATCAACAGTACTGATTTGATTCCCCGCGCGGGTACTGGTAAGTTCGCCTCCTCTATTCCCTACATTGTCTCACAAAAACACTAGAGGTCGTCAGTTGCTACAATTCCGGCACGAAGGTAGAATTTATATTACGCTGGCACAAACGGTTCTAACCATTCGTACCAGGCGGACCGTGCCCCAATTGTATCAGTAATCGAAGACTGGTGTGGGTAAGTTAAAGTACCCACCGTTGGCTGAAGCTAATATTTCATATAGTCGGGTGATCGGCAGTACTGTGGTCAACGGACAACTCGTTTGGGTTGGTTCAAATGTTTTCCTGGTCACAAATGATCTGACACGCCCTCCAGGCCTGCTACAATTGCGGGACTTTCACCGTTTATGTCAGTGGTCAAGCGATCAATGGGTAAGCTACCCGTGATTTTTGCACAGCATGAACAAGGCGATTGACTGTAGTTCCAAAGCTGCAACTTTGTCATTGACGGAAATTGCAACCGACTACTCCGCCTTCCTGTCGATGGATGCAATACTGGCGGAGTGAACAGAAAACAAGTGAGCCATGACCCATGAGAATAACTGGTGATCGTTGTTATTGACGGAGTTGGACACAGGGCGGATTCGAAACCGACATCTGCGGGCAGGGGCGCACCGATCCCGGCTCGAGTGGCTCGGATTTCTGAGTTCAGGTTGAAAGAAATTGTCTCTGGGGATGGCGAGTGAAAAGCGGTACCTAAAGCTTTGTCACAGCCAATAAGTTATTAAATAGTGTCAACGTCGGATTCGAACTCACGCGCGGAGGAAAAGTGTTACGTCAGAAAACACATTCAATCACAACATTTGTAGTCTTTCTTAGATATTTTCTAATGATTTTCAAGACGCACAGCCACTATTCGAGTTACACGAATGCAAAAAGACAAGTAAAACGCGACACCTTGAAAACCTCGCTCCGGTTGATTAAGAACGAGAATTATGTAAACATAATTACTCGTAAATTTCATGGGAATAGCTGTGCAGACAGGTGTTTCCCTAGACCTCTAGCCTCATCACTCGGAGCCTTGCTCCTCGTTCCTCCACTTTGCAAGTATTTCCATTTCGACGGATCATTATGAGTGAGCACGAGGTACTAGGCCGGAGATTCTTAAAATGAATCACTGTGTCACAGGGTGTGTTATCTCGTATCAGAAGTCCGACGCAATGGGGCAGAACAGTGAGTACAAGGGCAATGGAGAACCAATGTGTTATGTGCATAGCGCGGTCCTGACCCGCTGCCGGACCTTGTTCCAATCCTGGCAAATGAATAGTTTTAAAGATGAGGAGATGTGGTCCAACTTTCCCGTATGCTGCCCAACTTTTGACTCCACTGCGCATTACCCTGCGTCGAGTGTCACCCTTCAATCTTCAACTCCTCTCCAGTAGCCACTCAGCTCCTCAAAACTACCCACACCTTTGCGCGTGGCAAGATCTTTAACTGTAGGATGCCCGCAGAACGCAGCCGCGGCTCGCGCCGCTCTTGCGCAGATGGTCGGTTCCACTTTTCTTTTCTTCCATTTGTCAACCCTCTTCACCTCATTATCAGTCGTTGGCATCTCATCTCCTCTTCCCCTTCCCACTTTTCCCTTCATTTGAGCCACCATGATACTCACTCTCCGCATGAAAGGCGCAAAGCTTGTGTGGACGGAGCCTGCTCTTCCACCTGGGATCGCGTTTGCGACCAATCTCATGCCGGACGTATTCAAGGAGTCTACAACGCGCACTGCTCCGGTGGACGAGACGAAGCCCGATGGCATGTCGCACACGATCCTGCCTGTCTTTCCTCCTCCATGCACCACCTCCCCCGCAGGCACGCCTTCAACGCACATCCCCCGCCCTCCCAATGCCTTCATAGTCTTCCGCGCCGCCTTCATCCACGCCGGCTACGTCCCTGCAAGCGTTGAGCCCCCCCACGCGTCGCTCTCCGCCATCGCCGGCCTCACCTTGCGCGTTCTCCCAGCAGCCGAGAGGATGATTTGGCATCGTAAGGCTAAAGAGGAGCGGGAGCGCCATCGTGTGTGCTTTCCGGGCTATAACTTTCAGCCGCGGCGTCGGACGGCTGATGTGTCTGAGAATCGTGAGGGCAGTGGTACTGAAATTAAAGAAGACAGGCCTCGCCATCGCCAGCGCAAAGTTCCCCTTGCGGACCGGAAACACCAGTGTAGAATATTATTCCACCTATGCCCCTGGGCATAGCTCATGGCTGTGAATAATATTATTGCCCTTGCAAAATGGGGGGCAGCTGCCGCAGGAAATAATATTACACCCTGAAGCCGGTAGGGTTGAGCTGATTGACCATTTGACAGTGTAGAATATTATTCCGCCTATGCCCTTGGGCATAGCTCATGGCTGCAAATTGACCTTCCCAACCGGGGGTCAGCTGCTGCAGGAAATAATATTATGCCCTTCTAGGGTCGAGCTGATCGACCAGTTGACAGTACATAATATTATTCTTCCTATGCCACTGGGCATAGCTCATAGCTGTGAATAATGTTATTGCCCTTGCAAACCGAGGGTCAGCTGCCCCAGGAAATAATATTATGCCCCGAAGCCACGAGGGATGAGCTGATCGACCATTTGATAGTGTATAATATTATTCTGCCTATGCCACTGGGTGTAGCTCATGGCCACGAATAATATTACTGCCCCGCAGACCGGGGGTCAGCTGCTGCAAGAAATAATATTACCCTCTGAAGCCAGTAGGGTTACAGCTCTTTGCGGTACAACAGGCGCGGTCCGTTTTTTTTTTTTTCTTTCTGTTTTCTCAAGTTTTCACAAGAACAGCTGCCCTGAGCTCAATTCTCAACCGTTTCCCCTTGGCAATATAGTCCTCATCCATCCTCGCCCACTCCTCCTGCAAAGCACGCCATAAATCCTCCTCTCCTGAGGGCAGCGGGCGTCGAGCTCGACCATATGGTGCGAGCTCATAAGGCTTTAAGTCTAAAGCTCACATACTTGCAATTCATGCTAGCAAATGGCAGTGAAGGAGCATAGATATAAGTACAAGAAAGAGCTAGTATTAGTCACCCACTGCTCACCCTCGGGTGTGATCATCCTCCTCGCTCTCACTTGCGGTGTTCGTCTCCTCATATTCCGGACTTGCTGCTCTACTGTAAATCAGTGATCAGTAAATATATACAGAAGCACCGTACATTTTCAGCCCGATGTAGGATGGGGCAGAGGATGTTGGGGAGAAGGCTTGGAAGAAACACAGTGAGCACAGTGGATTCAGAGGGAAGCAGAAGTGATAACAATCTTGATACCAAAGTTCTTATAACTGTTTGACAAAGGACTTGAGACTCCAGGTAGAGGTGCGCAGAGGACGGGTCTGTTGTAAGTCAAGAGTTCAGGGTCACTGCAGACCGTTCTCTTCAGACTGTAATATATAAAGATGTAGAGTGTACATACCTGCAGACCGTTCTCTTCAGACTGAAGAAACTGTCTGCAGGGTCAACCTATCTATATAGCTGTCCGGCCTATGTTAATGCCCTAACTCCCGACTTATCCGGTCCCCGAACCCTCCGGCCTTACAGCGGGACTGGATTCGAGGTCTATACTGCAACACTCCCCCTGACCTCGCTATCCAGTTCCGCTGCTCAAACCAATCATTTGACGACACCGCATCGTTGTATCACGTGGGAGGATTTTTGTAAGGAGGTCCGCCGGATTCCCCCCAGATTGGCAGTAGTGGATTGTGATGTCTTTGTTGTCGATCAGGTCGCGGAGGTAATGATATTTTAATGCAATATGCTTCGCTTTATCGTGCATGGCTGGATTTTCTGCAACAGATATCGCAGCCTGATTGTCGCAATGCATGGGGGATGGATGATCTAGGGGTTTCCCCATTAGCTCGCCAAGCTGGTTTCGGATGAACATCAGGTCTCTTCCGGTGTGACTGCCCGCAATGTACTCTGCCTCCATGGTGGATTGAGCAGTAACACTTTGCAGGCGACTGATCCAGGATACAGCTCCGCCAGCCAGAAGAACCAGTGTGCCCGATGTAGATCGCATCTTGTCCTTATCCCCGGCCCAGTCTGCATCAGTGTAACAAACCAGCGTTTGGGAAATTGGCGTCCCCAGACGACCAGGTCCACGATACGTAATTCCCAGATCCAGCGTCCCTTTGATGTATCGGAGCAAATGCAACAATGCATTCCAGTGTTCAATCCCTGGGTTGGAACTGAAGCGACTGGCAACCCCGACTGCAAATGCCAAGTCTGGCCGAGTACCCAGCATGCCATACATCAAACATCCCAACAGCCCCAGGTAATCCTTACCCACCATGATACGTCGCTCCTCTGCGTTCTTCGGCCCCATCTCCTTGCTCAGTTTTGTTCCCACAGCGAACGGGGTGGAAACAGCCTTGCAATCCGCCATTCCGAATCGTTCAAGCACGCCCTGGAAATACTTCTTCTGGGAAATTCGCACTGTCTGGGCTTTAAGGTCCTGAGAAATTTCGAGGTCCAGACAATACCGGGCTACGCCAAGATCCTTCATCTTCAGGCGCTCCGATAACTTGGATTTCACCACGTTCCAAGTAGCCTCATCGTTGGTTGCCCCTTGTAAATCATCAACATATAATGCGATGACAACAATGATATCTCCACGACGGCAGAGATAGATACTGTGGTCCGATTGAAGACGGGTGAAGCCTAGGGATTTGAATATGGAGTCAATGAGGCGATACCATTGGCGTGCCGATTGTTTAAGCCCATAGATTGATTTGTGGAGCTTCAAAACCATTTCCTCTCCCCGTGCATTGAGCTTCGGAGGGAGGCCAGGTGGCTGGGACATATAGATTTCCTCGTCGAGGTCCGCGTTCAGGAACGCGGTCACAACATCCATTTGGTAAATCGTGAGTCCGAAGTGAGCGGCGACGGCAAACATGATGCGGAGAGAAGTGAATTTTGCGACCGGTGCAAAGGTTTCCTTGTAGTCAACACCATAAATCTGGGTGAAACCACGGGCCACGAGGCGTGCCTTGAAGCGCTCAAACTCGTTCCACTGGTTGTATTTGACGCTGAAAACCCATTTGCACGTCACAATCTTCCGTCCCTCTGGCGCATCGACGTATTCGAAAGTACCCGTCCGAATCAGCGAACCAAATTCGTCCATCATGGATTTTGCCCACTCCTCGGAGTGTGCGCTCGCCATTGCTTGTTGGAATGACATCGGGACCATGATAGGAAGTTCAGGAACCTTGGCTGGCTGAGCATGTACTTGTATCTCTCGCTCCTCCTCCTCCTCAAGTGCATGCTCATCAGGTAGCCTCAGATACGGTGGTATCTCGTCGATCAACCGTTCCGCCTCCGTTCGACGACGACGTTGGGGTGGATGAGGCTCCATCGGAACATCCGGGGGGAGAACATCCTTGCGCTCATCTTCTTCCACCTTTGCGGGCACATCACCTTCCCCATCTTCACGAGGAGCAGCAGCGACAGAGGTGCCAGATTCGAGATCAGGAGTAGGGACCTCTGGGACAATGGGTGGAAGGTTCCTAAGGTCTGTGATGACCTCTGTCGAACCGGAGCTCCTCCCACGGTCGAAGAACGTGACATCCCGGGATTTATAGACTTTCCCCTTCACCCGGTCGTAGCATTTGTATGCCTTGGATTGGGTACCAGGGAGAGTATAGTAGCCCAATAGAACACATTTGACAGCGGTGTCTGCCAACTTTGGACGCCCCTTCACTGGTAGAACAGAAACCCAAACCTCGCAGCCGAACGGCCTCAGGTGGCTTACATCCTGCCGCTGACTTGTCCACACCTCCTCCGGGATGCGCCCATCCAGGGAGGAGCGTGTCGGACAGAAGTTTCGCGTGCATGCACCGTATGCAACGGCGTCAGCCCAGAAGCCCATGTAGAGGCCAGCTTCCCGCAGATTAGCCCGTGCGCTCTCCTCCAAAGTACGATTGAGGCGCTCAGCTACGCCACCCTGCTGCGAACTGTATGGGGCTGTGGTTTGGTGAATGATACCTTCGGACTCAAGGTATGCCTCAAACTCGTCGGAGGTATACTCCCCCCCATTGTCGGTGCGAATCTTGCCGATCTTTCGGCCTGTCTCTTTCTCGACGCGGGTCTTCCATGCACGGAAGCGTGCCAGGGCGTCACCTTTTTTCTTCAAGAAATCGACATCAATGTGGCCCGAGTGATCGTCGGCGAAGGTGATGAAATATCGGTTTCCACCCATAGAATTTGGGAGGGGGCCACAAACATCTGAGTGTACGAGCTCTAAAAGACGAGTGCCTCGCTTCCTGGCTCCCTTTGGGAACGACTGGCGTGGAGTCTTCCCACCCAAACATGCATCACACGAGAAATCCCATCCATCAATCCCCATGTCCAGCCCATCGACCATCTTTGATGCAACGAGTTTCCTGAGGTCGGAAATGTTCAGATGGCCGAGCCGCCGGTGAAGCGTGAGGATGTCGAGGCGCTTACCAGCGGGAGCGGGAGTTTTGGCCTTGAGCATAGATGGGGGGGCGGATTCAGTGCATGTCATGGAAGGACTCGCAAGATCGAGGGTGTAGAGGCCGTCCTTGAATGAGGCTTGGCAGAGAGTCGTTCCATGCAACTTGATTAAGCACAGGGGTCCTTCGAACTCGAGCTTGACGCCAGGGATAGCCGTCAGCTGCCCAACAGACAGCAGAGAGCCGGCTAATTTCGGGGCGTACAGTGTGCGCGTGAAGTCCATCGTCTGGATCCCTGTGGGGGTCTTGATGTATGTGCGGCTGGTTCCAGCCCCAATGGCGTGGATCTCGCTGTTGTCCCCCAGCTGGATTGGAATCGGTTTCTCGAGAGTGGTGTAGGATACGAAGGATGAGCGATCCGAAGTAAGATGACGGGACGCACCCGAGTCGACGAAGAGGGCATCAACTCGAAGAGCATTCGTGGTCTTCTTCGTGAGAAGAACCCTCGGGTGATCGCCATCATTCATGGCATCGTATGCGAGCTGCGCGAGGCGAAGTTTCTCCTTGGCCTGGTCCTTCGGGTTGAGCGGACATTCTCGCACAATGTGTCCCTTCACGCCACATCCGTGACAAGTGATGTTCTGCTTCCAGTCACTTCCACCTCCTCCGCCAAGTCCGCCACGTCTGCCACGTCCAACTCCTCGACCCCGCCATGTTCCTCTCTGGGTTGCGACATATGCCTTAACTGCATTCGCCGCAATCTCCTCGTCGTGGGCTTTCGCTAGCGCTAGTTTCTCTGTATGCGCCTTGAGCGCCCGTTCTTCACGACGATTGGCTTCAAGTGCAGTACGCTGGCGGATCTCTTCCTCTAAGAGCACTGGGGTGACAGTGTGAATGCTAGTGTGGCTTGAGAGGGAGATACTCTGCACTAGAGAGGTAAATTCTGCGGGAAGACTCTTGAGCGTGAGCTGAAGCAGTTTGTAGTCGGATAACCCATCGTTTCCGCACTTCAGCTCATTGGAGTATCCAAGAATAATATCGAGGTGAGCCTGGAGGGGTCCACTCTCGATCCCCGCGTACTTGATAGTGGATATCTTCTCATGAATCGCTATCATCGACTGCATACCCAAGCGCATGTAAATTGCACGAAGGTTGTTCCACATCTCCGCAGATGTTGTCGCATCGCGGATATACGCCACTTGGTCCTCACTGACCATCTCGACGATCCGATGTCTTGTCTTTGCATCGCCCTTCTGCCAGGCATCATATGCTGGATTGGGGACCACCACGTCGACCGTACCTGTGGCTGGTGAAACCACAGGCTGCTGCACAGTCACGGTAGGCTGGATAGGTGGGTCTACAATGTATTTCCATCGGTCTTCATCTTCGAACTTTGACTGGACCTTGAATGACCAGGTTTCGTAGTTCTTATTATCGAGCAAATTAAAGGCATAGCGCGTTGTGGAGACGTCTCGAGTGCCCATAACCTGTTGTAAGTCAAGAGTTCAGGGTCACTGCAGACCGTTCTCTTCAGACTGTAATATATAAAGATGTAGAGTGTACATACCTGCAGACCGTTCTCTTCAGACTGAAGAAACTGTCTGCAGGGTCAACCTATCTATATAGCTGTCCGGCCTATGTTAATGCCCTAACTCCCGACTTATCCGGTCCCCGAACCCTCCGGCCTTACAGCAGGACTGGATTCGAGGTCTATACTGCAACAGGGTCAAACACGGAAACATTTTGATGAAGGCTAGCATAGCGACGAGTGGCCAAGCACGAGGGCACGAACCATCTTGCGGGGCTGGCAGTTCTTGTGGACGGTGATGTTGATCCTGATCGAAATTTCTGAGGTTGCAATGGAAACGAGAAGAACGCAGGCGATGGTGGGTTGGTTTGGTAAGAACATTGCCGGAACGAGCGAGGACTTGGACGGACGTGAGACTGGAAACAACTTTTGAAAAAGAAGGCCATGGAGGAGGTTGAGGCGGAGAACTGCGCCGGAATGCCTGGGAGAGCTGCACGACGATGGGGGGATAGGAAGAAAGACGGCGACGCGGTGAGATCAAAGTTTGGGTGTATTGTTGACGGGCGCTGTTTTGGGCGCTGTTTCTGCCAAAATTCGCGATAGCCTATGGACAAATTCGGTGACTTGCACTATTTTCTTCAGGCTCCAGGCACCTCCGAATGCAGAAAGAATTGAAGAGCCGGCAGTCACAGAATTGCCTTGTAGGTGCATATCAGAAAGGGTTCGCAAAGTGCAAGACAAGAGAGGGTTTGAAGCGGATTAACTCGCAGCGATGGGAACGGACAGGACCCCGGTTTATCCCTTGAGAGGCTACATCCCCCAAAGGCCCGATTGGCCTATTTTTGTCCGAACCAATTTTGGGCGGAGGGCGCGATTTTTGTCCGAACTGGACCTAGCCGACGATGCTGTCACCTACCAAAACAGGTAATTTCTGGTTCCTACGACAGCAAAAAAGCTCGAAAATTTCGTCTCGGCTGATTGTTCTGTTCTGCCTGCAGATCCAACCTATTTTCAGTGGAAACTCACCGGGCCTTGGTCGTTTTTGCAACAAAATGGGTTGGTCGGCTCCTCCCAAGGGCTGAATTTTGTCCGAACCGGACCTAGCATATGCACGTCGAGGCCGCCATTTTTGTCCGAACTGGACCTAGGTTTTAGGGTCAAAACCTCGGAATTTTGTCCGAACCGGGATCTAGGATGTGAGGGTATAAACTGGGGTCCTGAACGGACCAAGGCCTCAGATGAATGTCGACCTCCAGCCCGTCGACGATGGAGAAAGCGATGGGTGTCGTCCAACAAGTGTCGCGTTCACCATACTGTACCACCATTTGAATGTATTACATTGCCTGGACTTTAACTTGACGCAACTTCCGTGATAAACCCTGGAAACATTCTTCCCATAGCGAAGCACGGGCTAACTGCTAGTATGCAAAGATCGGAGGACTTGACGCCAGGAACCTCGAGGTCTCTATTGCTCTTCCAGATCTTCTTGCCTTCTCAAAAGGAACACTTTCGGAAAAGGATTGGGGACATTCGACATGTCAGCAAAATATGGTGCTCCGGAGGCCAGGTCCCCACTTGCTGTTTATAAACGATAGTCTTGACCACCTCGTGTAGATTTTTTGACTGGCCCAAATTCTTTCCGCTCTTTGGCATTTCTCTGGTCTCCATTGCAATGCTTCTAGAATTCCCGATCCTTCTATCTTTTCTCGACCTAGTTCTGGGCTCGTTCCGCGGGCATGGCCCCCATCACCCCACAGAATCTACAGTTGCCTCAAGTTTGGAAGTGCGAGGCAGATCCTGCAGGAGCAGCAATACGTCCAGCGTTACCAGTGCCGCGTCTTCGCAGCTCCTGGCAGTAACTCACACGTTGGTAGATGAAACACCGTCCATTCAAATCCAGTCTACCACTACCGCAAACACCGCAGAAATTGCTTCAGGCAGCCTTGGGATCACGAAGCCCACCGACTGGCCGAGCGCTGCCCTACTTGGAGCGGCCCCCACTTCCACGGTCACCAGCACTTCTGACCCCTACCTCGAGGAGCTTTCAATGGCCCCCGACAACTCTGGAGTCTCCGATTTCACGTCTGAACACAAGGGGGACATTACCTATTAGTGAATTTCCTGCTGGATATTAGGACGCCCACTGATTTCCTGCAGTTTCGGTGATGATGTCTCGGTTGCTTGCGGTGATGTTTACGACGACAATTCATATACTGCCGCCGTCTCCTATTTGATGTAGGATGGTCCATAGATATTGCCGACTCAGTAGCTAAGCATGCAGCACAGGTACGATGCTTGGCCTGGAGCAAATACAAATGAGACGAACCGATATGTGTACCTGTTCTCTTCGTTGTCCCTGGCTTCAACTGTCCTAGAAACCCCATCCGTGGGCCGTTTGTACCGGGTCGCACTGTCCTTGACTCCGCTGGCGATGTTGTCAGCGTTATCAAATCCCCAATTGCCGGGCATGCTGAGATTGGTGGCGACGGCCGCATTAACTGCATCGGCAGTGCTGACGTCCCGTGCCACATCCCGCTTACCGCCACGGTCACCCATGGTGGTAAAAGTATCCAGGTCAGGATTGTAGACCGCTGTGCCGGCTGCAAAAAAAGATGATATCGACCTGAGGCCTGGAGCCTTCACAGCACTAGCAGACATGTCCATCGGTCGCACGGACGTGGCATGGAAGTTTGACAACTGGCAGTAGGCGGTATGTCACCATGAGCTGTAAATGAGGCCCATATACGCCCCAGTTTCTGTTGTAAGTAGTATTTGACCGCACATCCAGTCGGGACGGACGCTGGTTCAGGGTAGTGTTTGGCTACACAGTAGTAGTACTGACTACTGAAAGGCACAACTACAGAGGGGTTCAAGACATACTTTAAACGAGTTCATACATCTCTGTCCATAATAAGATTGTATCGACTATCATAAAAAATCTTATGGAGTCTGACTGTGGGAGACTAACATCTCTGGGAATTACTTAATGTATTCTTGAATTATGAAGGGACACAGAAACTGAAGGTGTTTTGCATATCATGTTGCCGGAGGGTTATTACGTATTACCAAAAGCTCCCGGAGCCTCAACCTCTCCTCCCCGGCCTCCGTTATTAAGGCTCTCGTGATGGGCTTTATTGTGGCAACTCTCGGAGTGTGGTGGTCATTTTTGATAGAGCTTCGAGAGTTGCGGACGATTACCGTGGCCCTGCAAAGTGGGAATGAATTGTGTGCTTGAACCCAAATGATGTCGAGGTCTGGGAGCAGAAACCAGGAGCATCCGGCGCTGGACTCCGAACGTCTACTGTACTTCACGAATGTCATCCATAATTCTGCGGCCAGCCCTGTAAATTCTAATGATGTAACTTAGACTCGTACAATTTTGTATAGGCTCGATTCCAGCCTGTCGAGACAAGTCTTCGGATACGACAGACTGGTCGATTTGAGTTTGAATTACCCCAAATTTCTTGCCCAAAAAGGCTATGCCCACTAACTTTAGGTAGTGGGTTCTGGAAGGCCCCCGGGCACTACCTTTTGTGGCGGTCCGCATTTCCCAAAAAATTTTGCCTGATTTCCGCACGCCGGCCTGTTTTACTCTATGTCGGACAAAGATTTGCTGACATATGCCACTTTTTTCGCTCCAGGATCCACAATTTCCTAATTTTGCGTGAGACCTCGCTCGTGCTTGAAAAAAAAAATCTCGCACGCAGCGCGATTTACTCTATCGAGGACAGTCCCCGCGCGATTTGGGCAAGTTTTACTCTATTTTGCGGACCCAGCAAAGGGTCATTTTAGAGGTCTGATTTACTCTATCGCGGACCGCCACAAGAGGTAGTGCCCGAGGGCCTGTTCTGGAGGGCTCTGCATGTAAAAATTTCTTTGGATGGAACCAACAGTCACAGGAATTTGTTAGACTCGTAACCAGTCTGCCGAGTACGGCAAGACTTAGCGCAAGCACTATGCCGTAGGCAGATTGGTACAAATCGGGACCGCCACAAGGGCTGAGCGCGGAGTTTGAAATTTTTTCTTTTCATTGTTCTGGGCTTATTTCTTTCTAGTTCAAAGGAGGAGTAGGGAAGAAATATACCAAGTTTGACTTGTGTCTCTTCAGAATTTTCAATTTGTGCCCAGAGAGTTTGTGCACGAGAGTCAGTTTTAATTGAGAAAGTCAGATTCGGACGCCACCGGGAATGACGTCACCTGCCGTCATTCGGCAACCCTCATAAAATTCAAAATCCGTGCTCAGCCCTTTTGGCGATCCCGAGATGTACCAGCCTGCCTGCCTACGGCATAGTGCTTGCACTCGGTAATGCCGTTCTTTGGCAGGCTGGTCACGAGCCTGTCAGAGGAAGTTCCGAGTTGCATGCAGGACTGCGCTGTGGACGCAGACTCGGGGCCGTCGGTAGAGCATATGACGTCCACCGATCCGTGCGGGCGTACAGCAGGTCATCAGCCGTCAGAACATTTTAATGGTCCATATGTTGAACCACATGACTTGACATCCGGCAAGCCATTTCAATACCAATGAAGGCCCAGGGCCATTTTCTGAGCCACCCTTCCAAAATCGATAGCCCTGATCACAGCGAACATTTACGGCCATTCAGATTGCGCTTTCCAGAGCGCAATTACTGGTTTACATTTTGAGCCACGTGGAGGACAAGATCTTTGCGCTGGGGCCGACTACGAAAGTAGGTGATCGCATCCACGGTGGCCGAGGATTTAGCGATTATCGTAGTCATCCCAGCAGCTGAACACCATTATTTTCTATCTAATCCTCTCGTACGACATCGCTTGCCAATATGGCAAGAACTTCTGGACACGAATGGAGAGCATGCCGGCCACGATGCACCTCCTGATCGACCGCACGCGGGTCTGGTTCAAAGTCCCAACTTCCACCTTCCTCGGCACAAACCGCCTTGCCATTCGCCATATTGAAAGCTGTGAGTCCTTTATAAAGAGAACACTGGATAACCTGCTGCTTGGAACTTCATAAATGCCAACCTCTCATGATCTTGATTGAATCCATCTAAACTGACGAATCTTCAACAATACAAGGGACTGGTCGGCCGCTTCGCGGCCTCCCATCCCCTTTCGTGCAATTTATTCAACAAAATCGCTGGGGGCCGGGCAAGAGCAACGTACCATTCAAATCCACTGACTTTTTAGATTCAAACCGATAGTCTCAGATTTGGTGCTTGAAAAGGTTTTGTTAATCCCCAACAAAAGCAACGAGAGATTGAAAAAAGGAAAAAGCGTCATTGGGAACCTCATCAGGTGCGCTGGTCCATTCGAGGCGTGGGAGAAGGCGTGCGCTGGGTTGACGGAATTGCTCTATCTGCATCATCTCTTGGGTACTCCTCTGACTATGAGATCTATACTGTCTATTGTGTCTATGCGCGTATGATAGATCCAGTGCTGTCTATCATCGTCGACCACGAACTCGATTCCACTGAGAGATCCGAGCCCGTTCCGTTTCTGAACGAGGTCGAAGCAAAATACTCTTGTGGAGTCAGAACTGGCCAAATACAGAAAATTGTACAGAACTTGAGTCGCCGGTGGTTAAATTTTCCATGACTCTCCCTGAGTACTCATTCCATGGTAAGGACCCTAATTCGAGCGAGAAATCTGTACCCATTCCACTTTTGAACACAGAAACAGCAAAATACTCTTGTGGAGTCAGAAGTGCCCAAATACGGAAAATTTTACAGAACTTGAGTCGCTGGCGGTTAAATTTTGTGGGTTTCTCAGAGCACTCATTCCATGCTCACAAACTTGATTCCACCGAGAAATTCGTAGCCATTCCACTTCTGAACAAGGGCAAAGCAAAATACTCTTGTGGAGTCGGACCTGCATGCCCAATTACAGAAAATATTACACCACTTGAGCCGCAGGGGGTTAAATTTTCCATGGCTCTCCCTGAGCACTCATTCCATGATAAGGAACCTAATTTGAGCGATAAATCTGCACCCATTCCACTTTTGAACACGGAAAAAGCGAATCTGCCACACGTCAATTTATACGACATATCGATACTCTCGCGTGCTACCCACTTCGTACTCTATCAACACAATGATATCCGTCTCGCATATTTCCTTCACATCACTCTAAAACCCACCGGCCACCGACCCAAACAAAGAACCCCCTACCCGGGATAAATCAATAGGAAGACACCTTATTTGCCATTGTGCCATCCAAAACTGCTGTTCAGATTTCTCATTGTTGCCCTGGTTCTTAGGCCAGAGCCATGAAAGTTCTCCATACTCGCAGAGGCAGTGCTGTAAAGACCGGGCCGAATCAATACAGTATTTTGGCGGTCCTTTACACAGGCGAATGTAAATTTTGAATAACTTTATTTGTGGAAGGAATTTCAGCCTAAAATTTGGTCCAGCTCTTCTGCAGGTTCTTGAGAATGGTCTGATAAGACTTGGACGTCGTACCTATATGTGGTGATTTGTTATTGTCGGAATCGCTCGGAGATCACTTGTGTCACGGAAATCGATCCTTTACACAGCGTGTGACATCATGCGCTACTCTTCATCACTCTCGTCCTCGCCGCTCGTATTGTCCTCCTCCTCATCTGAACCCTTCGGCTTCGGCTTGAGAGGCCTCTTGGGCCTCTTAGGCAATTCTTTGGCCTTGGTACCCGTCGCTTTCAACTGCAACACCGCCCCGCCCACACGTCAACCTCCGCTGCGTGTTTAACCAGCATTTCTTTCCACTCCACCTCGAGCCTCTCCTTCTCGGCTTTCCGAGCCTCCTTTTTCGCCTTCTTATTCGCTTTGTCGGTCACCTCCTGCACCTTCGCATTCTTGAGCGTCCGCTTCTGTGCAATCACCTCTGGAGCGGTGAGGTGTCGCCCTTTACCTCCCGGGAACAATACACTGCGGTCAGATTTTTTCCCTTTCTCCTTTTCAAACAATGCCTTCTTCAGCTCGTCCATGCCTATCTTCTGCACGATGAGCTGAGCATTTTGTCCCTCAGATATCACCTCATGCCCATGCAGCAACTTGCGAGCATCAGCTGAGGAGGCAGCGTGACTGATAAGTCGTCGCTGGTGCCGTTCAGACCAAGCTGTCTGGCCTTTTCAAACCACTCTTTCGCGTTGTCGTTCAAAGTCATGGGGGGGAGGCCAGGGTGTATAATTAAATTCGACGTGAATGAAGTAAAATGTACACTCCTTCAGCTGCCAGTGCTGCAACCTGGAGCTCGTAAACCAGAGGGCCAAATAATTCGGCACATTGGTCAACCCAATCCCTGGGGCAAGGTGAACATTCCTTCGAAGAATTCGCTCCCCCGAATGAGGGGACCACGGTAAACATTGTAGATGGTTTCTGAGCCATCCCCCGCCTTCCATAGGTCAGTTGTGGCCGTAATAATAAGTCAATCAATCTACCTTAGAGTCACTGTTCCGTCTGCAAAGTATAGTTTAGGATGTCTCGCCATGAAAGTGGTGAAGAGGCCAGTCGGTGGGTACCTCCCTTTCCAATCCTTCGAGAACGGGCAATAGATTGTCGATAATGTTGGAAGATAGGAGCTTGTATCTCAAGGCGTCACTGTCCTCTTGATGCAGGGCTTGGAGGGCTCGGATGTATGCGTCTTCCAGAACTTGACGCCCTGTGACAACATTGGCGCCCCAGGGCTGCCCATTGGGAGGTAAAGGAGGGAGGTTCTCGGGGAAATTGAAGGACTCCATGACGGTCAGGAGTAAAAAATTTAAAAGCCATGTGATAGAGCGCGGTGCGGCGCGAAGCGCCCCACCATTTCGATTATAAATGCACGCACTTGCGATGAAGCCCTTATTTCCCATGACTTGAGTCAAACTGTGCCCAGTTAGGCCGAGGTTTGTCTCGAGATCTCTGAGGAGGCGGGCCAGGGCGAAAATCAACCTAAAATTCAACCAGAGCTTGAGGGAATATCGCCAGACCATGGGTTGATTTTCACCAGCGTAGGTTGAATTGCCACCTCAAAATAGGTTGATTGGATAGGTGATTTCAAAACCTAAAATGGCCGAATTTAACCTATCGTGCTCTGGAGGGATATTTATAGTTTTTCAACCTACCACGGGGTGATTCCGCTGCCGCCGGTGTCAACCTAAATCTAGGGGTTTCTCAACAAGGCACGGGGTGATTTAAAGGAGAAAATTGAAATATATTATGCTAAATAATACATCGCGTATGATACCTCGAAATCCACGCCCACCGCGAAAGCCATAGTTCTGTACAGTAGGTTTATTACTTCCCAGTGTGATCCATCAGTGGGTTGGTTATGAAAACCTCCACCACTGCAGAAATGAAGTCAGGAAGCATTTGAAATGTCCTCTAGTGAATTTTGAACCACAAGACAGTTTCTTTATTTTTCATCCAAGTTTAGGTTGAAGTCGTGCTAGGTTGAATGGCGCCGGCAAGGAATACAGAGGAATTTCACCATCATATAGGTTGAATTTGCTAGGTTAGCTTCCAACCTAGAATATAGGTTGAAAAATTCAACCTAAAAGTGCCCGATGGTAGGTTGAAGTGCATTTTCAACCTATGCCTTGTTGAAATAATACCTGGGGTAGCTCCATAGTGGATGCGCCCAGGGTCCTCCTCCTCCTTCTCCTTCAAAACTGCTCTGTGGCCCATACAGGGCTGCCAGGCAGCGGCGGAGCTGACCCACGCCTCCCCCACTATGACACTACCTTATAAGGAAATTATTGCGCGCAGGGACCTCCCTGGACGTCTAATATGCTCGATATCACGACAACTGTTGGATCCATGCCCTACGGGTTGTATTGCAGTCCCTCTTGATGATGTAAGTGAAAGGTATCGCTCGTTCGAGCCCGGCGAGCTTCCTTTTTTGGTGAGTTATTTCTGTTTTGCTCAACTTTGCAGCCGCGATGCCCAGCGCCCAAAGTCTAGCTGTTTTTTGTGGCGCAAACTACGGTGCTTATTAGTGCAGCGCCAAGTAACGTGCTATTAGTTTGGTGCCTTGCAAAATTTACTTTTTTAGTCACTTGGCATTGAATCCCGGTATTTGTGTAGTGCTGTCTGTCAGGCTGTCGCCTGTAACCCATGCTCAATAAAAATCTCCCCAAAACCTCTATTTTTTGTCAGGATTTCTTGCTTCAGATATTTGTTTTGCGCCAGTAA
This sequence comes from Mycena leptocephala, assembly GCA_029378395.1. NCBI lineage: Eukaryota > Fungi > Basidiomycota > Agaricomycetes > Agaricales > Mycenaceae > Mycena > Mycena leptocephala. Next base: position 253,728 of record JARJLF010000055.1, on the reverse strand, counting down.
GATTTGTCAGATTTAACTTGACAACAAATCACCCAAGTAATACTCAAACACACCGGGGGTAGAAAAGATTCATCCACTGAATACATCCTCAGGCTGTGCTGGTGCCTTAAAAAAATAATGACACTGTAGGTAATCGAGCCCTCGCGGCATCAATTCCTCACGTGATGTCATAGTGGGGGTTTTCAGCGGTGTGGATAGTTGGTTTGCAGTTGTTGGATATATATTTTATCTATCGAGGTGGCTCAGCCTGCCTCAATCTTGTATTTTCCAGCTAGTCCCTGTGCCGGGTACTATTAACCATTCATTCTCCATCGAATTTTGGGTGATATTAATATTATGCATGCAACTTAGTCTACAATCAGCCCTTCCCATGTCAGTCTATTTATATTTCTCAACGGAGGGACCGTGAAAATTGATGGCCGCCCTCGCCACTGTATGGCGAAGTGTTAAGAGCCGTGCCGCAACGTCTTTGGATACAGGCAGACCTTGAGTACTCAAATCTCAATAATATTGGGAGGGTTGAATTCTTTAATTGAACGGAAAGATGCAAACAATTGGATGGCACGCTCCGAGCCGACGCGGATTGTTGCGGTTTGGCGGAGAGTAAAAGCGCCCAAGTCGATCAACGAAAAAATCGGGGGTTTTAAATCTGCCATTCTTCACCGATCAATGTTTGCAGGGTCCTGACTTCTTCCATTTCATCGTCAGTTACGTCGGCCTACGTCGGTACACGTCGGAAGCTGAATGTTTCCAGGGTCCAGTGGCTTCCCAACTTCTTCTGCTTCTTCTGGGGTGGCGAGATAAATTATTTTGTTTCCAGATCTTCTGGACGACATATGAATTCCGCCGTGGGTTATACATTTCCAGGAATGGAAAGAGCACTCTGGGCCCGGAGATTTGGTTCCCGGTCTTCTATGCCTCACGGCTAAGACACCTTCCTCTTTACTTGCACCATCGGGTCCCGGATTATTGGATTGAGAGTAACCTGGCCAGTTGTGTTCAGTTCATGTATCCGGTCCTAGTTGTACCCAACCCGAACTCTGGATTATTGGATTGAGCACCGCCAGTTGCGTTGAATTCATGTATCCGCTTCTCGGTGGGCTGTGAGTACAGCTTCGACTGTCCCTCTCCGGTAGTGGGGGAGGCGGAGTTCACTGCATTGGGCACTGGATGATCGGTGCTCACTGCTGGTGGGTGAGATGACGGACAGTACGAGCAGCACGAGCCACGAAAAGAAAGGGACGCAAGCCCTTTCTCATTCTCACTTCGACTGATAACTGACCTCAACCCTGCTTCCCTTCTCCCCCATCCCCTCCGCGCCCTCCCCCAGGCGCACCCCTCGTCCGCCGCAAGCACCGTCTACCGCCGACCGCCCATCGCCATCCCCGCTACTCGCCACACTCATGACACAGCCACCACGGTAGGTAACGGTAGGTCGGGCGCAGCACTCTGTCTCCCCCCGTCAAGCTGCGCGACTGGGCAGGAGTCATCGCGGTCTGCCACGTTCAAGATGCCCTCCAAGCAGCTCGCTCTCCGGTGGTTCACTCAACCACTCGGCAACGCACTTGAGCGAGGTGCCCTTGCACACGTGCAGGTACGATAAATGCTGGGTGGATCCACAGGGACCATTCTTCCGTTGAGGGGTTCGCGACCCTCACCGGCTTGCGGGTGCGATGACCCCTGGTCCGCATTGCTCTGGCGCGTGGCGGGAGCCTCTGTGTCTGCGGTCCTGCCATACTGTGCGCTCTCTAACTCCAACACACAACATTTATAGGCTCTAGACCGTTTTTGTTCGTTGGCCCACGACCTCGGGGCCCGTCTCCGTTGCGCTGGCGGTCACACAAATGGGGCGGCCGAGTGAGGCGTAGTGGCCTGATATGTAGCTTGCTTGTAGACCTCGTATCTTAAGCAGATGCCTCGAATCAGTTAAGGAGTTTCGTAAGATGTCAAAGGCAGGAATACTCTTAACTTGATAATAGCAATTTTCCCATGCTCTGCTACGGGTTCTTCTGCCATTAAATTCACAGTTCCGGATTTGGGATTTGTTCATTAAACTTTGGAGACGCCGCTCATCGTGGGCATCGCAGCCTCATGGACAGTTTCAATAGTGTTAGCTACGATTCAGAACTCGGAAGAACTCAGAAGGTACGACTTCAAGGCTCGCATGGCCGTGGCCCCATTGGTAGCCGATCATCTCTGATCTGGCGGTCAATCCGCATCTTTCATTATTTTCATACCTTTTCAGCGTTTCCATACTTTTTGGGCAGATTCGTGGAAATTTTAGACTACATTGACTGCATCATTTCATTGACTCCTTGTAGGTCGGAATCAACTTCTTGTTAGTCTCTCTTCCCATATAATCTGCAGACTCGATTTTTCAGAAAACCTTTAATTGCGACACCATGAGACAGCATCGATATCGTTTAAAACATGCGAGAACTCCTGAAATCGCTCAAATTTCATGCCACAATTTCTTTTGGAGTGATTCGACTCTCAGAAATGGGCCTAAATGAGCGCGTACAGAACTTTCCGTCTCCACTGTATATTCATGAGGATTTGGGCCACAATCACTTTAGGAGGCAATTGGGGTCAATGTCCAGGACAGATTTATTATACACCAAATTTATTGTGTATGTTTTTGTGCACTCCCGCGCCGCAGTCAGAGAAAATAAAAGAGGAACATTGACCTTCAATCACATAAGGAAGTATTTCCCCTCAGTAATTTATACCCATATTCCAACGCGTTGAGCCCACATTTTGCAAAACCATCGAAGCAGGCCAGATAAGCCGTTAGGTGCAGTAATGACGAGCAAGCAGAGTATTACTTCCCTAGTACATAATACCTGCGCGCTCGTCGTTCTCACTATAACGGCTGGACACGAGCCTAGTACTTCACACATAGCGCCACCACAAAGAACAGCCACGTTTTGGGTTCTACCAGAGCCTCCAGCACTTGAGCCCACTTGAAGTTGTCCGTGGCCCTGGTTCCGGTATTATTAATGATGACTCACTCGAAAGCTTTTTTGTGATCCTCTGGCGAAAGAAATTTTGCTTCGCTGATGCTGTTGGACAGTCTATAAAAAAAAAAAATGGTGCCTCAAATCAGTCAATGGAAACCCGCAGCCAGACTCAGAACCAACCAGCCCAACGGATCGCAGACTAGAGAAACCAAAGAACATTAACTGAAGAAGTGAAGTGAAGTAACCCAGTGGATTATCTTTTCGCTCAGAAACGTGTGAAATTTCACACGGGAAAGGTGTGAAACAGTGGGGTGAAAAAGGTCATTTTGTACGTGAAAATTTTCACCATGTTCTGCAGTGAAATTCACTTTTTTACCGTGAAATTCACCCAGTTTAACAGTGAAATTCGCCCAATAAATACGTGAAAATTGAAGTGAAATTCACTATTTCCGTCGACCACAGTGATCCTCCTTTCCGATGACTCTTCTCGCGAGCTTCTGAGCATCGACGACGGCGACGGGATCGGAGCATCCCTTCTTTGACGACGGAGTTGCGGAGTTCTCCGTTGTACCTCTCAACTTCTCTTCCATTTTACGAACTTCGAGAAGGCCAGAAGGTTATTGATCCTTCCACGTGATTAGCGTTCACCAGTTGATCTTTTAAGTATGTGCGCGAATTTCGCCCGGTCTTTGAAGCCTTTGCCGCCCTCGTTCTCAAAATTACTTCCAATTGCTTGCAACCGTGCGTCATTAACTACAAATGTCTGTATCAACACAGTCCGTAACTTATGTCTGATGAATCCGAATTAGGTTATTGAAGATTAGCGAGGTCTTTGGGCGCCCTGCAGCGGCGCCATCGGCGCGCTGAGGATCGTCCCGGGCAACGGATATGGCACGTACCCGCCGTGCGCGATGGGGAAGGGCTGCGGCGCGTACTGCGCGTGCGGGTGGGTCAAAACCAAAGGGCCAAATGTCACGGAATTGATGAGGATGATAGACGCGGACGCGGCGCGGAGTATCGGGACCTGCTATCTCCCAGAGATGAGGAGGCAGACATTTGATGAGAGGGATGATGGAAACTTGTGTTCCCCACAAAATATGGAGGGCAAAGTCGGAAAACCAACGGTAGGTTCTTGCCAGGCGAGCAAGGGACACCCCATCGACAGGGAGCATCGGTGGGGTGGTGAGCGGGAGGTAGTGGGACGGATCATGTAAGAGATTCTCGGACATGTTTCGGACGACCTCTTGGAATTCCAAGCAGCGATGCATCCGAGTGTTTGGATGTCAAAAGGTGGATGTGGCTGTGGGCGGCGAGAGCGCTGACGTGCTGTACCAATTTGTATGACTGACTGGCCGGCCACTTGTATGGCGGGACCTCTGGTTAAAACCCTGTGGGACCTGACCACCACAGGAAATGCTGGTGTGCGGGGGGAGTTCTCTCCCCCAGGTAGAAATCCCCAGTGTCCACCAGTCCATTAAGAGGTCGTGTCTTTGGAGTGGTGAATATAGTATAGCCGGCACGGTTAAAAAAGCGAAAGGATGCGGGGTGGCGGGTGCGAGCAAAGTGAAGGAGAAACTCGATAGGGATCCCGCTGGCCCAGGGGAGATGGGCTTCGAAAGCTGATGTCGCCTGGCGAGATTGCTCGTCTTATATGTGCTGCTCGGTCCAGAGGAAGTAAGAGTCCACAGTCAGGCTGTACGGAGACTGCACTGCATTGCGGCAGATCATCCCGTGTTTTGCGAAGGACGCCCGGCGCCGCGACGTCGGGATGATGTGAGTGTCAAAGCTATTCCTTACCGTGCGGTATTAGACTACTGTAAAACAAGTTCTAAACTCGATGAAACGGCTTTCGGAGCGTGACTGAAACGGCAAGCTTGAGACCAGAAACGATCCCGCTGTTATGCGTTACAGTTTTCCGTTTACAAACGTTTATAAACAGTTTAAACGGTCGAAAAATTCAACCACTGACCAAGGATCCATTAGTGGAGTTCTGGGCATTGTTAGTGGTCAGAATGGTTTCCGATAGTGCCCAGATGGAGTGAATAGACATGAATAAAGAAATTTGATCAGGGGCGCACATCATGGACCAAAATCTTTCCAAAGGGGAAATCTTCTGCATGTTTGATGCCACTCGGCTCGACTGCGGCAGCACGACAACTTGTCTCCTTGGACCTTTACAGCCATCTGAAGACTTTCGATGGATGTTAAGCTCATGAAGTAGGTCAGGAATTTACCTGGTATCCTTCAAATGGCCTCCACCACTGCCGATCTTTTTTTCCCGGGAAAATACCGTTTATAAACGTTTGTAAACCGTTTAGCAACCGTTTCCGTTTAGTTTACGGGATTCCGTAAACGAAAACTAAACGGTTGGAGCCTTAAATAATATTATTCGGCATGAAAACCACGTTCAGCTGAACCAGCTCCTAGATGTATAATATTACTAGGCCCACCCCTGATGAGCTGGGATGATAATATTACACTCCCCTTCGGCCGAGCGAGGGCCGAGTGATCACGTCTATGACGCGTGGCTCCACTCCGGAAGCTCCGGACCGTTGCTCCCGTCCGCATAATTTCTCCTACATGTGCCATAAACGTGGTCACTCGGGCCTCATGCAAATTCAAACTCAGATCGACCGGTCTCTCTATGAATAATTTGTCTTCATACGAGAGATCGGTTACCGGTCTATGGTTTGATGCCTGCAAAGCTTAAATCCTTCAAGGGCTCCCTTTTCCCTCTTCTATTCCCCGCCTTCCATTCATTTTCATATCTTATCTTGTGTAATTCTGACACGCGCCACAGAGAATCCTACATGGGATACTTCCAATGCAAGTACGCCCTCAACACCGCGCACTCAAGTTTACAAAACTCTACAAGACCGTGTTCCCCGCGGAGCTCGATAGCTACAGGACGCCGGCGCCGAGTCGGAGGGGGTCATCAGCCAATTTGAGCCTCTCAGTATCTGCTTCTGCGCGAATGGATCTGCGACGCCGAATTCGAGTGGATCAGCGTTGACGTTATCTCTGACACGAGCATTTTCACCCCACTGGCGATGACAATGCTCGCTTCTTCGAATTCCTGTCGAAACACAGCTCCGAATTGCTGAGTTGTTGTGCATCCCCGTTTCCAACGATGGCATCAATTCAATTGTGTGGACAAACTTACAAGCTCGCCGTAGCCGATGCATCGCCACGTCATAGTCCTTTGGAGTGCTGCTCAATTTTGCCTACGTCCTTCTCTCTGGCCTTGTCGGTGGCGTGACAGCCAAACCAGAGGATATTACTGTACTATTTCGACCATTTATTCACACCATGTCACCGATCACCGCAAAAGTTCATTGGATAAGGTCTTCATTTCTCGGCAATCACCCCAACTTTACTATAAATGGCAGTCCGGCGAATGCCAGAACGAAAATTTTGACGTTTTTGAGCCTAATTGGGCCTCAAAACTCACCGTCACCGTCACCTGTACCAAATTCATTCATTTCACGACCCTCTGTCACTTGTCACCTGAATAAACGGTCGAAATAGAACAGTACATATCTTTTGGTGATGTTGTCTTCTAGACCCGGACTGGGACAAAGGCTTGGATGGGGAGTGCATGGCAATCATTTGATACGTATGTTAATCTAGGCATACTTAGAACGGGACACGAGGCACATTCAGATCAGTCAGATTCACGTCCCATGTGAATGGCACTGCTTCTGTCAGGTGCAAGAGGTTATGGAGGAAAACATGCAGTGTGCGTTACTGGGTGTGGTTCCCACTGCAGGGTCCTGGACTTCTGGGGTTCCATAATGGAAGCCAGATGCCATGAGCACCCATGCAAGCACCACGTGGAAAACAGGGTCACCATCACCCTTAACACGAGGTGCTTAACGGCAGCATTCTTACACACCTCATGTCAATAATGAAACTTTGTGTGATTAGCCCACCACCATCAATGGAAAGCTAGGTCACGAAAATTAAGCGACCCTAGATTCAACATATCGACATCCTAGGGATCCAGCATGCCGAGGCCGATAACCACACAGGGTGTCATTATTTACATGAGGTGTGTAAGAATGCTGCCGTTAAGCACCTCGTGTTAAGGGTGATGGTGACCCTTTTTTCTATAACACGTGGTGGTTGCATGGGTGCTCAGGGCATCTGGCTTCCCGCAAATCAATGCAGCATGTGCATGGCGCTAAGGTATGCCTAAAAATGTGAAAAGAAAAGAAATACCTGCGGTGGCATAATAGCAGGTTAAGTCATTATTGCGCATAGGGTAGGATGGCCGAGCATTTTCGCTCAATAATCGTTTCCCAGGCGTCAAAGAGGTGCCCATTGATGGGGGTCGGATCGTAGGAGCTGATATCACCGCAGTGAATTGGCGTGGTGGCAGGATGCGGAGCTTGGTATTTGGAATGAGGTTACGACACTCCAGTGCAGGAAGCAGAATGCGGTCGGAAGCGGGGATAGGATTCGCGAAACGCCACAGCAGAACAGCTCGGGCTAACCGATCGGAGATGCACATATATAAACTGGTGCGCTAGTCTGGTGCACTTGGTTTGGAATTGGGAGAACGATGCAGCCGCGCCCCGCTGGCCCACAGCTACCGAGCATCCGCACACTGCACCCGTACCTCCCAGCCATAGGCCCTGGCCCGTCGACCTCCACCTCAACCTATGAGCCTGCACAGACGTCGACGTCGACTCAGAGTCAGGGAGCGAGAGTGTACCCTCCCTCGTCGTATGCGGGGTCCGATGGCGATGAGCGGGGCGTTACGGGCGAAAACGAGCCACCCAAGAAGAAGCGCCGTCGACAGGCGCTGAGCTGTACTGGTGCGTCCCTTCAGCCCATTCCCCCGCTCTTCTCAATCACGGTGACATACAACTGATGTCGGCATGTCGATACAGAATGCAAACGGAGGAAAATCCGGTGCGACAGGTGCGCATCGTTTCATTGTTGATGCGATACAATTAACTGAACTAGCTGGTGTGGTAGAACACAGCCGTGTGCGCTGTGTGTAAGAAGGGGAGATCAGGCAAAGTGTCAGTGGCATGTTGTCGAACCTGCGTAAGTCGCGTTTTGACTCATTTTTTTCTGTCCTTTTTTCGTGCTATTTTCGCGTTCTTGAAGCCGTTGGTTCTCCCTCAAGCAACAAGTCTTTTAATGCCTACTTCAGTTGCATATTAAGCGTCCTGGCCATCTTCATTTTCCGCACATTCATCTCCGCATTTGGGACCTTTTCCCTTGCTTTTTGTGCGCATGTTTTTTCGTCCTTGACGTGCCTCTCGAAATCGGAGAAAAGAACAAATTTTCGTCCTCCTTTCATTGTACCCTTGCATTTCTTTCAGTTTTGTTGTGGTGTGCCAACACGTTCAAACGTGTCTTCTCCCTCGCATTTTCCCTTTCATATCATCCTAATTTCCCCCGCTTAACACTCTTTTCCAGCGCAGAGAAATATGTCCCCCGCGCGGAGCACGATGCCCTCTGCGCACGCGTCAACGCACTCGAGGTGTGGACCAAGCAGGTATTTTCAGCCCAGCTCCTGCTGCCGCGAGTTACTGCCTCGCCCGCGCACACCCACGCACAGGCTTTAGGCGGCGGAGACGAAGGCGGAGGAAGCGCGGTGTAGTGGGGCAAGGGGTTTCGATTGTTCCCTGCCGCGGGTGCGTCGTCGGCGGTGGGCGCTGGTGGTGCGAGCAATGCAGGCAGTTTGCCGACCCATGCCCCCGCCTTCGGCATTACCATCACCTCGGGAGGTGGCGGTTCGTTCTCGTCCTTCCCCGCACACCCCCACATCTCCACTTTTACTTCATCGCCACATGGATCATCAGCCCCTCCCCGCCCCGCTCATCCCTCGCGTTCTCGGATATGTAGTTGCAGACATCAAGGAAAATCTGGGTGCAAAACGTAGCCAATGTAGCTTCCGTAGCGCTGTCGTTACCCCCAAAATATAGCGTGATGTATCATGTAGTTGCCCGTCAAAGCTATCAATTATTATAATAGTCAATGTAGTGATGTTCCAAGATAACCTTGACGTGAGGAACGAACGGCTTGAGGTTATCGTCGGATAAGTAAAGTAGTGTAAGGATTTGGCTGAGCGTGACGCTATGTGACATCGTCACTCTCCCGCTCCCAACGCGCGTCTCGCTGGCAAATCCGCAAAAACGTTCTTTTCTTCGCGTTAATCCTATGTGATGCGTGTGTCGCTCTCCGCAAGCTTCGTGGTCATCCGAGACCCTCGTTCGCGATTTACTTTGTACCAACGCCAGCAACCCCAATCAAGGGCTCTAGGAGACGCGGGAGACGAAGCAGCACCAATATGTTGAAGCTATTCGTGAGTACGAGACGCTTTTCTACGTGTGAGGCGTGACCCAGTTGAACCAATTCGACATTTCGATTGAAATGATTGCCGTTTTTGGTTAGGAATGAACCCCAACGCATTGCACGAATGTCGGGTTTTGTGTTGGACGACTCTCTAGATTTCTATCTTTATTTCTCACCTGGCGTAGATTTGAGGTCGAAAACTGACTTGGAAGGGTCTTTTAACGCCGTAGACACGACGTAGACACAGAAAATGAAGGAAATGGCTAAAGTCTGGTCTTGAAGATACCCAACCACACGCACAAATTTATTTTTGAGTTTATCGCTATTTCGAGGATTTTGTGAACTGTTGAACCAACTCGACACTGGGCTGCATGACGCGGGACAACAACCAAAATTCGATATTGACAAGGGGGGTGCGTGACGCGTGACTATCGATTTGAACGAAAAAGTACAGTACTCCAGTGAAGTATTGTGTTTTCGTAACTCGGTGTAAGATACGAACGGGAATCTCATTCCAATAACTGTGCCAAGTACTGACTAGTACTGACTAGCGGGCGGACTCCGCACGATAACGTATTGAAAAAATCACAAAAATCAGCCAACTTAAATTCACTTCAAAAATGCCTCGCGCAAAAAATTCCCACGGTCTCCACTATTATATTACATTGCTTGCCGCTGCCCCTCATAATGGCAGCATTCAACTGTGGAACTACCGCATGAGTGTTCTGGTTGACCGTTTTGAAGCACACGGTAAGTAAATTGTCCGTGCCTGCAGGCGTATCTCTGACGATCTATAGGCCCTGTCCGAGGTGTTAATTTTCATCTGAGACGTGCCCTGCTGGTGACCGATGGCGACGACTACAAAATCAAAGTTTGGGATTAGCCGGTGTTTTTCTGTGGCCTATACACGACTTATACGCCCGCAGACACACGACCGCAAAACTTTTCACTCTCCATGGGCACTTGGACTATGTCCGCACTGTCCAATTCCACCATGAGATGCCTTGGATTATGAGTGGTTCGGCGGCGCCGTTGGATCGGATTCGATGCAGAGGGACAGAAAAGAGCAGCACGCCAAGGTGAGATCTTTGAATTTGACCCGGGCGAGACTGAGAAGAAGACCGCGCAGACCGAGGCCACTGCCGACGGCTTGTATCAGCAAGCGGCCGGCAAGGTCAACTCGATGGTCAGCTCCGTTATGGGTGACAGCACGAAAGAGGCCTCTGGTAAGTACTTTTATTCCCTTGTTCTTTACACGTCCCCGTTTTTCTATTCCACCTCCTCTCGTCTTTATCCGCGAATCTCTCCAATTGCGCTACATATTTCTTCATTTCTGCCTACTTTTCCATCACGCCTGCTTCTACCCTTGTGATCTGTCATTCTTGCCCTCTTCCAACGAGCTCTGTCTTGTTCCTCCATTCTCCTGCTGACTTGCGTTTCTAGGCAAGGCACAAGAAACCGCCGGTCAAGCCAAGAAGGAGGCCAACAAGCCCGTTTAGAGTGGTCGTTTATTCTTGTACGATGGCGGGCGAAGAAGTAAATTCAATTCTCTTTTTATCTCTGCCACGACCGCGGTGTTAATTACGCAATATTCCACCCGAGCCTTCCCCTCATCATCTCCGCTGCCGACGACCGCACGTCAAAATATGGTGAATGAGCGAGACCAAGGCATGGGAGGTTGACTCCTGCCGCAGCCACTTCAACAATGTCTCCACTGCACTGTTCCACCCGACGTAAGAGCTGATTGTGTCCTGCGGCGAGGACAAGACCGTCCGTGTCTGGGATCTCGCCAAGCGCACCGCGATCCAGACTTTCCGCCCGAGAACGACCGCTTCTGGGTCCTTGCCTCGCACCCGAACCTCAACCTCTTCGCAGCAGGCCATGATAGCGGACTGATCGTGTTCAAACTCGAACGCGAGCGCCCCGCATTTGCGGTGCACCAAGATTCACTTTACTACATCCGAGACAAATACGTGCGGTCGTACGACTTCAACACCGGCGTGGACCTCGGGCTGCTTTCTGTCCGCAAGTTCGGTAGCCCTATGTCGCTCCACGGACGTTGAGCTTCAACCCGGCGGAGAGGGCCGTCCTCATGACAATTTCCTCGGACAATGGCCTGTATGAGTTGACCTCGTTGCCGCAGCAGGCGCAGGGCGAGGTCAAGGATTCGAGCGTCGATGGGAAGATGGGTGCAGGACAGAGCGGAATTTTCGTGGCAAGGAACATGTTTGCGGTTTTGCAGAAGGCTACGCAGGTGTGTATTCGTCGGATGTTATTCCTTGAAAACGATCTGACTTCGTTTGCAGATCATCGAGGTCTGGGATCTGGCGAACTCAGTCGTTAAAACCATCAAGCCCCCAGTTCAGACGAATGAGATATTCTACGGAGGAACTGCTAGCCTCATCCTCAGCTCGACGTCGTCCGTCGTTTTGTATGACATCCAGCAGCAGAAGACTCTTGCGGAAGTCAACTCTCCTCCTGTCAAATACGTCGTGTGGAGCAACAATAGTTCTTTGGTAGCTCTAATGAGCAAACATAGTATGTGCCTTCACTTTATTGGTGCCTCTGTCCTCAGACGATGAAGCTAAGCAGGCGAGTTCGCCGCAGCCCTTCCCCAGCTACTGCTAACGTTGGCTACTTCTAGTGGCAAGAACTGGTTGCAGCGGAATACTTACTTGGCGTGTCGATCGAACTTGAGCACAAGAAGAAGAACCCGATAACGTCCGCCGAAGCCTTGAGCTGGCAGCGTACTTCACGCAGTGCAAGCTGCAGCCTCTGCATGTGCAAATAGCACTGCGTAGTGCGATCAGCATCTTCACTAAGCCCAATAACCAGGCTGACGCCGCCAGGTTCGCGAAGCGCCTCTTGGAGCTGAACCCCGATCCCAAAATTGTCGCCCAGGTAGGCGGGCCGTCCCACTCACTCACTGATGAAATACTTTTACTTTTTTGCTGTAGGCGCGCCAACGCATTGCGGCATGCGACCGCAACCCCAGAAATGCTGTCGAAATTTCTTTCATACGATGAGTTCAAGGCGTTTGAGATTTGCGCCGTGAGCTATACCCCGATATACAAGGGCTCGTCAGCGGTACACTGCCCATACACGAATCAGGCGTACCTCCCTGAGTTCAAAGGCAAGCTCGACCCGCTTTTGCAGCTGGCAGAGATCGGAGCCGTGACGTCGGGTTACCTGCGCCATGGTGAAAACTGCATTGGACTAGACCGAGTAGTTAAGCCACTGCTGGTCCAGGTAAGGGATCGCATGCTTGTAAAATGATTAACTTAGTTTCTGTCAAAATTCACATTATGGAGACTGCGAAGACCATGTCCCGGGCCGGATATCTGTACTGCGGGATGTGGCTCTTTGTACGTTTTATTGTCTCTTTGTTTCCATCTCCTTCTTACACTCTTTCCTGATAGATCCATTGGCATACTTGACCGCCAATATCACTTGTTTTACCTGCATCCGACAAGCAGACGCACCAACCCTGAAGTCATGACAAATGTACTATCCCCATCGAACAACCCTTGCGAGACGGTTCCCATTTGGCTATTTGACACGATCATTTGGTATTTAAATGGTCCGTCTGCTTGTCCTTTGTCTTGACCACCATGTCGAACTCTGATCGCGAATATTTAGACTCCATTTCTGGCCTTTTCTGGAGCCCAATCGTCCCTCTCCTGGATATCTCATTAATCCCAGCATCTCGGACGACCGGTGCCGTGGACTTACACTCGACGTGTTGCGTGCCTTTGTTGAACCCAACTCCGGAACCGTTAACGGAGCCCCGACTGCTGACCCTCACAAGGTATGTTTTCTCATTTTGACCTTATTATACCTACCGTATTAAGTATAGGTCTGCGTCACTCTGGCCCAAAACCTCAAGGAGAAACAAACCGACCTCATGCGCCAATATGAAGATCTCAGTAGTGGATACGAAGAGCTATACAAAGATTATGAAGCTCTTGGCGCCGAGTACGAAACATTGCTTGGTGAACAAGAACTCTTACAAGAGCGCCTCCGCACTGCCCTGTGAGTAACAATATTTGCGCATCGGCGTGCTGTAGGGTATGCTAAACAATTTCCTCAAGTGAGCAGCTACGCAAATCCCCGCCCATCCGTTTTACCTGTCAATGGGAGTGTGTGCACGGCGGGGCAGCTCAGTCTAGACCCATACACTGCGACTTCCCCGCGGACATTTCAGTCAGCGCCGTAACTCATACTGCGTCTCAGCGTCGCCATCATTGCGTACTTCATTTGAATGTTTCCCAGTAGCCGGATAAAATTGGATTTCGGTATCGCCAGTCAAAATTAAAAAGTATTCTGAGTTGAGCGGAACTTCGCATATTGTTGGCGTGGTGACACCCATTCACCCTGAAAGTCTCCAACAACAATCATCCCTGGGAGGTCCGTTATGTAAAACAAACTTTCAGGTGAGAATTTCACCATGATTTGAGTCTGTGTCCCGGTCCTGCGCCCACCGTCTTTCTCTCATGTCGAATGCTACAGACAATGATGTTGATGATGAGCTGCACCTCCAGCCCATTAATCACAATGCAACTCGTGATGAGCTCGTCGAGGTGTGCCTGTTCTAATTCTCGTCAGATTCATGCTGTATCTGACTATTTTGCACAGGCCCTCAAAGCTTCGCAGCTCTCTGTTGTGAAACTCTTGGCGGAAAACCGCCAACTGCGAACGGAGAATTAAACCTCTTGGCTAATTCCTCCAAAAAACGACGCAATAATGGTTTGAACGACAATTTATTGGGATACAAGAGCGAAGTTCTTCGCTTCGCCAAACGCTTTCTCTTTACACGAGCGCTCTTTGTCCCTATTGCGGCGTTCCAACCAAATACGATCCAAATGCCAGAAGACCCTCGAAACTGTTTCGAAAACAACAACACTTATACCCAGAGCATCACGTCGGCACTTTACGAAGATATTCCTGAAAAGTTCCACTCTCTGTTGGACTACCAAGCATACGGAAATTTTGGAAAGGATGTGCGTTCTCCCACTCCATCAACTGCGGCTTTACAAATCTTCCCTAATATTACTTACACAGTTCATCCGTGAGCATGGGGATGAGCGTTCAGCTCTGCTTGGGGTGATCCGCAAGGCCCTTCCAGTCATTTTGAAAGGCTACGGGATAGACTCGGGCCTCCTCACTAATGCCAAAGCCGATAGAAGCAAAGACGCTGTCATTGATCGTCTTTTACGCTTCCCCGCAGAGCGCAAGGCCACCCTCTACCCTCCTATTTTGTTCCCCGGTTCAACACGAAACATGAACGAGGTATTCACGGGACCAATTATAATGGACGTGAGTAGTGATACTTACATGTGGATTATTTTTGGGCGTCGCTAATCTAGCATTTGAAGATTCACCGTCTAATGTATTTTGGGCCTTCCAGTCTTATTCTTGGTAGTAAACCGGCGCAAAACTCCCTCGGCATAAAGCTCGGTTTCCACGATGTTACGGAGTCATCAGTCTCGGCGGCAGCGATATTGGTGAGTTCTTTACTCTGCGTTGTCATTCATATGTAATGACCAGTTGTAAGACCCGGTTTGTCTTGTCAATGGACACAGAGTGGGCCGCCAAGGGCGCTATCTCCAAGATAGAGTGGGAAGAGGAATACCGTGCTTACCACAAGATGCTAGCGTGCAATCGACACCTCCCACATGTCAAAGCCATCTTCAGAAAAATCCACAAATTTGTTTTCGCCGGCACCACTTCTTCACTCGCAACTGCATCCAACTCTAATGCAGATGAAGATGACGAATTGGAGGACGCTATCAGTGATGCATTGAGGAGATTTGAGTTGGGGATGGATCCAGATGGCGACGATCTTGCCCAACCCGATGGGGGCAACCTTGGTAACGGGACCGGGCCTGATGTGGACGGTGCACCTGCACCCGTACCTGAGGAACCGCCCGTTGTAGGCGGTGCACCCGTGCCCGAGGAACCGACCAGGGAAGAAGGGGCTGAAGAGGAGGGAGCCGAAGAAGTTCGTGGTCCCGCCCGACGTCGCACTGGCACTCGCAGTGGGAAGGCAAAGCAGCGTAAACGGTAGTTAAGAGATAGCGATAGAATTTTGTCAAGAATCAATTCAGAGTACACAAAGTTTTCTTTTTTTTTATTAGAGGTGCAAGACTCCAGGGTGACATGTATCAACTTGAATATGTGCTGATACAAAGGACTGCCTGGCGCAGTTGGTTGTGCTGGTTCTCATAACATTCTTATGTAACGCGCTGGTCGCTTGTCACTGGTTCAATCCTTGAGGCGCGCAAAATATAAAAGTGTTCTGAGAATATTAGATTAGATACGGTTCTGATTACATTTTTCTCACCCTTGGTTGACAAACCAAACCTGACACGCTGTCCTTACATTATTTTGACCTCATCTTATCTTCTCAACCTTACTAGCCCTTATCATCCTAGAGAGCCTTATCTTGTCTGAGATACATATAATGTGAAGCGATCTTATAATGTTCTTTCATCTTATCAGGACAACATAAGCGGGCTGGTACCCTACGGCATTATCAGGCCTTATCAAGCCTTATCGGCTCCGGCACGTTTTTCCGACACACCACTGGTCCAATAAGTGCATCCCATGAACGTTGCATGAACTCTCAAGATTTTCAACGGGAAACAAATTGACTGCATCATCACCAAAACCGGGAGAAACATGCAAGGCAATACAAAGCCTTGCAAGGGCCAAAAGGCATACAAGGCTTGGTAGCCTTGTGAAAATCACAAAATGGCTTACAAAAGATCTAAGGGAGTCCGGAACACAATCCCAGGGATAAATTGAATGGGCGGGAAATAAAGATGAGTGGGTGAGCGAGCGGCAGCCAAGGCCTTCTTGAGGGACAAGAGCCCGAGACGCCTTGAAGCAAACGGCTTGAATCCGATGAACTTTGAACCGGTTTGATGGGGCTTGAATCCGATAAGTTTTGAACAGGTTTGATGCAGCTTGAGGAAGACCAGGTTGACGCAATTGAGACGGTTGCTACAGGCGCTTGAGGACGACGTCCGTGTGGTAGGGTCCGGCGATGACGTCTTAATTCGCGACTTCGGTGATTTGATTGACGGCGGCGCACGGATACACCAGCGGGGGCTTGCTTAAATCTCGAAGTTAGAGGCTTGAAGCTTGAATCTTGATGGTAGAGACTTGAAGGAGTATCATATTGAAGGTATGAGTGGACTGGGACCATTGAACAGGTGTGAAGATGGGGGCAGAACGTCGGGTTCGGCACGCGAGGGCCGCACCAGTAGCGGTACGCACGGAGGGGTATGTCCAGGACCAAGAGAGTATGTCGATAGCACTGGTGGAGGGATCGAACATAGCAGGGCAATGTGAGGGCTGCGAGAGAGGAAGTCGACGGCGGGATGATGGGGGGAGAGAGCAAGGAGTCGCGTGGTCGCAAACCCAACATTGTGACTGATTTGCGTGTGATGGTGCCTTATGCACGGACCGCTCGCTTAACCTCTCCGAGTCATCGGCATCGAATGGGCAGTGCGCAATCGTTCACCTAGAGCGCGTCGCAACTTGGGTCAGAGGGAGACGGCGAAGACGACGAGTGGGGGGACAAGCCTAACATTGGTCCCGAGGATTGGCACGGGTGACTCGGTGAGTTGGAGGCTTGTTGGAGGCTGAAGGATACTTAGGTTAGTGCTGCAGTGACTCTCGATGCACTGTAATATGTATTTTCACTCTATTTTATTTTATTGCTCTGGTGCCGAACACTGCCAATATATAGCCTTGTCATATTATACAATCCTACGATGCCAATAACAGGCTGATGAACACCTTCCAAAGGCAATAAAAGGCTGTTGAGTCCCTTGCAAGGGCAACAACAGGCTGACGAGTACCTTGTAAGGGCAATACAAGGCTGGCCAAGCTTTGCAATGCCTTGGCATCTGCATCCGGCATGGCGAACCATAACAGGCCATAAAAAGTTTCCCACATTTTTGTGATTATTCAGCATGCATTCGGCAGAGACCAATGTTCAGAAGCCCAAGATAGCTACTTACCGCTGGGCGATCCACCACCTTGCATCGGGCATCCATCAACGCCATGTAACACTCAGTCAAACTCAGTCGCTCGTTTTTGCACTGACATAGAGAGTGGCTGTGTTGAAGTGTCCTTCGCCAGTTCATTAGATTTTTGATTAACTAGTGGCTGTGCCTACCGGTTTCGTAGCTGGGTATATACTTTCATATGCCGGTTCAAGCCCTCATGTGCCCCCTCAACCTGCCTACTTTTTATTGTGCATGTGGCGGTGAGATGGAATGTCACAGCCACCTGTGGCCTCACTGTGATTTCGCAATTATTGGCATTGATTGTTCTGCGGTTGAACTTATGAAAATTGCCATTTCACGCAATCTCTTGTCCTGAAATTGGCAGCCGTCTCCGTGAACGCGGTGGGCAGTGACTGAGTCCACGCCATTTTCGTCACTTCGTTACTTCGCTTAAGTTCGCTTAATAGAGAGCTTGCGCAAAAGCCGCACGAGCCGCATGCGGCTTTTTTGCATTGCGCAAAGCCGCACGGAAAATTTGAAATGTGAGAGGTATCAAGCAATGTGAGCTTACCCGAAGCGAAGGAGAGGTGCTGTGGGGAGAGGGAACATCCTCGGCATTGCCTCTGCTGCGCGGCAGACATGGGAGTGTGGGCAAAGAAAGTGGAGCTTGAGTGATGCCTTCGTGATGCATGATAAATGCGGTCTCCCACAGTTGCACATCCAACAAATAGCACTCTCAGGAGTGGAATATGGGATTTGACGGGCATTGAATGGTATTTAGCAGGACAAGAATTAAGAACAGCAAAGGAAAACCCGCGGCTTTGCGCAATACACAAAAGCCGCGTGCGGCTCGTGCGGCTTTTGCGCAAGCTCTCTAATGACCCATATATTTGAAATGTTTGGCAGGAGACGCCGCGGAGGGACACGATTTCCCCGAGGTTCTATTAGCCTGGGAGAAACGCCAATAGTATGTGACCGAGAATCCAGAGCAGATCGACCCTTGAGTTGAGCCTCTTCTGCAATGGTTTTTTGACACGGAATAACCAACCATGACGAAACTCGCGTGCCTGATGAGGTACAAACGAAATACAAACGAAAAAGTTCTACTAAAACTGGAGGTGAAGACAGAATTTACGGGGGCGAAAATGTACCCGCGTACGTTTCCGGGATGAATCGAAGAGCGAGGGCCGTGTTCCAGTTGGGTTTCCCGGCCCGTTTTCAAATTGATCAAAATTTGGTCACCTTTTTGCGCCGTCCCATTTCGGTCTTCACAAGAGGCATGCGGGATTAAAATTGCCGCAAGATGAGATTGAACTAAGAACTCTGAAGCAGCCGCCACGTGCGAAAGATGTTCAGTTGGCATTTCTATAGGAATGATTTGACCTGAATTTGAACTAACAATATATACCACACACAGGTCAGATATTGGAGTATACATACTACTGGTATAATATTAGTACTACCCTGAGTGCTATCTTGTTCCATAGTTGACTTCGTTTGTCCGGAGTTGCAGGTAGATAGGTACATGGGTAGGAGATGAAGGCAGCTGGGAAGGAGCCGCTCAAGAAGATGACGACGGTGGCGACTGGACGAGGTGGACAATATATATATGGTCAGCCGGAAAGCGGGCGAGAGAGGCAAAGGAAGCTGAACGATCGGCATGGCAACCGAGGGACATGCTACTCCTCAAAACAATCCAAATAACGCTGTTTCACGAACCAGTTGCGTTCGAAAAAGGAGAGCAGACGGGCTTCCCTGGCCAAGGGTAGTCGCATCTCCACACACACCCTGAAGTGTAGCACCCCATTGGATGTCTGTGAAGCTAGGATAAATTGCGCAGCGTGGAGGCGCTGTAGAGAGGTCAACGCAGCATCGGCGTCTGGAGAAGCGATGAAATTTGTTTCACGATGCTCGTTCGCGTGGATGACGACGGTTATAACCTCCACCTGGGGCATACAGGTCGGAAGAGTGGCAAGCGCATACATGAGAGTGTCAGGCACATGGGCCTTGCTAACAGAGGCCCTGAGTGTGAGGAATCGGAGGTCGGGGAGCGCAGGGAGATTGATGGCGCTTTCGTCTAATGAAATGAAATCAGACATAGAAAAAAAAAATGTATCCGAGGACGCACCATTTAAGTCGATGTCAAAATGTTGGAGTGTTTCCGAACACCGCAGCGCAACGTTCTCCAGACCATGGAGCAAAAAGTTGATCGGCGGGGAATAACGGGCAACCCTCAGGTGCTGGAGAGTATCCACACGGTGAGCTAGGGCAGGGTCCAATAATAGATCTCGAACAGGGGTTTTTTTTTTTTTTTTGTATCCATGTTTTATATCCTTTGTGTCTAAGACATATGGTAGATATAAAGCTAACTAGAATTTGTAACTGAATCTGGGTCCTAATCAAGTGTTCATCGTGCTGACAAGAAACTTTGCGCGCCGCGACGAGGCGGCGCGCCAAGCGGAACTTCCGCAGCCTGGGCGAACCAGTAAAGAGATATGATGTCATGCAAAGGTCATGAGCGGGAGAACATAAGAGAAATCATAAGGGCCAAGAGAAATCTACTTGTCTGTGGGAGAAGCGGTGGGGTTTGGGTGCTGCTCTGCAGTGCGTGGCTTCTGAATATAGTGGGTTGCGTGGTATCGCCCGCCAATGATGGTTCCACCGGTATTGATAAGCTGTTGTGCTGCTGCTGCAGTAGGAACGGATACCCGCATAGACACGGGAATGCCTCCATCTATCCAGCGTCTGAGTTCTTCATCACTGCACAGAAGTGCCACTGCCTTTACGACGTGATCGAAACCACCCGTCCGGAGTGACTCCTGGACAAGAGGGAGCGTGTAGCACGAGCGGCCACTGGCAGGGAGGTTGTGGAAGACAACAGAATGCCATGATTCCGCAGACTCGAACACAGGGGGTGGATGGGTGTCAGAAATTCGGAGAATAGGCTTAATGGCTCTCCAAATAATGTCCTTGTGTGTCTCAATCAACATTGAGGCCAAGGCGGTGTCTTGCTCCACCTGGATGATGAGGTTCCCATTACGTGTCCAGCGTACACCTGCAATCAATTTCCTGCCCGGGATGGCTTTCTGGATTGCATGCATTATCGCAGGCGGGTAGGCAAGGTAAATCTCGGCCAATCCTTCTCCGCAAAGACGACTTCGGGCGGGGGAAGAATCCAAGCGGATGACAATGTCAGGGCGGGCCGGATCGGAATCCGGAAGCGGAGGGCTGGAGGGCCGGGACGCTGCGGCCCGTGCATATGTCTTTGTTCCCGTTGTGGTGAGTGGCACCGGAGTGGAGGCAGAGGTGGAGGAAGAAGCAGCGGCAGGGGTAGAGGCAGACTGGGGGACTAGGGGTGGGGACATGGTTGGGGCAATAATACGGCGGTTTACGGCCTCAAGGACCTCGAGGGCATGCAAAGTGTAGGCAACTGGGCAATCTGCGTCTTGAATGAGCGCCAAAGTGGCTAGAGCGGACTCGAGCAGTGTCTCTAGACATTGGTGGTGGGCTCGGACACGATCTGAGTGAGGAATGGGCTGTGTTTCGGGCAGAGGCGTGGTGGACAGCGGTGTGGGCACCTGCAGTGGGCAATCATGGTGGTGGTCAGAGCGTGAGAACATCTCCCTCGAACAGGGGGTATCATCCCCGGCTGCAGTGCAAGCACGAGGTGACAAAGAGGTGATCTTTCTTGGCGGCCAACAGGAGAGGGCATGAAATGGTTGTCCTGGTGCACCAGTATGTGCTGCAGCGCCATGGCTGTACGGAACGACAGGGCATGTAGAAGAACCGAGGAGGGAAGGCTGCCATTGGCACGGCCAAGAAACAAAATTGATTGCAGGGAGTGCAAAGAGAGAAAGTCGATGATGGCCAGGTGACTGGTTCTGGGGAATGAGTCTGCAAGCCAGTGACCCACAGACAGTGAGGCGCGCTTGACGTTGGAAAAGAGACGCAATAGCGTGGCGGCTACAGCCTGGATGTCCTGGCGCACGAAATCAAGATCAACTTGAAGATCGCGCACATATGATGCAAGATGCTTGGAGTCCTTTAAAAAGGCGCATAACATAATTGCGTTCGAATTATGCAGACAAAATGAGCGAAAAAGGAATCGCTGGCTGGGGACCAGGAATCTGTGAGACACCAATGAGCACGATTTGAGACTGGCCTTCCGTCCCGGCCCCCCTCCGGCGATGTTGGAAATGATCGCGTCTATCAGTTCTGGCGCCAGCCTGAGCGACATGATGGGAAGAGGCAAGACGGAATCAACATCGCCAAATAATTCCTACTCTTTATAAAATTAAGCCTGTCTGAAGCTTTTAAACTCCGCTCTGGGTAAATCAGCTCCAGAGTTATGGAAAGCGCAGTTTACACGGTCGCCGGATGATGTTTTGACACCCAGAGGCTTTCAAATCAGGAAGGGGATGCGAGGCCGCGAAGCGGCCGAGCAGCCGCTTGTATTTGATCAGATTACACCTGTTGGCACCCGACAATGCCCGTTTGCGTTTCCATTCCCATGCTACTTGAATTGCACGGCCTGGTTAATAAATCCCGATTCCGCAATAGATTTATTTCTTCCAAGTTCGAACTTGCTATTAAGAGGCTAACACGACTTGGGGGAGAACTCTAAGTCGAGACCAATGTTGATGCGATTACCCGGATGTACCGAAGCATCGGTGTTGTGACTGGCTGGAGTAAAATGTTAGAATGCAAGTAACGGCGATGTAGAGCCACATACCACGCATGTACACATCAGGCTTCAGGTACGCAATATACTAACATAATGCTGACATCACACTAAAGCAATGAAGTCAACAAACCAGGTGTCGCGAATGACTCACGCTGCTTCCTCTAGTGTGCAGGCACGCGATTATCTACGTGTGGCCACTGGCAGGGCGAAGGGATTTTGGTATCACCGTGCACGTCCCAATTGGGAAGCCCTGCCATTTGGCCACAGCCGAAAGTCAGACTTAGTGCAGGCCTAACCAGCCGGCTTCACGTATAGGTTTATAGGTATAAAATGGTTAGAATTGGATTTTACATGTATTCTTGGTCACATATCATTTTTCTCCGCACATAGCTCGAAATCGGCTCTACCAGTTGGCTGACTCCTCGTTCAAAAGTGGAATGGTTACGAATTTCTCGGTGGAATCAAGTTCGTGGGCAGGGAATGAGTACTCTGAGAGATCCACAGAAAATTTTACACAACTTGAGTCGCCGGTTGTAAAATTTTCTGTATTTGAGCAGTTCTGACTCCACAAGAGTATTTTGCTTTGTCCTGGTTCAGAAGTGGAATGGGTATGGATTTCTTGGTGGAATCAAGTTTGTGGGCAGGGAATGAGTGCTCTGAGAGACCCACAGAAAATTTAACCACTGGCGACTCAAGTTGTGTAAAATTTTCTGTATTTGGGCATCCTAGACACAAAATTGAACTAAATTGCCTTCAGTGGCGGTAAAAAAGAATGGGCGCTGCCGTGTGAGCTTACCCTTTTGTCAAATCGCTTCGAATAAAATACTACTATGATGCTACATGGATTCATGACCTCCTGCGCAACTTAACCCATATCATGTTTGTTTATCCATAACCAAAATAAACATAGATCAGGATTCAGCTAGTGATTGAAGAGTTCAACTTTCAACGTTGAATCGTCTTGAGTGTGGACGGCAAGGAAGCGTGCGTGATAAGCCATATTATCACACGCTCACGGCTTCGAACGGCATCGCATTGTTTGATGGATAACCCTGATCACTGCGAACATTTACAGCTAGTCAGACCCCGCTCGGAAGTATTTCCATTTCCAGAGTGCAATTACTGGTTTAAATTTTACATGTAAACTGTGTGACTCGTGTCTCTGAGGCAGGCCAGTTGGAATCGTCCCCCGTGCCTGTGCATATGTTGCCTGGGTCTTGTTTTCTTTTTTTCGCAGGCTTCTCATATGATGTTTTGAGATTCTGAGAGCACCGCAGCCCAGAGGTTGTACACCGGAATATTTTGCAAAATGCCCGAATCAATTACTGTGCCTTTACAGCAGGCCAATCTGCAAAAGATTCTGTTTCTGTGGCAGGAGGGCTGACTTTTGACATCGGCTGCACCGGCGCCCAATCCCCGAGTGAAATCAGGCATCTGCAAGCAAATCAGACCCATTTCTGATGGGGGAATGTACCGTGAACTGGTGCTGCTGGCTGACAGTCTCTGTCTGCAGGATGGAAATTTACGCCGCAAGCGCAGACACAGAGTCCCGTGGAGGTCGCCACAAACAGTGAGCTGATTGATTGGGTTGAAGTTGAAAGAGAGTACATGTACTTAGATAATGTCTACTACATTCCGCATAATCAGATCGATATTTTTGGTTCGGTACAGCAGGATACGATTCTCGATTCAGAGATTGTATTGTACTTGTTGTGGAAGTACAATCGCCTCTGTCTTAACCCATTACCCTCGGTTGACCGGAAAAGCATGCCTTCTTCCACGTGAAAAAGCAGGCGCCGTGCCATTTTCAGAACGACCGGTCAGTTTTCTTCACCCAATCCAACTGTCCCTCTCTAGTTGTTCAAGATGTCATGGAATTAAGGCCTTCAATTTAAGGGTTATTGCTCTTTTATTTCGATTCCCTCACCTCTGTAATTATCTTCAGCTTAAACACCCAATATTTATGGGAGAGCCTGAGGAGAACAGCCTGAGAAGAATAGCCAACTCAACAGATATGTTGGCGCTGGCAATGGCGAGAGAGTTGTGGCCCTTGTCGAAACAATAATAAACTCATGCCTATGCTCATCGTCCTATAATATGTAAGTAAGTACTCATAAATTGCAATGTTGACGCACCGAGTCCGTTCTAACCTTCCAGCCAGTGGAATATGATCACCCGAATACTCGTGTAGTTCTTGCACGGGTTCCAAAACCTGTTCAGCAGTGTTACGTGTGAGCCTCGGCATCGACATTGGCAGCATGGACGATCCATATATGTGACGGAGAGTAGCAGTCGGCTGCTAGTTCCGGCACACGAAGGGATTCGGTTGGGTGGGTGGTCAGACCAACGAGGTGAGTGGCGTAAAGATAGCATTGACCGGGGACTAACTACGGACATCACAGGGTTATATACTACGGGATTCAGGGGTTGACAGGTGGAGAATCAATATCAAGGGGAATCAAAACAAACGAGCGTGATATCTTGGCGCGCGCCAAGTCGGAGTCAAGGATTATTGAAGGAAAGTAAGGAATGTCGGGGAATGAGGTAGGCAAAGAAAACTTAACTGTTACAATATATCATCTAGGAAGGGTCCAAGCAAGGTCCAAGGGCCAAACTTGCCTCGTTTGCAATGCCTCAGGGGGTAACCCTTTGAGACACGCAGGCACAAAAATATGATTTTCATGGTCGGCCGAACCGAGCCTTGTAGGCTGGATAATATTGTGGCTAGCTGATCCATGGTTCGGCCGAACTGAGGTCCATAGGCCTGAGGATCGAACTCAAGGTTTTCTGATTATCGCAGAAAATAGCACATTATGTAAATCAGACGCATAACCACTCTGCCAATCGGCCTATCACCTTTTCGCACTCCTTAGTCAGCCACTGTTGAGCACCCATTCGCGGGGTCATGTTTGCGCTCAACTGTCTAAAGTTTCTTGAGGAACCCATTTTAGGGTCATGCGGTTCAAAATGCAAACCAGTAATTGCACTCTGGAAAGAGTAATAATGCTTCCAAGCGCGATCTGAGTGGCTGTAAATGTTCGTAGTGATCAGGGCTATCCATTCCTGGGACGTGCAGCTCTCTGGGCCTTCATTGAAATTGGAATGGCTTGCAGGCACGATTATCCTCCAAGAGACTTCAGCTTTCGACGCCCATACCGCCCGGGCCTGCCGGATCTCTGCGTCGAATTCCTCCGCCTCACTTTGGTTGTACCCACCATCCCGCATCCACTCGCTTCTTATTGTTTAATGGT
The DNA here is from genome assembly GCA_029378395.1 of Mycena leptocephala. Lineage (NCBI taxonomy): Eukaryota > Fungi > Basidiomycota > Agaricomycetes > Agaricales > Mycenaceae > Mycena > Mycena leptocephala. The sequence continues at coordinate 228,503 of JARJLF010000055.1, read as the reverse complement.
GGATCTGGACCCCTTCGGGCCTGGGGCACTACACTCTATTTACCATTGCTTTGGGAAGAAATACACGACTGCTTTCATTGGACTGGTGGACACTGGGGATTTTTACCTGGGAGGAGAGAACTCCGCCTGCACACCAGCATATCCTGCTGGTGGTCAGGTCCCACAGGGTTTAAACCAGAGGTCCTGCCATACAAGCGGCCGGCCAGTCCATGGTTGTACCTCTACGCACCTATTCACCTACGTATCACACGAGATATGTATTAGCCCTACCGTTCCCTTATACATATCTACTTGGGGCTTTCGGCTCAATGCCGGGAGTCGCCGTCTCGCTAATCTCCTCGCTCATTCATGAGTACGCCGGAGTTAGATTGAGTTTCGGGCCGTATTATGTGTTTTAATATACTTAACAAAGCGTAGCTAACTTAAATGCCTATTAAATTGACGAACCGGCGCTGTGATTCCAGCCCTCTGCCTCGTCACGTGCGTTTTAGGGTAGATTGCTCGCTTCGTTCGTAAGAAAGTCATAATATTTTTGAGATGCAGCAAGTTCTTGGTTGGTTATGATTGCAGCACTTTGCGGAACATAGGGCGCGGACGTTTTTTTTCTGTTTTGGGACATTTTGCTCAGGACAGCTGTCCTGGGCATTTCGGCTTTCAGCAAGTCACCTGTAGCACTTGGAGTACTGTTTAAACTGACCAAAATTTTGGATATGCTGACTGTATACATATACTCTAGTCAACCATTACGTTTTTACATGTGGACATACCCAAATCCACTTTGAGTGCTTTATTTTCTCAAGGAGAAGAATGACCATTTCAGAAAAGTGCACAGTGAATTACAATTACTTTCAATATTGTCCGTCCAAAGTTCACGTTGACTAAAGTATATGTATTGGTATAACATAAAGCCGAGATTTTTCGGCAGAAATTGCATTTTCTGATGGCATCAAAAATTTCGGTGTTAGGTTGACTGCGGATTTTCAATGCGATTCCAACCCACCTACTCCCGAGCCAATCTGGCCAAAATTGCGCCCAGGACAGCTGTCCTGAGCAAAATGTCCCAAAACAGAAAAATAAAAATGTCCGCGCCCGATGTTCCGCAAAGTGCTGTAAAGGATGTTTGTCCTATAGTGAAAAAGTCACTGCCCACCGCGTTCACGGAGATGGCTGCCAATTTCAGGACGAGATTGCGTGAAATGGCAATTTTCATAAGTTCAACCGCAGAACAATCAATGCAATAATTGCGAAATCACAGTGAGGCCACAGGTGGCTATAGATATCTCGGTACAGGTTCAAATTTCACATTGTGAAAAACAGAAAATCACGATTTGAGAAAAAAAAACATGTTGAAGATGAAAAAGTTTTGGTGGATGGGCTGCAAGGTTTAATCCTCATGCTCTTCAAGGTTTTATATACAAAACTACACCGTGAATATTTTGGGAACACGGGTTCAATTTTCATGCAAAACTGTAAAAATATTCTATTAAAGTGCCAACTGACCGCCATGGTGGGAGAATGGTGTTGGAAATACTGTATGTAGAGACATACTATGAGGCACAGGCCAAAAATTTGCCAAAAATCCACCAAGTCCGCAACCTTGTTGGAGGTGACTCGGGGAAAAGTGCAAACAAACCAGAACATAAAAACCAGCTTTTGGCTCGGGGACGAATGTAACCGGACACAGCCACTAACTTATCACAAAAAATGTAGTCTTTTTAACCAAGTTCCATTCAACACAGCCACTATTTATGTCGGTGCGATAGCAAACGACTTACTTTTCGAGAGCGTCCGGAATCGTCATATGAATGAGATTTGAAATGGACGACTACTTATTACATAAGTACTTGTAAAAATTTTCTGTATTTGGGCATGCAGGTCTGACTCCACAAGAATATTTTGCTTTGTCCTCAGTGCGAATTTCTCGGTGGAATCAAGTTCGTGGGCATGGAATGAGTGCTCTGAGAGACCCACAGAAATTTTAACCACCGGCGACTCAAGTTGTGTGAAATTTTCTGTCAAATTGGTTTGGTTGAAGTTCAATAAGATACTGATGTCGGTAAACATTGCTACATGAGCCGTTCGGCGCCATTTTTGCATCAAATAAAATTCAACATATGTCCGAATGTGTCCGAATGTTCATTGAACAGAGTGGCAGACCACTCGGGGGTATTATAATTATGCGCTATATGTGCCCCGCCGGCGGATGCCATTCTATGACTATTTTCTAAATATCCCACTATTTTTGGGTCAACTAAAGTGTAGGATCATGGAGAGGGACTCTCCCGACAATTCTGTCATAGTTGGCAGATCAAAACATCCGCTCAATGTCGAGATATGGTGAGAAAACCGCGATTGTATATTAACCCGCTACATATGTACATAGATATATGCCCCAAGCACTGCCTGCATGAGACGATGATGGTGAAAGAAAAGATGCGAGTGTATCCGCCCGCGGTGGTCCGAGAAAGACCCCCTTGCGCAACTGTTGATTGGACTCGCCAAGGCGAACGCGGCAGCAGACACGGATGATCCCACTGGCGGGTCAGCCACAGCAGGTGCAAGGTAGTGTCCATCGTGAGTTTCAAATTGGATACTTATTTGCTTGCCAGTGTGGTAAATGTAGGCAGCCCGGCCATTGCGCACCGAACTGTCCTCAAAATACAGTTTTGATGCGAAATCTCGGCCCATCGTGCCGATGATCACATGCATTTGTTTGGATTGACATGGAGAGCCCTCAGCTCCCGTTCAAAAGCACCGGGGCCGTCAAAACAAAAAGACAGTTCAAACCCAAATTTCGCTGGCTATCTTCCCAGCAAGACCCCGTCAAAATCCGGCTTGAAATGATTGCACAGTGGTCAAAATACTGTTTTGGTGCGAAATCTCGGCCCATCATGCCGATGATCACATGTGTTTGTTTGGATTGACATGGAGAGCCCTCAGCTCCTGTTCAAAAGCACCGGGGCCGTCAAAACAAATCTAAAGAGACAGTTCAAACCCAAATTTCGCTGGCTATCCTCCCAGCAAGACCCCGTCAAAATCCGGCGTGAAATGATTGCACAGGGGACAAAATATTGTCAAAATACGGTTTTGATGCGAAATCTCGGTACGGTCGTTTTCGTTAATTCCTTCGACTAGCAAGACTTTTGGAAGGTGAAAATCCTGCTCACAAAAATTTGCGCCCATTGAGACCCTTGAAGGTAGTGAACGGGGTGCTGTTTCGCTTCTACGTAGTACTAGGTTTTGTATACGCTTAATTTATATAAAAATAATATTCGGACTGTTTCTTATTATGCTCGCAATTGCGCAGATGCAGTTAGAAGCCTTCTGCCAGTGTTACAGCTATTGTCGGAACCAAAGGCGCGGCGAAATTTCGCCCGTTGTGAGACATTTTCGAAGAATTACCGATAACTTGCTCAGTTCTTGACCGATTCCCATAAGAACCAGATGAATCTACTCAGCTAATTCATACGCAATTAGTGATAGAAAATCATTCGTGAAAATACTTTATATTGAAGGACGTGGGAAATCTAGCAGCTTTTGCGACTTCGATTATAGTAAAGATCTGGGGGAGGTCTCTAGGACGTACATGAATCTCGCAGAGATGAAACAGCTGTACCAGCGCGAGGTGCATAATTTTCTTTTCTCGAAATCACGCGCAAGTTAATTTACATTTCAGAACAAACGTGTGAACGTGGTAAAGGTTTGGGAACAGCTTGACACGGGGGAAAAGAATGGGCGTAACGGACTGGTAAAGCTTGCGATGTGGTTGTTGAGCATAGTCGCAAACTCAGCCGGATCTGAACGTGGCTTCAGCAAGTTTGGAATCTTCATCTCCAAACTTCGAAGTCTGCTTTCTATTCAAAAGGCCCGCAAGATGAACACCGTCGATATGGACTTGAAGCGGCAGCACGAAGAACTGGGACTGACTACAGATCGGCTGAAACGCAAATTCGCTCGGTTTGCCGAGGGATGTGCGGGCGAAGAGGGGATCAGTGGGCTATGACGAGGCAGATTCATTCGCCAGCCTGTCAACCCAACTCATCCGTGATCTTAACGACGACAGGAATAACGACGGGAATATTCCGCTGGACGAAGAGGCGGAGGAGGATGAAGACGACGTCCCAGCTGTTCATTCGCGCTCCAACTACACACTCAAAGAAAATTTCCAATACCCCAAGAACGACACGGAGAGTCTTGAGAATGGACTTGGTTTTCATTGGTCGCGGGGGTTGAAAGATCTGCAGGATGAGTTGGAGTTGTACGACCTATTAATGGAGGATATTGACGAGTAGATAAACGAGCAGTAAACATCAATTTTTATCCTGCTTCCATGATTTTACGACGGGTTTTAAATGCACGTTCCAAAAAAGGAAACTCGGCCTGGTCAAACGGTCAAAGGGCCGGTCAAACGGTCAAAGGGCCGGTCAAAGGTCAAGACCTTCGGCCAAGTTCGGCCTGACCCCGGCCAAGACAACACTGCGCCAGCGACCAATCAATGCTTTACATTTTCAAACGCGTGAACCTATTGCCCTCGCCACAATCCTTTGCATTATCAAACGCGTGACTCCATTATAATATTGACACAATCCTTTACATTTACAAACTCGTGACCCTATTTGTTGACACAATCCTTTGTATTTTCAAACGTTTGACCCTCTTGCCCTCGCCACAATTCTTTGCATTTTCAAACACCTTCAATTCCAGTGCTGTCCCAGAGCCATTTTTGAGGTGTTGACCCCCAATGGTTGACCATTCCGGTCATTTTCTGCTACTCAGATTCTCCTCGGAAGCATTATTGACCTCTCCAGCGGCCAATCAGTGGTTTACCTTTTCAAACCCGTGACCCTATTGCGTTCGCCACACTCTTTCAAACACTTCCAATTCCAGCGCCGTCCCAGAGCCATTTTTTGAGGCGTCGACACGCAATAGATAGTCCTGACCATTCCAGTCCTTTTCAGCTATTCAAATTCCTCTCGGATGCATTATTAACCTCTCCTGTGGCCAAGCAGGGCTTTACATTTTCAAATGCGTGACCCTATTGCCTTAGCCACAATCCTTTGCCTTTTCAAACACTTTCAATTCCAGTGCCGTCCCGAGCCATTTTTTGAGGCGTCGACCCGCAATGTTTCTGCACTTTACCTCTTCCCGGTGGAGAAGAGGAATGAGTGTTCATTTTCTGGTTGATTCATAGTCCGGCTGGGTGAATGCATCCTCCAACACGCGAACAGAAAATTTAACTCCTGGCAAATCACGTTGTGGAATATTTTTTTGAATTTTCTGGCTGTGCACATATTTTATCCCTTCCCGGTGCAGAAGTAGAATGATTATTCATTTTCTGGTTGACTCATACAGTATATACCCGGTACTTGAGCGAGACCCATTACTTGAGCGAAGCTGAAACTGACCATTCCATTGGATATCTGGACATAATACATGTTCCAGGCCATTACATTGGATTTATAAAGAATATTAACCTTTAAATTGGGATGGAAAACCGCCAGACAATGAGCCAAATGTTTTTTTTTCTGCTTATTTGTTTGGCTGTGCAACATCACTCCATTACTTGAGCGAAACGAATTTTCGCTATATCTCGCTCAATTCTGCCTCGATTGGGCTAAATCTTGGACATTCAATAGATATAAATGTGAGAATTGTGGTCCATAACAGGTTCGGACCAAAAACTTGACCAATAAGGGTAGGGATACAAATCAAATTCCTTTCGCTCAAGTACCGGGTATATACTGTAGTCCAGCTAGATGAATGCATCCTCAAACATGCGCACAGGAAATTTAACCCCCAGCAAACCACATTGTGGAAAATTTTTTGAATTTTGTGGCTGTGTGCTATTTTACCTTTTCCCGGTGCAGAAGTGGAATGAGTGTTCATTTTCGGGTCGATTCATGGTCTGGCCGGGTTTATGCATCCTTCCAACGCGCACACAGAGATTTTAACCATTTTAACCCCCGGCGAATCACGTTGTTGAATATTTTTTTGAATTTTCTGGCTGTGCGCATATTTATTTCTTCCCGGTGCAGAAGTGGAATGAGTGCTCATTTTCTGGTCGATTCATAGTCCGGCTGGGTGAATGCATCCTCCAGCATGCGAACAGAAAATTTAACCCCCGGCGAACCTCGTTATGGAATATTTTTTGAATTTTCTGGCTGTGCGCATATTTTATCGCTTCCCAGTGCAGAAGTGGAATGAGTGCTCATTTTCTGGTCGATTCATAGTCTGGCTAGGTGAATGCACCCTCCAACGCGCACACAGAGATTTTAACCCCTGGCGAACCACGTTGTGGAATAGACTCGTAACCGGTCTGCCTACGAGGAGCAAAAAAGCGAAGGCTGACATGACTGATTTTTCGGAACTCAACTCCTTTACTAATTATCAACTGGCAGTCTGATCCAATTGCTCCTTAAGGTCAAGCTTCGCTGCCTGTGCTCGCTTTTCATGCTGCCGTGCGTTTTTTAATGCTGTTTTTGCCTCTGAGACCATTCGCCGTTCTTCATCAAGCTGGGCCCGGGTTGTGGCGAGGATTGTCGCGGACCCCGTGTCCTCATCGTCTCCCGAGGGTGTGACCACAGACGACACTCTGATGCTGAGGAGTAGTCAATTCGTAGTGCCCCCGTTCAATAATATTCATTTTTCTGTGCTTTTTTCGGCTGCGAACGAGAAAAAGTATGAGATCTTAGAGAATTACGAAGGCTACATATGAATATATAGGCTATATTGACTATCTCACACAGTTGTGGGGTATATATGAGGCATATGAAAGGTCAGAAAATCTGGTTCCGACCGATGTGAAACCCCAAAATCAGGGTCGTGAAATGAATGAGTGTCCTAGAAGTAGAAGAAACACCTAGATGGGCCAAATTAAGATCCAGGCTGCTTAATGGGAAGTATTGGGATGTACCTGAGCACCCAACTCTATTACAAGATGCTGGTAGCTCCTCCAAGAAATCTGACTATTTGTAAGTTGGTCTGAGCCGAATGTAAGCAGGTCCGAGCTGCGTTCTAGACCACTACACCAAAAGGTAGATAATTGATTAGATGGTACTAATCAATCGCGCAGCTATATAAGGACTTCGGATGTGTCGTAATCAGCATGATTACACCCTTCCCCTCTCTGAAGAACTGTATCCCTTCTCTGTGCTTCCGACGCTAACAGAGACTGTATGGTCTAGTGGTTCCAGGTCTTATAAATCAACCCCAAGGTTTCGATCCTTGCTGCTGGCTCTCAAGGTCACGTGGTCGGTGGTCCCGGTGACCGCCGGCCTTTTGCCATTTTTTTTATGCGTAAATGGTGCCGGGGGCGGGGTTCGAACTTGAGTGGCCTTTGCCAGCATTATCTAATCAATTAATGTAAGTTGGTCTGAGCCGTGTTCTAGACCACTACACCAAAAGGTAGATAATTGATTAGATGGTACTAATCAATCGCGCAGCTATATAAGGACTTCGGATGTGTCGTAATCAGCATGATTACACTATTAGCAAGACCAAAATTGGGTGGTTTGAGATAATGGCCTGCAGAGCTATCAGAGATGAATGGATAAAAACCTCGGAATACCTCTCAGAATGAAGGTTTGGATAGTAAAAAGTACTCTGTAAGCTTCTAGACCGATAGCATGGCAGTATTGTGTACCGCGACGATGGCCAGCATGGCTGACCAAAAAAAGCAGTTGTGCTTTCCTGAGTGTGTAAAAGAGAGTAGTGAGGCCATTGCAATCCAGTAGCATCACAGACAGAGGCCCAGCGTCGGGGGATCAGAACGAGCCCCAAAAGTCGTGGATCGACGAAGAAATGGTGGAGAAATAGCCACGACAAGTGAGGCGAATGCAAGAAATTGATGTCCCCACGCCTCGGATTCACTTTCGGCTGAAATTTGGTCTGGACCTTCGTTGGAGGTCGTACTCTGTTTGTATATCATGCCCAGTCATAATTACCAAGCCCTGGCCTTCTAGCTCCCAAGTGGCCAACTAGGTAGGGCGGCCAGGTAGGGGGTCTCAGATAGTATTTATTTCGTATCGTTTTGGTGCACAAATTGTAGAAATATATTAATTTCTTGTGTAAATGATGCCGTGAGAGCGATGCCGAGAGTATTTAGGAGCCGCCAGAAGGGCCGCCAGATGGTCCATGTGACCTATGTAAAGGTCCAGAATGTTTCGCGCAATGAGCCTGGACAATGTCCGACTTATTTCGCGTAAGGGTAAGTATATGAGCTGTTGCTTGCGCACGTGTGCATCACCTTTAGTGCTGGGAAGGTCCGGTTCAAAAATCGGTTCAAACCCGAACCGAACCTGAACTGGATGCCGTGTTCAGCTTCAGGTTCAGCAAATTGCTGAACCTGAACGCGAGGTTCGGTTCGGCGTTCAAGGCAGAGGAGACGCATTTGAACGCCGAATTTAAGTGACTTTTTAACCATTTTTTGGCTTTCCAACTGACTTTGGTTGTCAAATATGGTGTGCACTGGAGCAATGTTGTGCCCACTGTCAATTTTAAACAAGTGCTCAACGAGATTCTGATGTTGCTGTGTCAATCTGGTTTGAAATCCGTTAGCAAACTTGGGGTGAGCCCAACTGGTGTATTGTGAGCAGAATGAGCGTTTCCAGATATTTTTTTGAGGCACTTAAGGTCATCAAGGCCCCGTAGAAAAGATGTGAAATGATTCTGGATGAATATTTGAGACCCGAGATCCCCGAAGTTGTTCCGGTTCGAACACGGAACCGAACCTGAACGCGCGTTCAGGTTCGGGGTTCAGCGATTGCCTGAACTGAACCAAACCTTCCCAGCACTAATCACTTTCCCTGGTCGGAAAGGTTTTATTGAGGCTCAAAGACCCCAATACAAATGTCCAAGAGCAAGCACTCGAGAGTATTGTCACTCTCACAAAAGACAGCAAGCCGCCACATTATTCTGAATCCCCATGATCTGATTGTAACAAATATATTTTATCACTTGCCGCACTTCCCCTGATCTACTCTTTATTAACCATTCTTTAACGATTACCTTCGCGATTCTTTGCATCTCTTTGGTTTCATCCCCATATGAGCTAACCCCTCCTGTTCTTCTCTGTTCTTGCACCGCATCTCAACGCTAAAAAACCCCCAAACGGCTGCGCCGCAATGCCCACAGCATTGCAAGATTTTTATCTCTTGCTCCTTTCGTCGTTGATATTCTCACCGTGCCCGAAATTAATTAATATAACAGTCTTCGAACTGCGCCACAAAAGCTAAAGCTGTTGAATCCAATCCATTCTGGGATTGTTCAGAGGAACAGAGTGGTCTCATGATTCAACAGTCTCAATGTATAGCGGAGAGACTTTCTCACTCTCGCCGGGATCTCATTTTCGCCTGCGGACACCGCTACTGCATAAATTCGCCCTCCACTGGAGTTTTCTGCACCTCATTTGATCCCAGTGTCTTCTCCGGTGCCCCTCGTTCTGGAGCATTTCCTCGCCTCGCTTCATGCCCCTGCTGTTGAAAATCCCTCTAGAGGACATGAACCTGAGCTGCCTTTACCTAACACCTCAAATACATTCAAAATCTAAGTTTGGTCGCTGTCCATCTGGCATGCCTCTTTGAATTTCCTCGACATCTCAAGTTTTTTGGGCCATTTCAACACGGAACCCAAACCTCAATGTGCCCAGCGTCGAGCACTCTCCCAGAATTAATGTTTACGTGCTTACAGTGCATTGCGGCGTTCAGCCCTTCGTCCGATGTGCTGCCAGAGGCAGGATTCTTTTGAAGCTGTACCATCATTTCGTCCTCAGTATTCACGACTCACTTTTGGGACCGGATGCTTTACCGTTGTGGATGATTTTAGTCGGAGGGAAATACAGGTACATCTTGAAGGATATTCTCTTGGTTAGTCTGATGACCTCGCTCTCCTCCAACTATGTCTTTTGGCATGGTTCGAGATCTCTGGCCTGGATTCTGAGCATTCAATGTGCGGATCTGCTGTGTTTTGTGCCTCTCCCCAGGAAATTTGGCATCCTTGAACGCCGGCTGCCTCAATTTATCAAAGTCCAGTCTGTGCTCCTGTCGCAATCACCTCTACGGAATCTGGCGGGGCTCCCCAATTTTCGAGGCGAGGCAGCTGTTTACGAACAAATCACCGCTTCCTTGGCTTCCCACCATATCATAGAAAATAGGAATGGCAACCGTACCCGTGTGGCACGGCAAACGGTCACCGTCAGCCGGTAACTGGCACCGTACCGTCAGAGGTTCGAAGGAGACTCATACGGACACGGCAACGGATACGGGTGATACCCGTGTTTGCCGTCTCCGTCTAGCCGGTACGGCCGTATATACGGCAATAGAATTTGATCTCGGCTGTGGGTTGATTTTTGGCACAAATGATGTCGTACCATTCCAATGTCAATGCTGACATCGCGTGAGTCTATGCTAACGAAGATCTCGTTTATCGCACCTGTCCTGCTGGGTCCGCCGTGGCCGGGCGCGCGATGTCATTGGCATTTGATGCGCGTGTATGCAGGCTGAGACAATCTCTAAGCTCATGCTAGTCAAGGTGCAGAGCTGCCTCTGCTTAAAGACTGTCCTAGACCTCATTGGAGGTGAATAAATAGCATTAGATAGGTTGCGCAAAAGCCGCACGAGCCGCATGCGGCTTGTGTGCATTGTGCAATACCACGGCTTTTTCTTCGCTGTTCTTGGTTCTTGTCTTTCAAAGTACCATTCAATGCCTCCTAAATCTCATATTTCACACCCGAGAGTGTTATGTTTTGGATGTGCACCCGTGGGAGGCCCCATCTTTCAGGCATCACGAAGGCATCACTCACTTTCCACATACTTTCACGTCTGCCACGCAGCAGAGGCGATGCCGAGAATCTTCCCTCTCCCCACAGCACCTCTCCTTCGCCTCAGGTAAGCTTATATTAAAATAGTTAATTGACACCTCTCAGATTTTAAATTTGCCGTGCGGCTTTGCACAATGCACAAAAGCCGCATGCGGCTCATGCGCAACCTATCTATTATTTCATTTGTTTTATAGCTCACGGTAGCCCAAAAAAATTGACACCTGCCCTACACCGTAAATACGGCCGTATTACCGTACACGGACGGGTACCGTACCGTTTTGAGCTGTAAACACTGTCAACCCGGACCGTATTCACACGGCGGTATAGCCGTATTAGCCGTAAAAATACGGACCGTGCCCGTATACAGTACGGTTGCCATCCCTAATAGAAAATTCATAGCTCTATTCACCATAGTACATATACTACATTTTACTTTCGGGTGTTGTGTACATTTAATAATACTCTCACTATGCGCCTTGGATCTTATCTCCGGAGCGAAGCGGAGGCGCGTCTTGTTCCGACTTGGCGGATGTCAAGAAATAATTGATCCACCCGGGCCGCTGGCCCTATACCCGGCCCGACATCTGTCAGGTGTTTGTTGAGAACTGCCAACTATTGGTATATTAGGATTGTTATCAGTGCTTTAAGATTGTTATCAATACGGTATACATATATACCCTTCTTCTTCACACATCTCCCTCAGTCTTTTATCCCACATTGCGGGAGACTGAGGGTGAGTACCTTACTTATGTTTACTTTCTGTTGTATTTACTTATACATTGTAGTATTGCGCTATCTGCACATTTACAGGTATTTAATATACAGTCTTTTATCCCCTATTTCGGGAGACTGAGGTATTGCGCTATCTGCGCATTTACAGTTTTTGACAGCGGACTCATCGCCAAGATACCACACTCCTTTATTTCAACTTCCCCCTTTCTGTCCTGTCACCATTCTGATCATTCCCGTAGTATATAAACAGCTGATGTACGTAGCTAGTACCCTGGTCAATCCTACTAGTACTATTACGCCACTCACCTCGCCGACTTGACCACCTGACGAACCCTTGTGCCGGAACTGGCTTGCCGACTCTCTAGCCGGCCAGCTCTCCATCACACTGATCTGGTTGGACCGTATAATTTCGTTCAACTCGATAGTCACGCGTCACTCTCGACTTTTTTTTATTGCGGCAATAATTTTTTCCTAGATAGACATTTATTTTACATTCATTCCTCGAGATTAGAATGTGAAAAATGAAATCTAGTCATACATTGGGACGCCGCAGCAGTGCGCAGCATTTTCCAAGGGGGAATCGGGACTCGACAAAAGGATGTAGAGACGAGAAGTTTTTTTCGACCCTCCCAGGACCCCCCCCCCTCCTCCTTCCATAAAGGGAAGGAGTTTCCCACCCCTACCGGCGGACCGTTCTTTCCGGTCATCTGCGTCCTCACTGCCACCACCCCTATTCGGCCACAGGTGTTTGTACGTCGTGGAGGACATCGTTCCAGTGCCGTTCAACTATTCTGTGGGTGCTATTGCATTAAATTTGATTTAATTTCAATCTCACATGGTCCACTTTAGGTCTAGAAAATTAAACTGAGCACTCCTTAGGTTACCCCCAGCCTCTGTTCGAACTCCCAACAGTGAAATTATGCCTTTATAACCTCCCAAAGGCTCAAAAGAGTGTTCTAGAGTCTCTTTTCCTTCCTTGCTAACATATAGGTAGAAATTTTTTTCAGTCCTCCCGGGGACCCCCCCCTCCTACCCCCTATCGGATTTTCGAATCCCGATTACCCCTTGGCATTTTCTCCTGACCCCGGCATATCTTGTTATGTGATTTAGCTCAGTGTACCCCCTTACTCTGGCCTCGAGTCTTTTCCTTTGGTTTTGGCGGTCAACAAGGTCGTCAATCTTTTTCTCAATCTCTGCGACCAGTCTCACGACTTCCTCCTGCGACTTGCCGCCTATCAGCCCCGGGTCACCTTCCGGTACATTTCCTGCTGGTACTTCTTGGTCATAAGCATGGCCCCGTGTCGTCTCGTCTGGGGGACAAGGTGTCCTCCACAGGCCTTCACTTGGTTTTGGCATGACTTGCTCCCCGGCCAGCAGTTCTTCTTTCTCCGTCCGGAGTTTTCGCTTTTTTTGCTCAATCGCACCCGTTGCTTCTTTTGCCCGCCTCTTCGCAAATTCCAAGACGTCGTCTTTAAAGACCTTGAAGCGTGTCTGGGCATTTGAATCTGCAGTATGTTCCTCTGTCACGGAGTCTTCTAGTTTACAGGCTTCTTTGACAGCATAGTTCATGAAATCTCGGTCGTACAGAAGAAAGTACGGCATTGGCCAGCGGCCCCTGCCAATGTATGGCACCCCTGGGGAAGATATTGTCACTGAGACCACTCTATGGTCTGTGAGGCCGCCGGCTGTGTCGTCTATTCTCCAATCGCGGCAGTTTTTCAGCAATGCCGGTGACGCTAGGATTTTATCAATGCGGGATAGTATCCCGCGGGTACTCACATGAGTGTATTCCTTCTTCTCTGGGTTGTTTATCCTCCACCCGTCCTTCAGATCCATCAGTGTCGTGAAGCGCAAATACGCGTTGACCACTGTGTCCACGTCTGTGTGGTGTGGTAGCCGATCTATAGCATCCGATACGAGGTTGAAATCCCCTCCCATCGCGTCAGGTCAGGCAGGTCCGTTGTCATCCACAGATCACTCAACGTGTCCCAGAATTTAACCTTCTCTTCGTCTGACTCTGTGGGGGCATACACTCCTAATATTGTCATTGTCTGCGTCCATGCCACGGGACTACTGCCAGTATCGCCTTACCAGGTATGAGATAATGAATCCTAACCCCTTCTGTATTTGTAATCTCCCTGTTCAAGACTATGGCAACCCCTAGGGTCAAGAGTTTAAGCACGCAGCTCTCCAGTGCGATGATTCTATAGCTGTCAGGATCAGAGTTCAGCTTCCCTTTCTTCAGAAGGCCAATTATGGCGGATCTGAACCACACGGAAGGCCCATCTCGTCGACGAATGCATTCGTTACATAGATAGGCAAGGGCATCAGAATCTTCGATTCCCATGATACGATGCGCGCAATACCTCGCTGTACTCGCTTTTGCCTTATAGTGGTCCTCGAACATATTTCTTGTACTTGTGTTGAAATGCATGCCAACATACTTTTCCTCAACTTTAATAGCAAGAATATTCGCTCCAATACGGAACTGGAGGCCGGCGGTCGGTGCGGGTCCAAATATCATAATAATAGTCTTAACCTTGTTGACTATGATGAAGTTCTTGGAGCACCAGACTTCGAGAGTGTTTAGGCGACGCTGTAGGCCCGCAGCCGAGAGGGAGATGAGCAAAATGTCATCTGCCTGCGCCAGGATCGCGAAGTTGGGAAGACCGCTCATTGCAGTAAATCAGTGCAAAAAAGGACTTGAGTAATGTGAATTTCCAATTTCAATACACACCGTGATAAAGAGTTATATGTCGGGGTGCTCGACAAATTGAAAAGCTGCCCCTCCATTGTCTATGGATGTATGATTTTTTTGTGGGGTGTCACGGGCCGCTCGGGACATTTAAGAAAACCCAAGTTCGAATCCACCGGTCACAGGTCACAGCCAGGTAGAATTGATCGAAACCGTACAGTGTGAGCGAGCGGGTGTTTGCGAGTGTTTGGCGCCGCCGTCTCGCTTGCGGACGCCACGTCACACCGTAACTCCTTATCCTGCTTCCTGCCACGACGTCGCCTTCCGTGACCAGGCCCCGGTTGTGGCGACCGGGACTCTGTTGTCTGTTGGCACGTTTGTGTACCAGGGCAAAAGGACAAAAAAAAACCTGGATGGGCGATGCAGAGCAGATGAATCTGTGATCTTTATTGACAAAGCTGAACGTGAGACTTGGTGGAAATGGTGAACATGGTGGCGAAGGGGGCGTCGGGGAGGCTCCCACTTTCAATGCCAACGTGGTGCATTTCGAAAACATGAAGGCCTTCTGCCATCCTGTACTGAGGTACGCCGATGCGTTTTCATAATTGTCCAGCCGCTGAAAAGCTGGTCCTAGGCCCATATACTGCCATGGTTTGCTCCCAAAGCACTATTTGACGACAGCGACCTGCATGCCACTGTGCTGTTGAAGTCCTTCTGAAACACGAGGGCAAGGGAGTGGACGAAATCGAGGCTGACTTCGATGTTGTGGAAGAGGCAAGGCCTCACCACGACATACGTCAATTGATCTACCTGTGACAGGGATGAAAGATATCGGGACTCTCCGAGGAATGAAGCAACCTCCCGAAGCTCAGGAATTTTCAGTAGGTGAGTCTCGTCTTTTCCTCTCATTTCCCCCCATATCCGGTACGTCAAAGCTCAGGATTGCAAGGCCTGTGTTCACTCACGGTATCCATCCGGGTAATGTATACCATTCTGACGGCACCATGAGATGCCGACCTTCTTGTGCGGTTTCTGCACGATCTGCTGAATATCCGAGGACTACAACTTCACTTCTATGCCCATAATGTCATGTTGTTCTTTCTCCGCCATGCTTTCGAGATGCACACCTTCCCCACCATCACCGGCTTATCTGTCCCGCACGAGCTTTCCCCGCTATTCTCGGCGTTTCCCTCCGTCACGTCGTTGACTTTTCCGATAATACACAGAGAGAGGTGCTTTGGTGGCGGCCCGGAGGCACTTCCCCCAGTTGGATACACTCGCCGGCCTTGCTTTGCACAAGGAACGCATTGCAGGCGAGTTCACCTTCGACATACACCGATTTTTCCCCAATTTACTTTCTAAATCCATAGACGTGCTCGAAAGGTTCCCAGAATTGCGACGACTTTGCTTCTCTTATCCGATCGAACTGGTTGGTAAATCGGCATCTCCGGCTTGCGCAGCCTTCCGTTTCTCATTGTATCCATCCAGCATGCCCTCCCTTTGTTACGGTCGTTCAAAAATCTTTCTGAGTCTATTACGGATCAAGTCGACTGGCGTGACGCCCAAGGACCGGAGCTACACTTAGCTGCGGAGAGCACGCTAAGAGGAGCCGAGAGTTGCAGTCGAAAGGTCCTCCGCATTTTTATTGTTTCATTCATGGTGGCTACAGCCCCGGGACAGAGGAAGAGAGAAACGTAGCGCGGATGTCTACGGCTGACTGTCCACTGCAAGAGTGAGGTCTTCTAGATTGGGATTGCGCTTCAACGGCATCGTCGCGGCACTCTCTCACTTGGAAAATCATCCTGTCTATCTCAGAGCTCCCCAGAGCATCAGCCATATGCTGCCGTCGGCTACAGTAAACCCAAGTTTTGCAAGTCTGGGTTTGAAGTGCGAGAGGACAAATGTCGCGTAGATTTCTCGACGAATAGAGCAGAGGTGAGCGAATTGATTGTTGAGGGACGTGTAGGAACATATGGTACCAAAAACCAGAGCGAAGCAATAAGATGGGATGGAGCTAGAGAGATTTCCGCACTCCCCTGAAATCACCGCAATACCTCCAAACAATAAAGACGTGCAAACATGATCGGCCAATCGGAGAAGGGGCTTGGAACGAACCTGGCTCGCAGCGGGATGGGAGAAAGCGGAGAAAACCCAATGATGATTAATCTATGGATATCCGAAGCTAACAACTACAAACTACGCTACAAATCCCCGAGAAACTGCCAGGCACACCACAGTAACCCCCCAAAAAAAATGTACGAGCGGAGCGATGTACGGGCGCGACCCCGCGCCATCAGCCTAAAGAACCCTGCAAACAATGGGTGACCCACCCGTTGGCGAAGTTCGTGATCGCTGGATGCAAAAATGCTTTGAAAACGGGTTTCCAAACGATGCCGAAAACCTGTGAGACAGCGCCGAAGCAAGGCTTCTCGCTTGCACATGCGAGAGCGAGGCTGGATCGTACCAATCCATGCGGGGTTTCTGCAGGAAGGATGGGGGTCGGTATTGGTGGAAGGACCGAGGGTGGTGGCGGAGGTAGGCCCGGAAGGAGTTGTTCGTGAGGGTCCGAATGCGCGACGAGTGCATCGACAGATGCGGGCGGTGTACGTGGCAGTGAGGATGGAGGAGTGTGAATTTTCTTGGGGAGGGTTGGGCATGGCCGAATTGAAAAGCGTGCTAAAACAGTGGTTTTTGGATCGTTTGCCTTGTTCAGTGGAACATGTAGTTACATAACTGAAGGATAGCATGTGCGGACTGGTAACCCAGCCTGAGCATGGGGAATATATCCCGAGACCAGCAAGCTGGGCATCGCAGTAAGCGACGACATCGGCGTCCCTTGGTTCCCAGTCCAGTATATATCACCTACAAGGTTGAATATAATCACCCTGAGAGTGCAGTTTTTTGGGACCACAGATATGTATGGAATTTCCAGGGGATGGGCAGTCCAGAATATCAATTGGAAACCTCAGATGGCGAAAATCACCCAAACGTGCACAATATTTGAATATGTACTTCAATTCGAAGTCGATCTCAAGGACCATGGATCAGTAGAAGAGGAATCGGGCCTCCGCTCGATTATACAGAATCAGCATCCTCATTGAAGTTAGATGTTGATTGTAGGGTCTGTTGAACGGTTCAGACCTTCGATGTGGGTTCCACAGCTCACTAAACCAATGAATACACTAAGCCAGGGACCCAACTCCCTCCTTTCTCATACAGTCCCGCGACTGCCCAGACAACGCCTCGGGCGGCGGCGGCGGCTTCTCCTCGGGATACAGCGGCTCCGGCGGCGGCGGCGGCAGCGGGAAGGAGTGCTACCGCTGCGCCAAGGTGGGGCACATTTCGCCCGCGTGTCCCGAGGGCGGGTGAGTACTCCTGCCTTTCGTTCTTTCGAGACTGGGTTCTTCACAACACTTGGCCATATCCCTAGACTCATGATCCAGGTAATCAGTCCCAAGGTTCGCCAAGCTCTGATCGAGACACTCCTCCACGCGCGAATGCCACGTTCCCCACACCTTGCTGGTGATCTGAGGGAAATCAGCTGTAGCATACGCAGTAGCTACCTAAACGCACAAAGATTTCAGAGCGGGGGACGCCAGACGCTGCTATGCCGGCGGAGAGTGACGTTTTTGGCTTGCCAAAATGGCTTGTGCCTGCGCCAAATGGCTTGTTTCGGGCGGGGGCGTGTATTTGGGTGCGATCACCCGCCCCCGCCCGACATTTTGGCTTGCAAGCCATTTTGTTGGCTTGGCAAGCCATTTTGTCGCCTTGGCATCAGCCAAAAATAGCAAGTGGCTTGCGCTCCCAACACGTCGTAGGGGCCTCTAGTGGCATATCTTATATGGTAGATACATTGCATTGAATTCCCCGAAGGTCCCCGCGACATCAATTCTCGCGTACTGTCTATATTTTGGTAATACCCGTCACCGACGCGACTAATAATGGACTCAAGTGACGCTCCGCACTATATAATCAGCATAGAGCATATTCCCGTCCATCACAAGCTCCCCGTCGATAACTGCCATTGATGAACGCGTAGCGGCATACAAGTCCAGGTCCTCGCCATCCGAATCCTCCGACTCTGATTCATATGACGCCGAGTCACTCGTTGTCACTTGCATCTCTAGGAGCTCGCTTGGTTTCGCGCGTCCGGAGAGTTTTCTTGATGTAATTCGCCAGGCATTTTGAAAAGCCTGACCTGACGCAATAGAGGTGCATTCAAATGGCTGGCATTTTGAAAAGCGTGACCTGACACAATAGAGGTGCATTCAAATGGCTGGCATTTTGAAAAGCATGACCTGACGCAATAGAGATGCATTCACTTTCAAATTGCTGCCATTTTGAAAAGCATGACCTGATGCAATAGAGCTGCATTCAAATGGCTGGCATTTTGAAAAGCATGACATGACGCAATAGAGATGCATTCACTTTCAAATTGCTGCCATTTTGAAAAGCATGACCTGATGCAATAGAGCTGCATTCAAATGGCTGCCATTTTGAAAAGCGTGACCTGGCACAATAGAGGTGCATTCAAATAGCTGCCATTTTGAAAAGCATGACCTGATGCAATAGAAATGTATTCAATTTCAAATGGTTACCATTTTGAAAAGCATGACCAGACACAATAGAGGTGCATTCAAATGGCTGGCATTTTGAAAAGCATGACCTGACGCAATAGAGGTGATTCAAATGGCGGGCATTTTGAAAAGCATGACCTGACACAATTGAGGTGCATTCAAATGGCTGCCAGTTTGAAAAGTGTGACCTGGCGAAATAGAGGTGCATTCAAATGGCTGTCATTTTGAAAAGCATTCAATTTCAAATGGTTGCCATTTTGAAAAGCATGACCAGACGCAATAGAGGTGCATTCAAATTGCGGGCATTTTGAAAAGCATGACCTGACACAATAGAGGTGATTCAAATGGCGGGCATTTTGAAAAGCATGACCTGACACAATTGAGGTGCATTCAAATGGCTGCCAGTTTGAAAAGCATGACCTGGCGAAATAGATTCAAATGGTGAGCATTTTGAAAAGCATGACCCGACACAATGGAGGTGCATTCAAATGGCTGCCATTTTGAAAAGCATGACCTGGTGCAATAGAGCTGCATTCAAATGGAGGGCATTTTGAAAAGCATGACCAGTCGCAATAGCGATGCATTCAATTTCAAATGGGTCCACCAGGACCGGCGACTCGTTCAGGAGGGCCAGAACAGGCTCACCCGGAGTCAGCCCAAAGAATTTGGTTTTATCGTCCATGATGACTTTGTCAATATATCTGGACCGTGCAGTAAGCATCGTTGATTGACAAAAGATTCGACCATCAAGACTCACAGTTTCCAGCGCGCGTCCTTGAGGTTACGGCCACGTTGTGCAATCTCCTTCAAGTACTCATCGGTCTTGCTCCAGAAGCATTTGCCCTTGGGAATGCGGCCGACCCTCTGACGCTTACGCTTGTTGCTGCCTGGTGATTGCTGCGAGTCATCGTCATCATCCACAGTCTCGTCGATGCCAAGGAGAGAGTGCACAACTACCTCCCAATTTATATTGATGGTGCTGTGCAACCAGTCCATGTATTCCGGCGCCGGGATCCCTGCGGCCATACAATTTGTAGACAACCGTCGATCCTGGAGAAGGGGTATTGTAGCAGAATTTGTGGATATTGTGGACACGACGCTGTTCGCTGACTGCATTGAGTAGCACGGTGATTTCGACCCCGATTGCCCTATGTAGAATTGCCCTGCATTGGCAACGCATCCGGGACGGAAAAAGTACTTCCCTGGTTCAAATGTGCGCTGTCGTATGGGCGATATAGCGTGCAAAAAGGTTTTTTTGACATGTTAGCTCTCAGCACGGGAAATAAGGCACAACTTTCCATTCTAAAGACAACTTCGCAGAGTTTCTGCCATGGCCTGCATTCGGCTCACTGCAACTTCCGCATTATGCAACTCTGAGTGGAACAACTTGAAAGGAGCAATTTCTTTTGGCTGGACATGTTGAGAAAGCCAAAGATGCAACTTCAGGTCTTAGACTCTTTCAGGTCGACAACTCAAGCAGGATGCAACTTCACCAAGGCACAACTTCCGATATATACAACTGTTTCAGGCCACCAGTTTCGTAGCCGAATTCGGGATAGCACGGGAAATGCCTTTGCCGGAATCGAATACCCAATGGTATTAAGCGTACCATGACGCAAAACCCATAAATTAACGCTGCAGAGAAAGTGAGTTTGAGATCTGAGGAAGGATAAATTGTGTTCAATGCTAGAGTCTTCGTTATTTGGGATGAGGAGGTGGAAGAAATGGACAGGGTGCATGTAGAGCCGAAGTATATAGCGGATGTTGGGGACTGGGGTATCCGAATTTTATGTCTTCGGGCGCTCGAACCACCCTGGCTTCGGGGTTTCCGCAAACTCCGATGTTTAACACTTTGGCATCAGACTCGGAGGCGGACTATATGATTTAAAAGAGTGAAGGATGAGGTGTTCCTGGCACTCTCTCTGTGCTCGAGTGCCGTTTGGTCCTCACTTTCCCCCTTCCTCATCTGTCTGCCATTTCAGGCATTAACACCCTTGGACCCGTCGGTATCACCAACTTCTTAATTCCGACGCCGACGCAATTGTTCGCGCTAAACGAGTTTACCGGATTATACTACTATCATTACAGCTCCATGATTGGCCTCTCTGGGCTACCGACCCCCTCTACTATGTCCGTCCTCTCCCCACATCTCCTTTCGACGTCGGCGTTCAAATCCTAAAAAGCGCAAACGAGAGGAGGTTGACAAGACGAATCGCGCAAGAAGTCGCGCCTCTATGGTCCTGCCTACGTGGATACTCCGCCAATAACTATCTACATCCATGGAGCATGCAAAAATGCGGGGAAACACACAGCAACCGCCGGTTCCGGGATCTACTTCGGACAATCCTCCCCAGAATACCTCTCTCCATGTCTGGGGCATTCAATCTAATGCGCGTGCAGACCTCGTCGCCCTGCTCTCTGCGATCAAACTGTCTCCGCTACTGAAATCTTTGAAAATCTCGACGCGGTCTGGGTGCGCGATCCGATCTGTCGTGTACTACGCGGCTAAAAACGAGGCATGCGGCTGGCGATGCACCAGTGGTGATATTCTGACACTCATATTTCAATGGATTAAAGCCCGCTCAGCACCCATTAGATTCGTCCAAATCAAAAAGAGCTTGACTGATAACGTACATCTTCGAGCCGCAAAAGATCTCGCTGATATCGGTTGCAACTCTCCGCGCTCACAAACCTCACCTGATCTACAACCCAAGACACAAATCTTCGGACCTCCTGGGCCTCCGATTGCCGTCGACAAAGTTATCACAGAACTACCGGATGATTCGTCAACACTCCTGTTGTTCTACAGAAATCGCCTTTTCCTTGACTTTCGCCCAATCCAAGTAACCTCCGCTCCATCAGAACGAGTTTTCTTGTCATCAGCTGAGACTGACACCAAACGACGGAACTGTATTAACCCTATGTTGATGGAAGCGTTGCAGATGCTCAATTCACATACAAGAAATCTCAGCTCAACTTCATGGCAGATTGGCAATCTGCCCCAATTGCCGCCGAAGAAGAAGATTGGCTGCGTTCGCCCCGTTCCGACTCTTGGAGTACGGCGGCACAAGCCGCAGCGCCGTAGGCGACGACCTCGTCAGGGTTGATGTCTCTGTGGAGGTGCAACCTGCCGTCGAAGAAGTCGAAGACACGGTTCACGATACCTTCGCATCAAAATCGGGTGGTGAAGAGGAGGAAACAATCCAGAAAGAAGTTTTGGATAGCTTAGACTTTGCTGACGCTGCATTTCCTGAAATGTCAGAGGAGATGTGATGCATACTGATATGAATTACTTCGCTTCAAGTTAGCTCAGATTTATGTTTTCGCTCTCATGTGTGTAATTGAGCAGTGTTTTATCTTCTTGTGATTGGCATTAATTGATTGTGGATGATCAGAGTGCAAGCAGCTCAGCAATGTGGGATAATTCTATTTGGCACCCCATGCTATTTCGGACGGGTGAGGCTCTGTAGGTGTGATCGCGATCTGATCTAGGATGTTGTGTCTCTCAATGCACAGTGCGCAGGACATTGCGGATAGTGACTGCCTGTAGGTTGGAATTTATCTGTTTAAATTTACTATCATTGCTTCACACTTGATTAATATTCACATTCATGATTGTTGGAGCTGGTTTTTGCAGGTCGTCCTTCACTTGTTGTGTTCAATTGCAATAGTAATCTCTCTTTGCCTTCTGCCATGTCAGTAAGAATGTCACATGACACAATCACCACTGGAAGATTTGTGCACACACAAATCTTCCAGTGGTCATTGAGTCAAGTGACACGGCGGGCAATTTTCAAGTAGCCTATGTACCTTTTCCGTGTCCCTCAGGGACAGAAAATCACTACATAGGCTTTCTTAAAATTAACCGAAGATTTGGTTCAAAGCAAAAACAAAAGATTGACCGCACCGGGGACTGAACTACATTTGAACAAGCGAAGCACTTAACCACTCCACCATTTTAACCATTGGGGAGTTCCAAGAACTGAAACATAGGTTAATACTTTGTTACTGATCAATACACACTTGGGTCCAAATAGTCGCACCTGAGTGCTTTCAGCACCTTGGGGTGCTCAATATAATTATCCAGCGATGTGGGGAATGTGTACTGGGACAAACAGCAATTTTTCCGAATTCCGACTACCCCAACCCTCCCAGAGAGCCTATCCAGATATTGAACAGGCGGGGCGGTTACCAATGCGCCACGTGGACCCCCAGAAGGCGACTCATTCCGAGCTGTGATTCCAGATTCATCGCCTTCTGACGTGGCAGGTTCGCATTTAGCGGCAGGAGAAAAGCGGTTGACTGTCAAGTTCGGTCTCGAACAGGTAGGACTTGGCATCATAAACTTTCATCGCCGTCGTATTTATCTTCTCCAAAGCCTTCTGAATCATTGGTTACAAGTAATATATATTGCAGGCCGAACTCGACACAGAAATGTTATAAGCGCGAAGAAAAACGAGTCCGCGAAGGTGCAGCGCAAAGAACTACGTTGTTTCTTTGTCAATCTGTTCAGTAAGTGCTCTGTTTATGCGTCAAGATTATCCTATTAACTATAGTGTAAACGGGAACGCATAGTAACATACCTCTTGATGAGACCAATAAGGGTGATGCCAAGCTGCCCAGGAAGAATATGGACAAAGAACTTGCACAACGGGGCTTGGAGATCGTTGGATGGCCGATGGGAGTTCCCGAACCTTGGTCGGAGGAGAACAAAGTGGACAACAGAGTGGACAAAGGCATCTCGGGACTTAAAGCGGAACATGTTGGGCCACTTTATGAGGCGATTAAAGCTGATCAAATCGACTTCCGACCGCTGGTGGAAGGGTCGCAGAGAAACAATGCTCCTCGCGGCGTGCGGCGGAGAGAACATAACAAAGAGGACGAAGATGAAGGGGCCATACGAGCACCGAAGAAGGGCAAGGTGGCCTAGACGAGAAAGAAGTCGCAGGGTTTAAAGAATGGGCTGAATGTTTGGAATAGTCGTGTTTAACAATGTTCTTTCCGAAGGTGTTGTACACATATATTATGCTCAACGACGGGGAAAATCGGGGGAAAAAAATCATGAATAACACTTGCCAGGTTGCACTGCGTCCAGTTGCACCCCAAGAGTATTAAATCGAGTCGCACCGTTAATTGAGTTAGGAGCGATTGTTCGTCCTCTCTTTACGACTTAGTTATTATTGCCGACTCAGATGCTACATTGAGATGTGTGAAAAATAGGCATGAAAGGACAGTTTTAGGTGAGCTTCGTTGAAAGGCAAAAAGTATCGCATTTAAATCTCAGCAACATGATCTACGAAATACCCCTCCTCGATCTACGTAAATAAAGGTTCGCACAATTTGAACTTGAAAGAGTCCTTATTAAGAATTGAAACGGACAGCAACGAGTACATGGTACTTCTAAGTCCCTCCCGACCAGGCGCTAGCGGCCGGCAACTAGGTGAGTGAGACTTGATTATTGAGTTGTTTTCTGCGACAATATTTTAGTCGGATATTCTTGACGTCAAGGTAAAAGTCTTTGCTCACCTAGTTGTCCGACAATGCTGTCAAGACTGCATCGAACCAGTCACGGCTAGAGGCCGCCTCTTCGTCATGAACTCTTTGCGGGTTCGAAAACTGGGTGCCATCATCAAATTCTTTAATCTACCCGGCGACTTGAGAAAGAAATACGAATCCGACGTTGAAAAATCATGCCTTGGCATCCAGCTCCCGGCAAAGCAGCTCGACATTGTGCTTGCACCGTCGAGAGCGCTTGTACAAAGACAACGCTGCGCAGACATAGGTAAAGGGCATCTTCAAATGAGCACGGTGATCGTCGGCAAGTCTATCGTGGACACGTCGAAGACTACCATGTGAATAGCGCACGAAATCAGCAAACTGGTAGGATACAGAAAAGCATAGATGGCTCACACTGCGAGCCCACGAAGACCAGATGCTGAGAGATCATACATCTCCGGCGTGAACCTACGCGCCGATTCTTCTTGCAAACGCGTTGTCATTGCTTCAATGCGTAATAGGGTGTCATGTAAGATTCGACCGGGCCAGATGGCGGGTACCAGAGCAAGATGGACCCAATATATGAGCCGCGCAACGATCGCGATGATGAGGACGAGAGCGGAATTGCCCATAAGACCGAGAAGATGAACGCAGAGATGGGTGAAGAGAGTCAGATATCGGGCCATGGTGTTGGATGGGCAAGGGCCCTGGCCTTTTATGATCGTCAACAGCCTCAGAGGCAGAGCTTCTCATGCGGCACCTGGTGGTGAAGTATTCTAAAACTTACGACAGTTGTGTTTTATGAAAGAGGGATTCGGACCTTTTCGGGAAAGAAGGAGGGTTGTGGTCCCGTTAAGGGGTGGGTTGTGTCCAACACGCCCTCTAAGAACTCTTTGATGGAGGACGACTGCAAGTGCCTTATGCAAGAAGGACGAGGTCTTTCTATGGAAGGAGGGATGACCTACTTTTATGGAGGAGAGTTTTGCACCAATTTTGGTAATGATCCCAGCCGCTCTATTAGGACCTTTCCACGTGTCGGACCGGTACTTCATGACACTGTGCCCGAGCCTCATTCGAAGCCCCCGCGGGACACAGCTTCTGACTTCATCTTCCTGGTTCGCCTTGTACAACTTAGACCTGGGTCTGAGTCATGGTGTTGGAATGCTCACAGGAGGCTTGCAAGAAATTTATTGCGATCCGCTATCTGACTCTTATTGAAATTTTGAATTTCCAAAAACCCAGACTAGATTGCATAGTCCTTGAGGAAATTTTTTTTTTAGCCTCTTACGAATTGGGCTCAGACCCCAGTAGTCCCCGATAGACCTGTTGGCATCTGAGCAGCCATTTTTGGCAGGGGCCTTGCAGACATAACGTAAATAAACAGCTGTCAATATATACCAGCAGTGCCCAGTTCCATTCAAATGGCTGCCATTTTGAAAAGCATGACCTGGCGCAATAGAGGTGCATTCAAATGTGAAGCATGACCTGGTGCAATGGAGGTGCATTGAAAAAAAACCAGACTAGATTGCATAGTCCTTGAGGAAAAAACAATTTTAGCCTCTTACGAATTGGGCTCAGACCCCGGTAGTCCCCGATAAACCTGTTGGCATCTGAGCAGCCATTTTTGGCAGGGGCCTTGCAGACATAACATAAATAAACAGCTGTCAATATATACCGGCAGTGCCCAGTTCCATTCAAATGGCCCGCCATTTTGAAAAGCATGACCTGACACAATAGAGATGCATTCAAATGGCTGGCATTTTGAAAAGCATAACCAGATGCAATAGAGGTGCATTCAAATGGCTGCCATTTTGAAAAGCGTGACCTGGCACAATGGAGCTGCATTCAAATGGCGGGCATTTTGAAAAGCATGACCTGACACAATACATTCAATTTCAAATGGCTGCCATTTTGAAAAGCATGACCTGACACAATAGAGCTGCATTCAAATGGCTGCCATTTTGGAAAGCCTGACCTGGCACAATAGAGGTGCATTCAAAGGGCTGCCATTTTGAAAAGCATGACCTGGCGCAATAGAGGTGCATTCAAAGGGCTGGCATTTTGAAAAGCATTACCTGGCACAATAGAGGTGCATTCAAATGGCTGGCATTTTGAAAAGCATGACCAGACGCAATAGAGGTGCATTAAAATGGCTGCCATTTTGAAAAGCGTGACCTGGCGCAATAGAGCTGCATTCAAATGGCCAGCATTTTGAAAAGCATGACCTGACACAATAGAGGTGCATTCAGAGAGCGCTGGCATTTTGAAAAGCATGACCTGGTGCATTCAAAGGGCTGGCATTTTGAAAAGTGTGACCTGGCGCAATAGAGGTGTGTTCAAATGGCTGGCATTTTGAAAAGCGTGACCTGCCATATGACATCTGCTGAGACTCTGGACCAGCTTGAATTCGTTGATTGGAAGGTGGCCATGGCCACCTTGCATGCAGAGTTTCAGGTGGATGCACATTTCAGGGCATCGAAGGCGGTGTAGGAAATCACCACATATATCAAGCACTTCGACGCCTTTGAGGTGTACGAAAACTTGAGTAAGTGACAAGGTCCTGCGCCGAAGGGAAGGAAAGTCTCTTTCCGTTTGGGACACGTCCTTGGTTTTTATAGATTCGCCAGCGAGTCAAACTGGGGCGAGCAGATGCAGTAACTGCTCTCAAGTGTGATGGGAGGAATCAAGAACGCCGTCTTGCACCCATCGTATAGTAGCCTCGTAACGGGCCGTGCTGTAGGCATCTGTCTCACCTTGGGTGAGCGCATTGTATGCCTCGAACTTGGCCTCGTTCGACTCCTTCGACATCGGGGCGTCTGAGCAAGCAACGAAGATAAGCGTGGCAGTGCTCAGGTGTCATGCTGGCCCGGTGCGCCAAATATTACGACACTTTCAACCACCACTGACGACAAAACTGAAAACCTTTTAACCCTAGAACCAACATTCCCTATGTTCCCGAGTACACCGAAGACAACGACTTGGTCAACAACTCATGCGGAAAGCGATCCGACCCGCTCATCGATAGCGACGCGTTCGCCAGCCTCCTGTCAGCTACAAAATTGGTCGCATGCCACCACGTCTGCGCCCATGGAAGGTCTACGGGGATATAGTGGATGGGCCTGAATATATTGGATTCAATTGTATCGGTATTGTCCCCGCGTTTCAAAATGTAAAAGGTGGCAATGCAGTCATGCGTTTCAAAATGAAATGCAGTTGTCAAAATGTAGTGCTTGCTCAATGCTGAAAGCACTGAGTTCCCTCTAGCAGGGTCAATACTGCGCCAAAACACATCCCAAATAGCCGAATCTGACCGCAAAAATCAGGGTTATCCAGTGGCACTCCGAGCCTCGGAAAACGGCTCACGGCCCGTGCTGGAATTGATTCGGAATTGAGGCGGCGGCGAGCCGGTCACGCGTTTCAAAATGCAAATGGTGGCAAGGCAGTCATGCTTTTCAAAATGCAAATTGTGGCAATGCAGTGGTCAAAATGAAGTCCTTGCTGAAAGCACTGATTTCCCTCTGGCAGGGTTAATACTGCACCAAAACACATGAAACCAAGCTGGTTTTGACCGCAAAATCAGGGCTCTCCAGTGGCGCCTCAAAAAAAGGCTCTCGGCCCGTGCTGGATAAATGATTCGGAATTGAGGCGGCAGCGAGCCGGTCACGCGTTTCAAAATGCAACTGGTGGCAATGCAGTGGTCAAATGTGGATACCCCTGATTTTTGCGGTCAGAGCCGACTAGGCGGTATGTGTTTTGATGCCCGAAATGGCGTGCTTTGCAGTTGAGTTTGTTGAGATCCATCTCGACATAGTGCAGAGCCCAAATATAATCTCGTCGTAGTCAGTGCACATTACTGGAATGAACCTAGTACCAGGCAATTTTCGTTCATAGACCCCCGGACCCGCGCTGCAAGTCTGAAGCTCGGTGGGGTTCATCACGATGGTTCATCCTTCTGCCTGAGAGATATGTTACAATTATTTGGCCTATACTACGGTCTATTCATTATCCGAAATCACCCAAATTCTGTCGGACGGATATCTGGATTTTTTAGGAGAGCTGTCGGTATGAACATGGGGAGGCTTGTTGCCAGGTACATCCATTAACATCCTAAGAGCTCCACAGTAGCTTATTTTGGACCGCCATGCCTTCTACCCATTGCGCGACACGCCGTTGGTTTGCGGTATCGAAGGGGCAGGCGAAGGAGCCAAGACTAGAGGTCGAATGGAAGCTACAACGGCAGGTGAAGTGGTCGGCGAATGGACAGGGTTTGAATTGACGCCCTGCATTCCGGATTTGAACCCCCGTGAGCAAGGGCAAACAATGTATTTTGGCTGTCCTCCAGAGGGACAATTCTGAACCCCATGCCTTACAATGGCATTTTGAACCCTGTGCCCCACAATGGCATTATGAACCCTGTGCCCCACAATGGCATTTTGAACCCTGCACCCCACAATGGCATTGTGACCCCATGCCCCACAATGGAACTGCTCCTCTCTGGGTTACGGCCCGAGAGTGCTCGCCGTGAGGGGGATCTTCAACAACTGCTTAATTATAAAGCGAATACACAGGGCAGTAACTGCAGTCTGCAGGGCCCTTAGTCCACATGTTGTAGCTGATATCTTAAGGAATGTATCAAGGCAGAAATCTCGGAAATCGGTCCAGAAATGACGGAGATATTGGTGTTTGTCAGAGTACATAATAGGTTTGTCCAGTGCGGCGATCACTCACGATGTATTTAGGGAGAATTCGCGATGTGCTCACCAGTATATTCTGGAAGAGACTCCATGAATTTGCTTGAGACGAAGCTTGAGGACAGTAGAAAGGGTCCGCCATTCGTGGCCAACACTGAAATCTATTAGTATAGTAAACTCGATTTTTTTGAAAGGACAGCGCAAGGTGGGCTAACGGGAGGCAGAGGCAGAGCGCTGATGGTATTGGGAGGTCACCTAGTACACCAAGAGTATGGCGAAGAGTACATCGGGTAAGGTCGACGTTTCCGGAAGTCAGATGAGGCATTGAGGAAAACTTGAGGAAAATCTTGGGAATAACAAGGCTATAACGACAGGTGAGATGCGAGGGCTCAACGTTCATACCACAATTTTATTTGTGATTCGACCGAGAAATGCGCACAAACGACGCCGGCAATTCTTTTTTGCCGCCACTGTATGAGACGTGATGCTTAAGGAACCAGGATTTCCCTTGCCCTCCAGCAGCTCAACATCCATAACTTCTGTTTTCAGCAGGACAGCAACCCGAAACACGCGTCTCACCTCGCGCAGCAGTGGTTGGCTGACTACGGGGCTAACATTCAACATTTGACACAGCCGTCAAGCTCACGGCACATGTCGCTCTATTAATATTCACACCCGAATTCATATTAGGGTTTTTTTTTTTTTTTTTTCTTTTTTTTCAAACTTACAGTGGCAAACCCGTTGTAGGTCTTCACATTCCCAAGCGTGATACGGTTCGCACCAAGATCATGAAAATGGGTGAAGACACAGTGGAGGGAATGCGTCAGATGTTCTCTGTGCGCGTTCGATTTCTTTGGGTCGTTCTGCAGAGCGTAAAAGATTCATAGGAGCCCGACTCCAAAGTCAGCATCTGTCTGGACGCATGGACTTCGAGCAATCAACATCCATTCCTTGCCATCGTCGCACATTACATCACCAACGATGGTAAGCTCGGTGAGTTCGGTCAATAACAGTGTTTGCACGCAGCGTGATAATTAATTTTGCCAGAGGAAACCTTGATCGACTTCCGTGAGCTGCAGGGGGAGCATTCTGGCGAGAACATGGCAGAGGAATTTTGGGCTTCACTCGAGGTCTATGGGCTGGAGGGAAGGGTACGATGGATAATCCGAATTAATGTCGCGGGGATGGCTTCGAAGCTCACCCACTTGTTTTCACGTAGATTATTACCTTTGTCATGGATAACGCGACCAACAACGACACTATGATTGAGTGCTTCGAGACAAAGTGCCACGCCAAGGGCATAAAGTTCACCGCCATTGATGCCCGCATTCGTTGCATGCCCCACACTGCCCATCTCGCGGCGATCAAGGCAAGCTCGATATAGCACATTCACTGTATTCATTCTCAATGTGCAGTTAGTTATTGGAAGCAATTTGGGCGATAATGCTTGTGGGAAAAGTCGCTGGCGAAGGCTGTTGTGGTTGTGTGAAAGGATCCGGCAAAATTGTCCTCGAAAAATATTTCTTCGTGCCTACCTTTTCCCCGTATCCTTGGGCAGGTATTCCAAAGTCCCCAGGCCAGGAAGAACGACCCACTGAAGGAGACGGGTATTTCTATTCCTGGTCTTATCAATGATGGTTAAGCGCTGTAAACTTGCCATAAGAAGGGGTTTGGAAGGGGAGAAAGAGCCGATTTCGCCACCGACCTGGAAGCTATCCCCGCACTCTGGGCTCCAGATAATGGCCTCCGGAAGGAGACGTACAAATCCATACGCCTCTGTTCAACCGAAGTCAACCACTGGAGAGTGGCAACCCGATGATTTCACACACCTCGGGCCCGAAATTTCCAAAGGTAAGCGGACTAAAATGATGTCGTCAGATTCACACGCTTGGCACACTATCCTAGGAGGCCAAATTACCTATTTCTGGCCCTAGAACACTCCCTTAATCTTATCTTGTGCTCATTTACCAGCCCAGAGCTGGTATAGCTAGACTAGATCTGAACGGACTTGAATTTTCATTATCAGTGAAGCATATTTTCAATCTATTACAAAGCTGGTTTTAAATTATGATCTCATGGTTCTCTGCAGCCTGGATTCTAACCATAAGCTCCAGCGCCTGAGCCCATGCGACTGCACGTGGATACCAGACTCGAAATGGAAGGACGATCTCTACCTCCTTCCGCCCGACCTTCACCTTCTGTCTCGGGATAAAATGTCCCCTCCCACTCCGCTGCTGCCCTGCCCAGATTCTTGGGAATTATACCTGCAGACTTGACCTCCTCCAGTGCGGCGAAAAATACAGCTGTCGCCTCTTTGCTAGAGAATGGACATTCCTTCTCTGCAACATCAATGGCTTCATGCCGGAAATGATGATCTTGGTCTTCCGCGATGGCCAAGTCTAGGTCATCTACCAACAAATATGAACTTGAATCTTCTGGTATATTTCAAAGGCACATACCCTCGTTTCCGTATCGTTCAAGGACGTCAGCGTGGACTTGCTCCATGGGGTCTGCTCAACAACATGCCGATGGCGTCTGGAGGACGTGGCAATTGATCTCGGACATGAGTCATCTCGGACCCGATGCGCATCACGATGACCACAAACAAATGACAAATTGCGCAGGCTTCTGAACACGAAAAAATTGTTACTCGGATGAAGCCCATCATATTTTGGGGTGTTGGCAGAGAAATTCAAAATGGTATGGGAGCTATATACCACTACAGTATTTAATTTGGCTCTGTTGTGTTGCCTTTCAATTGTTTCTGGATGACCAATAATGTGTGAGTAACATTACTTTGTCCTTATTTTGAATCAGGCATCAAACAGTCTGCTCCTGGGTAGCCAAACCTAAAGGTTCAGCAATCAATTGCCATGTCTATGTACAACATCACTCCTTGCTTTCGCCCTCCATGTCCTCCCTTGCTACCTTCTGCGATGTTCCTTGCTACAGTCATTGCTGAACCTTTAGGTCTGGCTACCCTGGGGAACTTAGATTTCGGCCTCTTTTGGTACATGTACAAACAAGCATTACTCATGCAAAATTGGTCATCATAAAAATGAAAAGAAAATTGAGTAAAAATTATTCTGTTGAGAATATTCAAATCTCCAGCTCTCAGATTTTTTATCATATTAAAATGTGCATTACCGTCTATAGAGCAAGTTACAATTTTTGTGATTAGTCATTTCTGCTTCCAGGCCCGCTTTGTCATTTCTGCTTTGTGTCTTAGCCCGAAATGGTTGCGGTTTGATTTTGTGTGAGCGAGCAATACTGTCTATAATAAGGCATCTCGGGAACAATTTTTGTTGAAAGACAAGTTTCAGAGCCGGAAAGCTTGTCAAAACTGTTATTTATCCAGTAGAATATTGCAGAAGATCAATGATAATATTGCTCGGGCATCTCGGTTATTCTCGTTCAACTTGAAGCATTCCGCCTCGCGAACACTTCCAGGTTTGAGCCAATAGAGAACCTCAGTGTCGTGTTTGTTCTTGATTTTTTTTAAATGCCTGCTCTATTTCAAAGCATTTGCCACTACCGCCTTCACGCTTTGGACTCGGTAAGTGTCGCGCCTCCACGGAGCCCGAACTAATTTTGGCACGTCAGAAACGACGAGCCGGTTAATCTCCAGGTCAAGGACATTGAATTTGACCTCCATTCGAAAATGCTCAATCACGACAGGATTCAAAAAAAAAATACAAGTAAAAAGACAAACAAAAATCCAAAAATTGGAAAAAAAAGAAAAATCATAGTACAACGGCCCTAGCTACTTACTGCGTTGAACCTGGTCCCAGAATGGCTAAATTCCAGGCCCCATATTATGGATGGAATCTGCTGACAAATAGCTCAGAAATGCGATTCTCACGTTGCTTTGATATATTTTCCCATGGAAAGGTTGGCTTTGAGTGCTGTGGAAACTGATGGCCGCTTGGCCAGCCAGCTAGAAGCTGCTCACCAACGATTGACAGCTATGTGCCGAGATGCCTCAGCAAAGTCAAAGTCTAGGATGGCCGTCAATGCAGCGACTGTTGATCAGCTTTCTCCAGAAAACTCACAGGATAGGTATCTGCATTATTGCTCCATGTAATTTGACGATCAGCAATAAACACCGTAAAATGCATTAGAAAGCAAATAGAATATTTGTAGCGCAACATTGGAGACCAGTGGTGACAAGTTTTCTATGCTAAAAATCATGGAATAAGTACCTGCATTGGTGTTCCATGTCATTTGAACGATGCTCCTTCTTGGTGTCTCTGCCAAATAAACAGTTGGGAAATTTATTGTGAAAACATTGAAAATATTCCTAGGGTGAGAGAGAATGGCACTCTTGACTTTCTTTGTGTGCAGGAAATCATGGAATATGCACCTGCATACGTGCTCAATTTTTTTTTAACATGCTCGCATTTTTTGTAGGCTGCCCCAAGTGATGGCACCCATAACGAGTCAACGGTGACTGCCACAAAAATACTTCAATGATGGGAAATTGTTCTCTAAGTCGTGTGCATTGGTGCTCCAATTTTCGATTTTATTTTTTAGGGGGGCCCACCCCGGCCTTATCCCAAAAGTGATAAGACTGTTTGGTCTGCAATGCGACTGCCGACTCAGGGCTCAATTCGGGTTGTCAACTACTACTATTGAAAGAGCCACTTTTTTCTGTGCCCAACACTCCGGTAGATCGCGAAGGCTGTCGAGTCCGAAGCGAATGCAATGTATTCATCGACTTTAAACTGTAATTATGCTGCGATTTGACGCTCCCGACAGCGGGACAACGAAGGACTTCGATAACGTTGTCCAAATACTGTTCGTGCAGAACAACGAATCCGGCGAATCGATACGCTTCCCATTCGACAGGGGCGCCACTTTCCTGCATTGGAAGAGCGATATTTGGTCGCAGAAACTTGTCGTCGTCCAGTATTCGCGCGAACATGACGTGAAACGAAAATGGGGCACGCTCACTGCGTTCCTAGGCCACGGAGACAGACCTTGTATCCGTGGACGGACGTGTGCCGAGACGTCTCGGCAGACCCTGTCGCCATGGCGGCTGCACAGCTTGGTTTCCCTATACGGACGCGTGACGGCCGTCATGTAGACAAACCCTTCCTCCCTGTGCCTCCACATCGCGACACACCTCAGCATACCACCGCACACCTCGCCCAACCCTCTACTCTCCGTCCTGTCCACCTACTGGGAATATATGTGTTACCAAATGGCCACCTGTACTGGCTTATGAATCACTTATGATATAAATGATTTCACAAAAGCTTAATCTTGATTATGGAGACTTTCGACCCTGGTCGTTGTAAGTCACTTGACTCCTGGAGTCCTGGTCGGTCGTAGTGGGGCCCTCCTCCGGCCTTTGACGCTCATCGTCCTTTACGCTCACCATGCATCGTCGCGGCGGCCCCCAACAACCATCCAACATGCAGCCAACGCGTTACATGGAGGCATGGAGGAGAGAAAGCCCGAATTGATGTTGAATTGATGGCACAGCTTTTGGCAAACATGTGCAATTAGTCAGGGTCAACCAAATTGGGACAAATCTATTATCTAACAGGCGGGTCAGGCTAACCTCGACAGAGGTAGACACACCCTGTCTACGTGAGGGAAGCACAGATTTGTGTCCGCCTGTGCCGAGGTGTGCGTCCGCATGTAGGCAAACCCTCTGTCTCCGCGACCCCGGAACGCAGTGGCTCATGGATAAAGGTCTAAAGGTGGTCACTTATTCTGCATCGGCGGCGGGACCTTTGGAGCCTCCGGCTCCAGAACTGTCAAGCATTTCCTTTGCCTGGTCAAGTGCCTCGAGGACGACGATCTCATCGCCATCCCTGCGCAGCAGTCTAGTGGAGCTTCGCGATAAAACGGATCACGCCCCAGCCATCTACGGCGCCAATGCTATCGAGACGCGGAGGCACGCGGAACAAGCCATCATTCTACTCGTCGGCCACAGTGGTCACGGGAAATCGAAAACAATCAATCGCCTCATGGGTCGGGATCTGCTGCCCATAGGAAGGACCACAGCTTGGGTTCCACGACAAAGGTTCGAACTTTTTTTGATTGCTCTCGCGTCATGGGTAATCCAGTTACCGCAAGGTTATACAACGAGTCAAATTGCCCTCGCACAATAGTGATACGGGTCTCACCATCACAGTCGCTTTCGACGACACTCCTGGCCCGGCCCTCGCGGCCAACGTTATGCTCCGGAACACCATCACTGGATAATCTTTGGAGCTTACTCCAAAACTGCTGGGAAGAGCTACCGGAAATGCGCCGTACGGCTAGTCAAATTGTAGAACAGCTGATGGGCCCTGACATCCAGGCAACGGAAACTGAATCCGACATAGACTGGGCCTATCTGTTTACGTCCAGGCTTCGCCGCTATGTCCTGGGTAAGCGGGCCTTACCGTCAGTCCTCGAAGTCGAGGGCATGATTTTTACCGATGGTGAGGTTCAATTGAGTCTGTACTACATACATTCGAAACTGTCTTACCTCGGTGGACCGCTCCGAGTGTGGATTAACACAGCTCATGGATTGCGACAGCGTGATAATTATTTCGGTAATACCCGAACGCTTTTTCGGCATCCCTCTGCAGATCGAAAGAAAATGTATGTGTGAGTGTAATTTATCAGATGGGTGTGTTCCGCATGGTTCTCGTGGATTTGGGATACAGAAACATGAAGGGTTCTGACAATTGCTGGTTCACCAAGCTTACCTGAGATGTCATTGAGGTCTGAAAGTGTTGAGATGGGGCGCCACTGGACACTCACGGAGGCACGAAGCACTCGCGCGTGGACGTTCTCGGAAAGCCAGGTTGGACCACGTGCTACCGACTGAGACAGGGAAACTTAACATGGCTTGAATAAGAAAGATGCTTGGCGGAGTACAAGAAAGAGCCAGGTTTGAAGGTCAAAGAAACACATTTTAAGAGCCATGCCGCGCGTGCGATAGAAGTGGAGTCTTCGGGAAAATTGAGTGGGTGGTTCGGCGGCGGGGGGCATGTTAACGCTCTTTTTGACGCGTCGGGGCGGCACTTCAGAGGGGATGGTAGGGGTAAGAGGAAGAGTGGGTCCGAAAAAATGACACGTGTCCCACTTCCAGAATGCTACTCAGGCAAGGCAAGCCTGCAAGCCGGCCTGAGTGAAAGGCAATGTAGTGTAGTGCGTAGCTAGGATTTGTGTTCGCGCCGCTGTTTAGATCAGACACATCTGATCTACACAGCCACTCCTTTCCTCTGCTCCCGCCGCGTCCTCAGAAACACTCTTCACGCCTTTCTATCGTCCTCAAGGGTTCGTTTTTTGTCCCACCCTCCAACTCCTCTTTTCTTCTTCCCACGCTTGGGTTGCTTCGGGTCTCTTTCCTTCTGACCCTTGGTGGCCCTTGTGTATGGGTTCGGCCCTGCCTGCGTTCCGCTCTGCCCCGATCCGCTCTTCCCCGCTGCCCTCCTTACAGCCCGGGAAGCCCCGATCGGCAGGACGGCTGAACCCCCCCGCATACACCACACACACCCGTCGTTACTGTTGGAAGGAGGATATTAGTCATCGCTACCATATATGTACTCGGCCCCTTTGTGTCGAGTCCAGTCCCTTCTTGACTGTACTGTAGTATTTCGTTCAATTCGTATGGTCACATGTCACACGCCCAAAAATCTACGAAAATTTTCGTAAGTCACAGCATCACAAGGTGTCTGTGCGAAAGGTCCTCTTTAAGTCACTCGAAAATTTGCCCAAATTTGGGTCAAAAAAGGGGGTAAAACGAAAAAAATTCGTAAGTCACACATGTCCCAGGGTGTCATACGAAAGGTCCGGTTCGTAAGCGTTGTCACACCCCAAATGGCGTTACGAATTGAACGAAATGCAACAGTATACCACCACCATCTTGACAGTTACTCTCCTCCCAGTGGCGTCTCATCCCACTCTCACAAATCCCTCCACGAGCACGTAGACCTACTTTGCTGGGCTGTTTACCGAAAGCAAAGTACATTCTGAAATTGGCAAGTGCAGTCTTTGGATCAGTGTGCAGTGTTTGATGGGAATGTACCGTGCTTGGAATTTTCGTGCGCGCGGGTTTTGTATATCCTCCATATGAATTTGTGTGCCGCACCCGCCCAACGTTTGCGTCTGCGCTGATGTTGGTAGTGGGTCTGTTCGGAACTCATACATAGATGGACAGAGGGTCTCTTTGCAAGCGACACAACAGCGTTGTGGGGCCAGGAGGTGCCACGAATGAGTCGAGAGCCATTGCGGGGGTTTGTCTTCAATTTGTCTTGGTGGGAGTCAAAACAGGAGATATGTTTTGCTTGTTTGTCTTTACCAACATGTGCCACTCAGTGGCAGTGTTTGTTGACGTTCCCATCACGTGTGAATACATCACGTCGGTCTTCTCGGTCGCACCTAAAAATAAATACCGTGGGAACTTACCGCGATCGCCATTTTTTTTCCGCTGAAATTTGGACTCGATCGTTCCCGTTTCTTCTGCTCACGTTGCACATACCTCGTTCTGTGGTTCACTTTCGCGTTTGTTTGCTTCATTGCCTGTCTTTCGCACGGGGTTCTGTCTGGCAGGATCGCCAAGGAAACGAACGGGCGCGTGATGACCTCATGTGTGATGATCTCAACTTTTGTGGGTGGCCTGCGCGTTCCCAGCCTT
The DNA here is from genome assembly GCA_029378395.1 of Mycena leptocephala. Taxonomy (NCBI): domain Eukaryota; kingdom Fungi; phylum Basidiomycota; class Agaricomycetes; order Agaricales; family Mycenaceae; genus Mycena; species Mycena leptocephala. The sequence continues at coordinate 190,855 of JARJLF010000055.1, read as the reverse complement.
TTTTGTTCTCGACAGCTCGCATTCTTTCTCTTTCTTTCGTACACCATGGCAAGACCCAGGGCCCGCTACTTCGACGAAGACATGGAGATCCGCGCGTCGGTCTACGACGTGTTTCTCGAGCTCGGCGCCATGGACGCGAACAGCCGGATCGCGGACTGGATATTCGCTGACCCCGGCTCCGACGTCCCTGGCGTGGACGACGAGGGCCCCAGAGCGGCGGCGACAACTGGCGGATACGCGAACGCAGTAGCCGAGTCGTCCCGCTCGCGCCAGAAGCCGCCGCCGCCGCCCCCATCAAAGACGTTCGCGCAAAAGTTCTCGCCCGGGCGCATCACGACGTGGAGCAGGGCCACCCCGCCCGCCACGCCACCCAGAAGGTCGCCGCTGGAACGGTCGCCCAGCGGCGACGGGTACGAGACGGACGAGGGCTACGCCTCCGCCAGCTCGCCGGACTTGCCCACTGGCAAAAAGAAGCCCAAGGCCAGGGCGCGCGCCGTCTTCAGCAGCAGCCCCGCCGCCAGGGCCAGCCCCGCGCCCCCGCCGAAGCCGCCGCCGCTGCCCCCCATCCGCGAGGCCCTGCAGCGCGCAGCATCTGCCCCCACGACCACGACCACCAGTGCGTCGACGAAGCCCCTGCCCCCGATCCGCGCGAAGCTGTAGCGCACCGAGTCGCCCGCGTCCGTCGCGTCCTCGTCCGTCGCCAAAGCCCGCTCGCTCTTGCGCAAGAACTCGAAGCAGCCGGTGGCCCCCGATGCGCAGGACGACCTCGAGGAGCAGTGGCTCGAGGTCGGGCGCCTCACGCCCCGCATCTTCAACCCCTCCGCGCTCAACGGCGTGCCCCTCGCGCCGCCGAGCAGCTTCCGCGCAGCAGCAGCGGACACGTCTGCCGAGGCCCCGCGCCGCCAGAGCCTCACGCAGACCCTCACGCCCCTACCCCGCCGGCTCATCCGCACGCTGAGCATGTCGAAGCGCCGCCCGCCCTCGCTCGCGCTCAATAACCCCGCGCCCGGCGCGCGCCCGCGCTACGCCTCGTCCCTCCCGCCCTCGCCCTTCATCCTCGTCACCGCCGACAGCAGTGGCGAAAGGTGCGGTGGCGAAGGCGGCACGCCCTTTGCGTTCCTCACGCCCACGCCGCTGCGCTCGCGCTTCTCCGACGCCACCGCGCTCCTGTCGCCCTTCTCCGGCGCCACCGCGCTCGGGCCCGTGTACCCGCTGTCCCTGCGCCGCAGCATGGTGCTGGACGGCAACGCGGACCACTACTACGCCGCGCGCCCGCGCAGCAGCTCGTGCACCTCTTTGCAGTCCCTGTACGAGCTGTACGACCGGCCCACTGGCATCTCGCCCCTCCAGCGCGGGCGCGAGGCGCCGTTCCCCGTGCGCCCCGTGCTGCCGCACCCGCTGTCTGTCAATGCGAACGGGCTGCCGCAGCGGTATTGCGAGGCGAAAGGGGTCGCGACGACGCTCGAGGCGACGATGCACGAGGCGAACGGGGGCGAGAACACCACACCCGAGGCGCGCCTGGCGACGATCGAGCGGTACCGCGCGTTTTCGCGCTATCTGGACGGGGTTACGGTGGGGGCGAGCGCTTTGGACAGGGTCCAGCCGCAGCCGCAAGCGCGGGGGGGTATTACGAGTACGATTATGACCGTTGAATCTGAGGAGAGCGGGACTATCGCGACGACTGCTATGCATGAATCTAGAAGTAATCTTGTAAAATTGGTTCGGTTACCTGGCCTTTGAACGCAGTGAATGATGATGATGAAATCCTGTTTATTCAGTCTCTCAGACAGTAGTAGTCTATGTTGACTGCCAATCAGAACTCATAACCTGGTTGGAATCTTCCCAGGCCATTTTCAACTCCACAATCATCCCCAGCTCACTTCAACAACCTTGGCTCCTTGCTCCCAGACCTTTCTCCTCCATTGGCTGGGATTAACTGCCTGCCTGCTGTGTTAGCTAAGTATGTGTTTCTCTTAGGCATAATTTTTGGCCTGAGTGAGGTGGCACGTTATCCGGGGGGCTCAAAGCCGAAGATATTTACTGATCCGTCGGTTCTTTGAATAGTAAGAACAACAATACAGAGCGCTGCAGCGCTCTTTCGTGGGCGGGTGAATTCTGGAGCACCCCAATGTCACCAAAAGCCCCCACTCCCGCCGCGTGCTGAAGACATCTCGTAACCGCGAGCATCTGGAGCCCATTGCGTAATTGCATACACCGACCCAGCAACACCGCCCGCGTCTCTCCCGACAGACTCCGATGCTGAGGAGCCTGCGGAAGGGCGCCCCACCCCCGTGGATGAACTTACGGGGGAGATAACTGACTGCCTGAAGAGCGTCTTTGGCATGAGTACTCGCCTCGAGACGCTGCTGGAGCCTGGAGCTCTCTACCCTGACGAAATAGGTCTATGGACCTGGAACCTGCACATGCGGATCAACGACGTTGCCGCCGACACCCCTGCCCCGCCCCCACCCCGCTCCCACCCCTGCTGCCCCGACTTATGCCAGCGTGGCAGCCCCGCGCCCAGAGCGGACCGATCTCCGGTCGGCACCGCCTTCGGGTATGGAGAGCACCCGTCCCGAGCGGAGTGTGTAGAAAGCTTTACTTGCCCCTTTGCACCGAGATGCCGCAAGTTAACTTAAGTTTTCCCACGACGCGACAAAGTAACTTGGATTCGAACTCCGCTCGCGGTTATGCCCGCCTACCGAAACATATCATTTGCCTTTCTGGAGGCCAGTCATTCTGGTTGGTGTGTACTCAGGGGACATAATTGCTCTTGAACCACCTGTGATGGGTAACCTAGGGTGGGGTAGTTGAAAGTGTGCATACAGCCAATACTCCATTTCATTGGGTTGTAGAGCCGGGGATGGAGTCACTGAAACTCAGTCCAATTCATTCGACTCCATATCAACTGTCTAGCTGTACCGATGGTCACAGAAAGTGCGGTCCCGATTCGAGTAGTTACTGTTGTTTTCATCTGCAGCTTTGATCACTGATTGATCCATCAAACCAGACCTTGTGGTCGGCCACTACCAGTATTCCATCTTGTACATCCAGAGCAAAGCTGCCCCTGGTTTGTATCACGACTTGAATGTGGTCCATCCATTGATGAGGCACCGACTCGACAGAGGACATCTATTCAAGTTGACCTGTAGTGTTGGCACAGGCACACGTCTGAAGAGCACCGTGGGTCTGGGATTCGAAACCTCTACTCTGAAAGGTCAGTCCCAAGCTCTTTACATGTTACTTAAAGCTATTTGAAAGTTCCTTCAAGTTCGCTCAAGTTACTTACTTTCGTTCAATTTAGCCACCAAGTTATATCACGCAAAGTTACTTTACCATCAGATGCGATCAAACTACAGCCAAAAAGTTGCTCTGCCATCAGATCCCATCAATATAGGCAAGCAAGGGCGGTGGAACATTCAAACATCATATTTGTGCTGGCCTTACCAGCTCTGGTGCATCCCCTGATGAGGGGTATACAACCTTTCTCATTTTTGGAACATTCATCCCAAGTTTAAGAGCCCAATATGGCTCATAATCGGCGAAGCGTACATCATTTTCAGAGAATAGGACGGAATGAGGCCTCAGGGACCGAGGCCGATGCATCTTTCCCAGTGAAGACCTTAGATCCAGAGAAAGCCAATATTTGGATGGCCAGATATATACAATTTGAACCACATAAATTATGGGGGTCCTTTCCAAGTCAGACAGAAGGTTGACCACCGATGCGTTTCGGTGCGAGGCCATGTAAAGTTCACTTGATTGCTGATTTGGCAAAAAAAAGCTATGCCGGTGTTTGTTATTGTTTGGCTTTTGTCCCAAATCTCCCATTTCTCCCACATTTCCTTGCCGGTTACTCAAGCGGACTATATTATCCTTCCCTTTCATTAGTTCGCTTTCTAAATGCTTGATGCTTTGACATTGCATAGAAAGCTTGTTTTTCCGTGGTTTGGAACCAAATTTATGCAGCCCAGCAGTTTTCACGAAATTTCCCTTGCCCGAGAGTCATCTTGCTACATATTGTCGCCCACGCCTTCCTCTTTTGAACACTTCGTGTCCGTTACTTTCCGTGAAAATTCCCGCTTGCATCCGGTTCTGCAATTGGTGGAAATGAAACCCATCAATCCTCTGCAAAAAGTAACTTATACGATCAGATGGGACAAGTTCGCCCATGAATCATCTGTGCATCCAATTGGAGGAGCTTGGTGGGCTTGGGACGGGCCAAAGGTATCCAGCTGACTTATTTGAAGCACATACATGGCAAATAACGACTCAGGACTCGTTAGAGCCCGAAAGAGGCAGATAGGGGGTTGACTTCCAATTTAGGACTTGAACTCATTACCGCGTGTCGGGTGGTCGCAGTATCAAGGAGACTGGCCAGGACACTTAATTGAGCCTTCAAATGAGCAACAGCACCAACCAAGTATGTTTCCGATGCCTTCAAGGGCCTCAAGTTAGCATAAGTTAGATCAGGGCAAGTAACTTTGATGGAACGGGTAAGTTACTTGCCGGTACTTTACTTGTACTTTTACTTTACTTTACTTGTAAAACTCTCTGGGTCCCTGATCAAAGATCCTCTCGGAAGTGAATTCCAAACCTTCGGGCACTTTCCCAAGCTGGCGTAAGTTCATTAGCCGGCTGCTGATCGCATCAGCGCAAGTAGCTTGGCCAGCCAAGTTAGATCAATCCATCAGCGGAAAGTAACTTATGCCATCAGATGGCATCAATTCCCGCCAAGTTCCCTGCACGGCCATGTTAGTGCCCAGTTAGTGCCAGGGAAGCTGGATTTTCCATTTCTTGCCAGCTGGGAGGCCTTAAATTGGCTTAGAGTGTAGCACGAGTAGCGAGTATCACGAATATTCGTGCCAAGCCATTCGCGAATTGCGAATATTCGTATTCGTGAGTTGCTGTGGCTGTGCTACTCGTGCGAATGCGAGTATCAGTTTCTGTGAAAGTTAATATTCGCGAATATTCGTCGGGTAATCCTAGGTTATTTGACGTGGAAGAGAACAACCTCGGATCAGAGAGAACCAACTGTATTTTGGCAGATTTAATGTCCATCTGTCAATCTGTCAAAATCGGAAGTATATGATGCTTAATCTGGAAGTAACGGATCGTGAGGTGAGCTTCTGTCTTTCCATGCTACAGCTGGCGTCTGTCAAGAGGACCTGAGTATCTTCGGAGTTTCTGAACGCTGACAGCTGATCTTCCTCGGAGTTTCCGAACACTTGCATCGGCGAGGGAGCTCATATTCTTCGGAGTTTTGGTACTCTCATTTAACCTGCACTTGTGGGGATGAACAACTCAACACCCCGATGGCCTCTGCAGCTTCGAGGACTCGGAGGAAGGCTGTAAGCTCGCATCCTCCAACTCCGGAGCCTCCATCATTCCCGCAATCCGACAGCGAGCCCATTGCACCAGACGACAGTATTTCACAGGTTCCCAGTAGCAACGTCTCTCGTGCATCATCTCGTCGCCGTGGCAAAGCACCAGATAAGCGGCAGTATGAAAATGACGACCTCACAGATGATGATCTCTGCAACGAGGAGAATGACTTGCGTCTGTGTTGAATTTTAATTCCACACATTATGCCTGATTCCGTTCTGCCAGGCCGTGCACGACGCGACTATCATGCTGCATTCTACTCGGAGTTCAAAAACCCGTGCTGGAGCGCAACAAGGAAGGTGAAATTGTGTTTGTCAAGGCCACTTTATATGTATGCTATTCGTGAATAACTCGCAACTAACGAATATTCAAACTCGCTGAATGTAAATAGTTGCCACTCACGAGTATTCGCGAATATCGCTGACTAAGCAACGAATATTCGTGATCAATATTCGTACGAATGCGAGTATCAATCTCCAGGTGTCGGCGAATATTCATATTCGCGAATATATACTCGTGCTATTCCCTAAATTGGCTATCATGCGTCCCCTTCCATTGAGTTTGTACCGTGGAACACCACAGGTCCCTGCATTCAAATGCACCCAGCTTGAACACCTGTTAAGTTCATGAAGATTTTCCTGGATTCATTGTTAGCCATGTCATAGAGCGTACCAACTAATAGAACCTCAGGTATTGTCCATAGCTCTTCCCTAATCCTCAGTTTCTCTCTCCCATCTGGTTTGTTCAGCCCTGAGTAATTTTTACAGTCCATTCACATGCCTACAATACACATTCAGACGAACTTAGTGCTTGAAACTCAATGGGGCGGAGCTAACTTGCCCCCATTCCGGAAATTCTTGTATGTTATGGTGAAACCTAGTCTTCCCTGGGCATGAAGATGCCCGAGGAGGTGTGCAAGCTTAGTTCCATCATCCATTCACTGCAAATTGTTGAATCAATGACCCAAACCCGCTCAAGTTAGCGCCAAGTTAATTCACGTTAACGGGCCGAAAGTAACTTACAAGTAACTTATTCCCGCTACCTTTAGGTAAGGGTTTTAGGGCGCCCTATTTTCACGTCCTGCAGTAAATTCGGTTTTTTGTCATTGGTTTTTACGTAAGCATCCTATTTCCCTGGAGCGCAAAAAGTTATGGGATAAAAATGAAAGAAGACAACAGTAAATCTGTCATCAAATGCATCCTGGATAAGGGTACTTCGTGCGACCTGGAAGTCGGGGCAACGAAGCCGGAATACAGCATAGTAGGGTTCCTTGGATACAGTATGTGCAATACGGTCACGCGTTTGAAAATGTGCAATAAGGTCACGTGTTTGAAAATGTATGGCATTGCAAGACAGTCCCTAGACTCGCGACCAGTCGTTTCCCACGCACCGATCACGAGGGCAAGAAGATCAGTGCTGGGTAACGACTGGAACATCTGGTCGCGATTTTGGCTGATGCTGCCAAAGGAGGTTTCGGACTTGGGATTTTAACCCTCCATTGCTTGTGCGTACTTTCAGAACCATGAATTGAGAGACCCAACTTGCTTAGAGAAAGTTGCACCATTTTCAATTCTGAATCGAATGAGCCTGACTTCTTTTTCGGGAGTAAGTTGGTCTCATTCAACTTGCAATTGAAAACTATCCATCTTTGTCTATACGACTTTTTGACACTTTTTTTGAGGGTATGGGAGGACAAAAACGCCAAGTCCAAAACCTGCTTTGGCAGCATCAGCCAAAATGGCAACCAAAGATCCCAGCTGCTTCGCCAACTGTGATAAGCGCAGCCACGTGCTTGGCGAACGCGGTTCGTCACGAGCCTAGACAGTCCTAGGTTCGGATCAAGCCGCCGTTCTCAGCAAAACGTGACATTCACGTGCTGCGCAGGGAATTCTGAGAAGGGGCTTGTGCCAAGATCAAGAAAAAGGGGGATGTGTTCTTCGCGTTCTGCTGTGTCAGAAACCGCGTCAAACTCTTGGGTCAAAGTGAATGTATTGTAGCTTGTATGTACGAAAGTACTTCTGCCTACTCAGAATGTTTTTTAATGGCCATATTGTGTCGCAAAGTAGCCGACAATCGGCCCTTTTGATCGCGGACAACGACTCTCAAACCCTTGAATGAAATATTTTTTAGGACGTGTATCAAAGTTCTGAGGAAGCAGAGTTGTAGATACAATGTTTGCAACGCCCCCAGACCTTTATCCCGAATGAATCGAACCTGAATTACATTTTCTGAGCAAGGCGCAGAAACCGCCAAATTTGGCAATATTTGTCATCACCGCGTCGCGTCTCCTTTCCATCCTCTGTGCTCGTGCATTGTTTTCACACCATTTCTGGTACCCCAACATGTCAGGCCAGCCACCAAACAGGCCTCGATCGCCTCAGACACCGCGCCGGCACCCATTTTCACGCATCCCGCCACGGTCACCAGGCACCCCTCGACGGCACGTACCTCCACGCTCGACGCGGCTACAGGGCATCAAAGAGTGGAAATACAACTTTGACGAGACTAGGGCAATGGTCATTGACAAACTCAAGCTCCAATATATACCAGATGATTGGCAAATCCACTTGATTATCCGGATTCTGCGCGGCTATGACTCCATTTTTCTTGCTGGGACTGGTTATGGCAAAAGTCTCATTTTCGAGGCTGTTGCAGTCCTAGGGGGGAAGAAGAAGGTCACTATTATTATATGCCCCCTAAAGGCCCTGGAGGCGGACCAGGTACGTACACATTTGCCATTGAAAATTTACTGGAGAGCTAACCTTGCTTCTACGACTTCACAGGTCAAACAGGCAGCTGAAAAGGGAATCAGTGCGATTGAGATCAATGAAGACAATACCAATGACCACAACGTATGGAGGAAGGCCGAGAAGAGTGCCCAGCTCGTCTACATCTCTCCTGAGATGGCGCTCTCGGACCGCTTTGCGAGACTTTGGATGGATCCAAAGTTTCGGGGTCGAGTAAATGCCCTGATCGTCGATGAGGCTCACTGTATTGATGAATGGGGTGAGGAATTTCGTCCCATGTATCGACAGCTTCACCGGCTTCGCAGTTTCACCGGGCAGGAAGTTCCTTTCGTGGCTTGCAGAATGTCTGTTGGTGTTGCATTTGCCCGTTGGCCGCGGAGAGCAAGCTGCTCTGCCAAATCCGCTTCTGTGAAAGGTTCTATGTCTTCAATACCAACAACTGCACAGTTGGTTGCGTTGATCATGTCATTGGTATTCGAGAGTCGCTGCTGGGACTTCCGGAGGAAGATATTTATGTTGTCGAAGATGGTGAAAAAGACGCGGCCGCTTGTGATCAGTTGGATTGCGAGCTGTATTGCATCCTCGCTGATGCGGACCTTGACACGCTCGACAGTGCGGCTCGAAACGCAGACACCAGCATTGCTGAGCATCAACACAACCCGGGAACTCGTTCCCGAAATTTTGAAGAAAAGTCCGAGAATGAGGGGAGCACATTGGTAGCACGATTGCGAACAAATGCTAGCATGCTGATAGTCAAGAGAATGACCTGGATATTATTCAAGGTTAGTTGAGCGACGACAAGTAATAAATGTGCATACAAAAATAGGATTACGCGAGAAGCCGGGGTAATCTCTTGTCCAACTGCGGCCAGCTGAATCCCCGGGGTCTGCGTCACCCGATTCGAGGTTGGGGTCGTCGTTTGGATCATCTTCCCAGTCTCCCTCTCCAGTTGGCATAGGCTCGTCTTCCTCTGCTTTCTTCCGCTTCCTCGATGCGTTGGGAGATGCACAGAAGGTAAGCAGAAGCTCCCAGGTGAAAGGTGCCAACCCCTTGATTATTTCTATTAATTTGGTCGGGTGTAGCATTTCTCGAAGCTCCCGAATTGTAAGTGTCTTGAGCCGTATGCTCAGGAGTGGACTGGAAATGATTCGGTTGCTGTCCTGCAATGCCAGTTCATGTGCACAGGGAATTGTCATCTCCCTTAGATATTTCTGTGCGTTTGGATAGCGGGTTTTGTCGCGCCAGAGGCTGAATACCATGGCGGGTCCGAATCGGGCCTCGGCCGTGGCTTCCGAGGCAAAAAAGCCCATGAAGTGCGAGATTCGAATGGTGACAGCGGGTATTTCTGTTGTGAAAAGCCATTGCAGTAGCTGTCGTGTTGAAATTGATAGGAAAATCATGAGCGAGAAGACGAGATGAAGTTTGGCCTCGAGAGTGAGACCCTTCAACTCATCCCTTGAGAATTTTGACTGCCAGTGTTGATTGTCATACTGGAGAGTAGCCAGGATTGAGATTTAATGGGTAGGAATAAATGGGGTTGAAGGAGAAGCAATTCCGGCGGGCGATACTCGAGAAAATGACAATTTTCGGCGCAAGATCAAAATGAGTCACTAATGAGACGCGTCGCGTCACACGGCGCATCACGCTTCCCGATTCGGTCAGGGATTTGCACCGTGTCTTTTGGACGACTGAGAGGGTTTCAGAAAAAAATTTTGCTGCAAGACCTTCTTTAAATAATGTCCCGCATCGATCGAGCCCATAAAATCCAAGGGATTCAGTGAAAACTTGCTCGGTCTGGCCACAATTGATGGGAAATGTTGTCGATGAAAGCATCGATGTACAATAGGAACGACTGGATTTTTTGCAGAACTGAATAAAGGGGTGCATGCAGCAATATGTAATGAACAAGTCATCAGCTTATACTAAGAGAATCAGACTTGAAATGTGTGAGTAATTCCCCTCAGAACACATCCCTTGTTTTTGCGAGTTTGGACCAAGCCTCTCTCCGAGATAGTCCGGCGCGCCGGACCGGAGACAGGCTTGCTCCGAACCTAAGACAGTCCCGCAGTTGAAAATGTGCAATAAAGTCACGTGTTTGAAGATGTGCAATAGGGTCACGCGTTTGAAAATGTGCAATAAAGTCATGCGTTTAAAAATGTAAGGCATTGCAATACAGTCCTGCGGTTGAAAATGTGCAACTCGTCGTCCCCTCCCTTCCCCGGATCCGCTTTCGGGACCTCGACAACTTCCCTACAATTCTGATTGGACGCTCCAGACAGATTTTTTTGGGCTGAAAATGACGGGAATAACCAGGACTGGCCATCGGCGGTGTGCAGGCCTCGGAAAATGGCTCTGGGGTCGAGCTGGAGGTGAAAATGTAAAGGAGGGCAAGACAGTCACGCGTTTGAAAATGTGCAATAAAGTCATGTATTTGAAAATGTAAGGCATTGCAATACACTCCTGCAGTTGAAAATGTGCAAGGATAAAGTCGGGAAAAAACAAAGCACTGATCGGACGCTAGAGAGGTCAATAATGCCTCCAGACAGACCGTTTTTGGCTGAAAATGACGGGCATAATCAGGGTTAGCCATTGGCAGTGCGCACGCCTCGGAAAATGGCTGTGGAGTCGCGCTGGCGGTGAAAATGTAAAGGAAGGCCAGACGGTCACGCATTTGAAAATGTGCAATAAAGTCACGCGTTTGAAACTGTGCAATAAGGTCATGCGTCTGAAAATGTGCAATAAGGTCACGCGTTTGAAAATGTGCAATAAGATCACGTGTTTGAAAATGTAGGTGCACGGTACCCACAACCATCAGAAGAGCCACACAAACCAACTGGACTAAACAACCAGTCTGGGACTGAATCGAGGGGCTAATATATGGTTAGCTAGTTTTGAGTATTTTTCAATAGAATTTTTTCGGTCGTGGTTGACTCAGATGCCTCATAAGGCCGCAGACACATTATGTACTCGATATATATTTATCATTGACGGAGGAGCTAAAGCAGGAACTCATTCCGCTCTCCACTATAAGGGCCATTTTGTACATAGAAGGAAGATCCGTAATTTTCCAGATCACCATTGCATACAACACAGCGGCATTATTGGTACACGGAACACTAGGATGCGTCGGTAAAAAGCGTGAGATGGCTGCTTGATGTCGATTTGAAGTCGTTTCCGGAGCCGATAAAGTGGGAGAGGTCGTCGAGGCACGCATTCCAATTGTGGACGCGAGTAACGGTAAATAGGACAGTGGAAGGCGTAGCGGGGAGAATATAATGCATGCTGGGGATGAAGACGATGGTATGGCAGTGAAATGGAATTGTGGCTGACAGCGACTACCTGCCGAGCGGGGTGGCTGACCAGAAAGAAAATGGAGCCTGTGAGATGGTGCAGGAGCTGGGTGAATGCAGTAGCATGCCGGAGTCTCCTTCACGTCACCGTAAGGTCCTTCCGGATAATTTTATCGACGCTCTTCGACTTGAAATTGTAGACTTTCACAGACTTCGACTGCCTTCGCGTATCACAAGGCTGGGTACTTGAGTAGGATGTTCTGGAAATTGTTGACGCACAACTACAGCTCCGGACAATCAAAGACAACAAATTTCATTGACCATTTATCTGACATCCGATACCCATCGGAATCGAAAGGAAACGATGAGAAAAGGCTCCTGAATTTTTTTGGTGAAATATTATCGAGCGGTTGCTGAGATAATGACATTTTTCACTTGGGACGGCAAAATTTTGGCCGGACACCGAAATCCACGGGTAAAATTATGAAAATATTTATTTGTGCTGCTTTCATCTATTTGAGATTGTTCCTGGTGAAAAACAATATATTCAACGAGCGGTTATGCGGGAAAACCCTGGTAAAGTTCAGCGTGACAGTGACAAAACGTCACTATGCTGCCGTCATTCGGCCCACCCACAGTCCCCGTTGCAGCGAGAAGAACATAAAATGTAGGAATGGGCTCCGGAACAAGCACAGAAGGTGGAAGACAGTGATGGGAACCTCAGAGAAGGTTTTTCAGACTATGAACATCCCCCATGATGCCCACAGAGGTACACACAATTTTGTTCAGATGGCCCAAAATTTTGGCCAAACCCTTTTTCTCGTGGGAAAATTCTGGAAAAATCGGTTTTAGGCATATTTTAGGGTGCCGAATCTGATTATGAACTCAGCTAAGCCCAGAAAATAGCGGTTTTGCTACTGTTCACTTTGTTGTCTTTGATTGTCCGGAGCTGTACGTCGGAGTGTCGCGGCAGTGGCGCACATGGTCGTGAACCTAACCCAATCTGGGCACCAAAGCAAAATCCGTGAAGTCGACGGTTTTATTGTTTCAATCCGACGCTCAGAAGTGTGGGTGGCCCGAGCTGGTTTAAGCTTTGGGAGCAAGCACATCCTCGAAGGGCATCCGCTTCATTGGGGCCCGGGTTGTAGTGATCCGCACGTGAGTCCGTGTGGTACTTCAATGCCCATATCGGGCCTGGAACTTTGCTTTCTCCTCTCTGCGTGTACACTTCCCGAGTAATGAGACTCGTGTTGCCGAGGAATGCACTGGAACTATTTTGGCCGAAAGGTCCAGCAGAAACTCGATGAGGCGAGTCTTCCTTTCTAAATCAAAAGCCTGGAAATATTACAATCCTGATGCCCGCACAGTCCTGACCAGCAGAAATATCACCTCTGCACGGGACACCACTACAGAATCATCAGAAATTCCTGGTCCTCCATCATTGCAGCGCGAGGGGGAGAAGGACTCTGATTCCGAGCTTTCAACGCTGGATCAATCACAACCTATCCTCCTGCAACAAAATCGGCTCATGAAGCATGCCGGGGGGGACCTACTAAGTACTTGTGCACACCACTGGTTGATCCCCCGTGGTCCTTTTTGATCCGATACGGCGGCCCGACACGTGCTGAACGTGTCGCGTCATTCTCAACACTGAGGCCTACAACTGAAACACAAATATCAACAAATCCATTGACCCTCTTACCTAGGCAAGGATATGCAATTCCATAAGATTCGCATTGGACCCGCGGAAGAGGGAGCTTCCGCGGAAGATCATGAAAATGGCCAGTCCGACACGGAAAGTGCGTGGGGGGAGGCGAGCATCAGATTCTGTTGGGCGACACGAAAAGACCTCGTTTGACCGATGCACGTGGCCAGGCCAATGATTGGGGTATGGGTTGTCGACTGTAAAATGCCAGCTAATTGTTAAAAGCCCGTTTTGCTCAAGTTCGGCGTAGCGAGTAGGCGGTGGAGACGCCCTGGGCGCCATCAGCAAATGTGCCCAAAGCGGATATAGGCGGATGGCGCTTCTGATCCCCGCCAGATCTGATGGGGCGCGTATCCGGTCTCACCAGCAGTCATCAGCGAATATCAGAATGTGCGTCCATCACGATGGGCCTGCCAGAATTTTTTGTGCTCACTCGGTGCTCACACTTTATCGCAGGCATTTCAGTAGCCTGACGAAATACCCACCGCCGGTCTCCCTGTGAGTATTATCCTTCGGTTCTGTCGCTTGATTATTGTTCCCAAATAATGCATATGTATGTACATACTGCTCTACGCTGCTCTGTATGACCCGTCGTATGTGCCGACATAACGGAATTGTAACTAAGCAAGTAACCGTGAATCCGTCAAAGCCTCAAGTGCCAGCCTCGGGTTCTTTGAGCCGTCAAGCCGCCTTCTCTGGGTCTCAAACCTCAAGTTCCTGGCCTTTAAGATTTCAAGCCTTGCCCCTGCCCACAAGCTCCAAGTTCTCAAACGCTGACCGCACTTCACGCTGGCCCTCAAGCTTCAAGTGTATGCCTCAAGATATCTTCAAGTCTACGTCGCGTCTTGTCCCATCCTCTTTCCGGTACACCTCAATAAGTGCACGACACCAGGTAGCGCTCAACGTTTGCGGCCCCGAGGTATGTGGACATCTATGTTGTGTGTGTATTATATACATATGTAGCGTGCAATAATATATGTTTCATTATCTCTTTTCTGTGCTGCGCCCGAGGACGAGGGGAAGCGGAGGGGAACCAGAGCAAGCAGCTGTATGGCCAGATAGAGCCACCGCCCTCATCCGGCGTCGTGATCCAGCATGAGCAGGTGTGAGCAGTTGTACCAGATCTGGTCAATGTTGCCAGCGCTTATCCGCTCTGATGGATGTCGCTAGCCTCTACGAAGCGAGTTGAGCTCGTACGAGCAACCTGATCAGCCTGATATGATCTGATGCCCACTAACTTTAGGTAGTGGGTCCTGTGGCGCCCTAATTCAGCTCTCCGCCAAATTTGAGACATTTGGTCGTGTTTGGCTATCCAGGAGGTTGTGGTTTCGATCCTCATCGCCGTCGTCTTTTAAAATATTCTATAACTTCCTTATGGCCGATGTTTGGCGATGCCGTTCATTGATTATATCATTGATTTACTTATGGGAGTCTTTTCGGCATACTGGAGTCTGGAGGTAACACCGAAATAATTTTCTACATATCCTAGTAGCTACGGGTACCTCGCCATCAATGAACTCTCGTCCTGAATTCCCCCTTTTCTTTTCTTTTGTCGCTAAGTGCCAGTGAAAATCAGAGATTGCTGATCGGCTAGTCTCACAACCGAGCGAAACTCGATTGTTGCCACGTCGGCCTTTATTTCCTGCCCCACCCAAGCCTCACCATCCTTTCCCCACCGCTCTTCACTGTCGGAAGAATCCACCAACCTCATTCCTTTTTCTGGTCAAGACTGCTTGTGCTTATTTCAACACAACACATCCATCACGACCTGCAAGTTTTCAATGCGCAAGACTCTGGGCTACTATCTTTTTTTTGCTTACTGCCTGATTCATCCCTCAAGTTCCCCATCCTCAAGATCCCCGTGCCTGTTTCCCATCTTTTCCTGTTCATCTTCATCAAGTTTCCAGAAAAGAAGAAAAGAAAATCTCAACAGTATTGGCTTGGGTCGAGGCATTCGTGATACACCTTTTATCCTCGTCCTGCCCTTCATGTCCTGGAACCACCGAGTCCGCCCGCATATAACTCGTCCCTTTTGGATGGTACCATGGTTGTGCTCATAACCATGTTTGTCCTGTTGATTCCGATGCCACTGCCATTATCCCTACGAGTATGGCAAATATTTGGATTACCTCTGCAATCCCTGACAGACAGGTTTCTGGTTTAGTGCCTCTCGCACATCGCGCCTAGGGCTCAGAGTGGCCATCACTCGACGTTCAATTCATTTAACTTCGCCCACTGGTCTCTAGTCTGGTGCGGGGTTTATACACGGGGTTTTTCGCCATCGGTGTGAAGCCCATCTCCGTTAGTTCCTCTCCATAGATCCAGCTGTTGATAGACCAGCGCCCACCCCCGATAATCTCCTTGGCTATTTATGCCAGCACAAAGCTCAGTCCTATTGTATGTGCTACTCAACTTTATATATATATATATGATAGATCCCGTTACTGTCCCTCCGCAGTACTGGACCATTTGCGTACAGTGTACAATAGCTAGGATTGAAACATATTGAGAGGACCCTGAATCTCTATTCCGTACTATTCCGCAGATGTTATTGATTGTTACACGTTGTTCAGGCAAGCCATGGCATTTCAGATATGTTTTTGCCTGCTATATTCCAAAATATCCAACTACCCGATGAGGTCCGTTAAACGTGGTGCGTCTCTAACCATTAACATGTTTAACCGATTTAACAGGTCGGACCCTGTACTGGGGAGGTGTATTAGTGACAGAAACAACCCAACTCCCCGTTTAACCATTCCCCTGCTTAACTGTTTAACTGAATCGTTTAGAATAGGTTCGGAGTCCCACACTGTTGCATGCCGCTTCGTGCTTAGTGCATTCCCCCGGGCGGTAGTTTTTTTCCATGTTATATTTATTCTTGACTCCCCTCTCAGAGGTTTACAACCTCTGTTCCTTACACATTAACCAATTGTTAGTTGTCCCGTCTGATTTCGTACCACCAAAATAAATAAATAAAGGAATAACCAAGGCTGAGTTCCAAAGTCCAAACCAAGGTATGTGTCTTGTACTCCATGCAACTGGCCACTAGCTGATCGTTATTATTGCCGCCAGTTATATGAACCAAATTCCCCCCAGAAGAATGGGTATGTCTGCTTCTCCACAATTTTCGAGCATTTCTCGTCGTACGCCACTAAAGTTTAACAGTAGGGTTAATCAAACGGTTTAACAGTCGGTTTAACCGAATGGTTGAACAGTTTGATTTAACCGGTTAAACCAACAGTGCAGTCAGTGCATTTTCTTAGGTGAAGTCTTTGTTGAACAGCCGGTTAAACGGTTAAACCGGGGCTGAAAGATGTACACGTTGTATAGTTCGTGAAATATATGTATTTGTACTATTTAAATTTGCTTCAACTGTCACCTTAGCCTCCGTTTAACCATCCATTATATAGTGGCGGACAGATTATACGTGAAGGAGTGGGTGAGGTTAAACGGTTAAAGAACGGTTAAACACGTTAATGGTTGGGAACCCGCGAGGTTTAACGAGGCTCATCGTGGTTTACAAATATCCCGCACCCGCGGCTTTCGTATGGGACTGCAGGTCAGGGGCGATGAATAATCACAGCCTCACAGGGAGGATACACCAATAAACCACGGTCCAAAATTCGAGAAACATGAAGAACCTATTGATACACCTACTCCGAGTCTAAGCGCAGAGTGAGAAGTGTGGGTGTGCGAGGTGGTCCAATATGTCCCAAATCCAACGGGTAGGTGCGAGGGCTAAACAATATTAAACTGGGGCGATACGATGCTATTCTTGGGCGATGACGAGGGCTAACTTGAACTGGTGTCCACTGTGGACCTAAGGCTAATCTGGGCTAATACGTGGACTTGTGGTGAGTGACCGTGATCGAGGACGAGAGCTAAAACAATACGAGGACTTGTGCAGGGAGACTGTGGAGGGCGACTTGAATCCAAGCAGGAAATGAAGTCTATTGAGGTGGGGTGAGGGAAGATGGAGTACAGGGTAAATAGGTCGAGTATTTATAGGGAGCCGGTGTATAAAACCGCATGGAACGCGGTAAATAAGGGAGTCCAGTTGAGGCTGTGCTGTACCATATGGTTACACGATAGGAGTTGTGGAGTTCCTCGCCTGGCAGAGGAGAAGGCGGAAATGGTGTTAGAGACCAGGGAGTACCCGGAATAAGGGTGGAGAAGGAAGAGGAGAACATAAGAGGGAAATATGAGTGATATAGGAGAGGTGGGGAAACCACGGAGGAAGATAGAGGCACACGGACATCGCGGAATTGGGAATAAAGGCTGAGGAGTATGCGGAATAAGGATGGAGAACTTCAAGGAGAGCTAGAGGTAGCATAGGAGATACATAGGAGTTAAATAGGAGAATAGGAGGAAAGGCGGAGAAGACAAGAAGGTGGCGGAGGAGGGGAGGAGGCGGAGTTGACGGAATGAACTGTGAGAAGCCGGAATAGCTGTGCTGTGGGAACTCCGCTGACTGCGTGTGGACTCCGTTTCCGTGTGTAGCGCGCCTTGGTGCGTATCACTATTTACAATGTGTTTTGAATGCGTGGACAGGAAAAACGTTGAAACTCATTTGAATGTTTCCAGCATGGATAACACGCATTTGAAACCCATCCTGATCAGCTTGAAGGCATTCAAGTGATGCTTAAAATTTCTGTTGCTTACACGTGCAGATAACATTGTAAATTGGTTCATCATGTTTTTTGGATTTTTTGCAGTGCCTTTTTTACTTATCCTCCTTGTGCCTGTAAGAGCATATACCACAAAGATGTCTCAGCTTTATACGGAGGGAGCTCGTGCCGCATGAATCGAGTCCAGGGACTAAGTATCATGATCTCAGCCAGGACTCGGGTTTCTGGCACCTTTGTAACCAATGTAAATGTTCACCCGAGAACCACAGAGATATTTTTCTTCGAAAATCTCTCAAAAGCAACCCAATCGGCTGCGTGAGTGGTTTTGCTGATGTGAATTGTTCGCCCGAGAACTACAGAGATATTTGTTGTTGAAAATTTCTCAACAGCAACCAAAATCAGCTGCGGATACGGGTGGTTTTACTGATGAATACGGTAACTCGAAATTAAAAACTTACACCTTGATTGATGTTCTGGCGACTGTGGACTAGCTCACTACAAAAAAAAAATCATGGTAAATGTGTTGGACGGTTATGAGCGCTAATAAGCTTTGCGCACATTTGGTGATGGCCTCCTTCGGCCCGATCAGTAGCTTAGTCATTATTACGCCTTTTGTCCTACCACATCTACTGTACCATTTCGACCGTAGATTCAGGTCACAGGTCACAGCCAGACCCGAATTGAATCTATTTAATTTTCGTCACAGGTCACTGGCTTTTGGGATCGCGGTTTTTGACTGTTTTCCTGCTAAAATTCACCGGGAAATGCCGAAAAATCGCCCAAAAAGGAAATTGAATCAATCAAAAGGTGAATCTAAGTGGTCACAGGTCACAGCGGCTGAATCTACGGTCGAAATGGTACAGTATTCTATCGCTGGTTTTCCGCCTCCGACTGCCGGGCCCTCTCCATTTTGGTGATGAGACCGTGATTCGCTCTTCCTTCGCGCCCCGACCGACTGCCGACCTCTCTTGGCGACGAGACACCGTGCTTACGGCACGAGCACAAAATTTTCGCGTGACCTTCGACGCGAGAACCTCGCCATGGCCCATGGCGAGCTACTACGACTATGGCGACTACGGCCCTGCCGACTACGACTCCCCGGAGCCCACCTACTACGATCCCGAGCCCTCCTACGACCCAGAACCGGAGTATTACGACCCCGAGCCCCCATACGACGATGACGTGTCCAGGTACGACAACCAGGACGACGCCGACGTGCCAACGGACGAGATTTACGAGGACTACGGCCACGGCTCGGACGCCGACATACCCGCGTACCACAAGGGGGGATATTACGTGGAAGAGGATGGAGATGTGGGTGCGATGAGCATGGACTGCGATGGACCCAGGTACGAGGCCGACTACCTTGTGCAGGGCAGCGACGAGTACCTGCTGGAGGATGAGAAGAGTCCCGTCGAGGACGCATTCGCGTGCACCGCGCATATAGAGGCCCCGTGCGCATTCGCGGATGTCCTTGAGGGCGATGGCGTCTGTTGCCCGGACGCCGTCGCTTGGGCAGACGAATGGGTGCGCTGCCCCCCTTCCGGCGAATGCAGCGCTACGTGGGAGAGTGCGATGCACGCCTGGAGGGAGCGCATCGTCGCAGATGCAGCCCCCGAGTCCCCCACTCAGCTCATGGACGCAGAGAGCCCCGCTCCTCCCCATGCACCGTGGATGGCTGACCACCTGGATGCGATGCAGTATGCGCTCCAGCAGGGTCACGTCCCTGATGACGAGCGGGTGCAGAACGCGCAGACTCTTGCAGAGTTGTGCGCGGACCAGCTCGCGGATGAGTGCGCACAGGCTACGGGATGGGTTTGGGACGAGGAGCGCGGGGATTATTGGCACCCTGACCATGGGTACACCGCCGATGACCCAGAGCTCGCTGATGACGAGGTTGACCTCGAGGGGCAACTGGAGTCAGTCATCCCCCCCGACGACGAGCCTGCCGATTTCACAGGTGCCCCTACCCCCGACGTCGCTGCTACCCCCGCTTCCACTGATTTTGTCGAGTACCCATCGTACCCTGTCGACCTCCCGGCTGCGTACGACGTTGAAGCTAACTTCCTCGAGGACGCCTTCCACCAGACCATCGACATCCTCTCGATGCGGTCGATCCCCTCCCCATCGGGATTTAAACAATCTGCTCGTGACCTCGCGTACGAGCGCGTACGCGCTCGTACGCGAGCCAAAAGTTCGCGCGCACGCGAATCACGAGCTATGTCCGAATTCTCACGAGAGTTGTCTAAAGGTGATTGACACTTGTTCCCTCGAGGTATTTCGTGCCTTCTTTGTGGATAAATACATACCCATGAATTCTTGCATAGCTTCTTCACCATGTAACATTGCGTGCAGGTACTTTGAGATGTATTTCATTCTCAAAATCTTCGATTTATTTAGGTTTCGCGGTCTCGTGGCTCGCGTAGTCGCGTCCACAAGATCTACGCGACATCACAAGATCAAAAGATGGGGCGTGAAATGTGCTTTTGCTGATGCCCCACCACCCTGTGCACGCCCGCCTCCCACTGCGCGCAAACGCCCCATTCGCATGCGTGCACCACCTTCGACCTCCAGCGGACCCACCGTTTGCTCTCGGCCACGCGTAGTCCAGAGGAGTACCTCGGCACGATCCAAAGGAAAGACCCGACACGCCCCACCCCGCCGCACGCGCTCCTGTCCGGATTTCAAGCACGAAACTCCGCCCCATCTCCTGCTACCAGCCGATGCATCGACACCCTCGATCCCTGTCCCCGACGCCGTTCAGTCCAAGGTCGTAGCTCCTGACATTGCGGGCACTGCTGTCGCCTCCCCACCCCCCAAAAGCACCGTCCGTGCACACAGCCGCAGCCCTCCTGATTTTCACCGTACGCGCTTCGCATGTGCACTACCCACCGCGGTGATCAGCCCCACGTCGCCTCCCATACCCCCCGACACATCACCCGCCTCACCGCACTCACCAAGTTCCCCGGGTTCACAGTTTACCGCAGACAAACAGGTAGGTACATACGGGTGGTTATCCGTACGTGAATACTACAAGTTGTCAACGGGGCACAACACCATTCCAGGGGGATGATCATTACAAGACACTATCTTTGAACTGGCCGGTCGTTGGAATGACAAGACCTCCGGTTGAAACCATTAGACATCAGCATCAAATCGACATGCAACCTAGGCTGAAAAGTTTGTTGACACGAGATCCTCGAGATCTCGAGGGTTCGTTCATTGGTTGCAGAGCGATTTTCGGCGCGTTCATCGAGATCTCGAGGGATCTCGAAAGGGGCATTCCCATGAAAAAGTATACAAATTCACTAAATCCCTCGAGATCTTTCGAGATCTCAACAAATCTCGAGCGTTCTCGAGAGATCCCGCGAGATCTCTCGGGATTTCAACCGCTTAGCTAAAAAAACGTAGGTTTTGTCCAATACCGTCAAAGCAGTCTGCAAGGCAATACTTGGGGAAGATTCTGAGCACGTGGGACGAGGAGGAGGAGGTAAAGCTAGAGGGATGGATACGTTAATAAGTAACACCGTGAGAAAAGGTTTGTTATTTAACCCGAGGTTGCTTACACAGCGTTATTCCATTGCATCAAAGATCCAGAGGCAGTGCACGGCTGTCAGCGGTAGTTCAGTATGGAAGTTTAATAATTATGGCCCTCCCCCGGTTTAGCCTCTTTTGGTCAGCTTACTCCCCCAAATTCCCTGCAAACGCTTCACCATTGTGGCGACTTTCCCCCCAGATCTCCTAGCGAGAATACGCAGCAGTTGACCTTTGTTCTTCATCTCGGTTGCAACTTCTCTATCTTCCATCCCCATAGTCACCTCCACCTCGCTAGTGATCCACAATGATAGGCCAGAGATATCTGAGTTTGTGATCATTGCTTGTAGAAGTGCACATATCTCTTCCTCTGCTGACTCAAGTCGATGTATTGGCATATCTATATATGACAGCAGAGCGTCTTGCCAAAGGCGCATCGTGTTGTCATCCAGAATGAAAGAAAATACCGACTGATTGTTTCGTCCACTGTCATTATCAATTGGGCATTCGTCGTCGGACACATCGGAGGAGGGAAGGAAAAGGGGTTCCTGTGCTGCGGATCAAGTTTGGAAGCGACACAGAGGAGAATGAATACCCTGGAAGTAGGTGCAGAACCATATTCAGGGGTCCACGAAACTGAAAAGATTAGTTCGACAAGAAGATGCGACGACTAGCAACTTGCCTTCATCGAATTTGGGACCACTTCTCCGATGCTGATTCCGCGCCTGAATTGTTGCCGTAGGCAGCGAATGAATGAGGCGGTGATTGTACGCAGATCCGGAAGACAGATCGGGAATGGCTAGGTCACTGTGCGACCGCAGGGATGTTCCCTAGGTCGCGTTAACTAACGAGGGATCAACGACACGCCCAACTTACCATTGTCTGGGTGACTGTTTCTCTCCCTGACTCGTCCGGCCTGTGCTTCGGCTCTCGTTTGTATTTCTTCTTCGGGGGAAAATCTTCCTTGAACACCCTCCGTTCCAATTCTGCAAATAGGCAAGTGTTAACCTTCCATATTGTGCACAAAGCTAAAAACAAACCAATCCATTCCTTGGAAGCCATAACGACGTGCCCGTGGCCGTAGTCATTGTCGTCAAGGCCTATTTCGTTCCAGAAACGACGGAGAAGCGCCTGACAGGCCTCGACATTCTCGGTCGGTTCCCAACTGGACGTGAACCTCAGTTCCATATGAATGAATTGAGCGTCGATGACCCACGAGTCTTCATCTGAATCATATCCAGCCCACTTTTGGACCGTCACTCGAGACGAATATGAACTGGGGGTGTATATCACACCTTGAAACGGTACTCCTGTAGAAATAGTCTCAGCACTCAGATGGGACATCCAAACTGAGGGCTTACCCAACCCTCTGCAAGATCGATGTTAACACGGGCGTGTGTAATCACTTCTGCTCTGGTGGTCACCATGCGAACAACTTCCGGGAGGAAATCAAAACGCAGACCTACGGGGTAGTCTTCCTCTGACTCTTCATACCTCCGGCATTCGTCTCGTTTTCGTTTGGAGTGTTTATCCATACCGGAAAGAGAAGCTCCACGTTGGCTCCTTAAATATCTGAAAGGGATAGGCGCCCAAACCACGTGACTGGAATGGCGCTGACTCCGACAACGTGGCTCCATTCCTTGGCGGAACTCGGGGATTCCATATATGGATGTTTGCTCTCTCGAGTCGACGCGTCCACCGCTACCCGTGGTCCAATCAATTAGCCATCATTGTTTGTGGCCACATTTGTGGACATATTTGTGGACAGGCCCCCGGTCACTAAGTACCTTACTGTACCATTTCGATCGTAGGTTCAGGTCACAGGTCACAAGCCTGGTGAACTGAACCTATTTGAACTTTTGTCACACTCACCAGAGGGTCTGAACCTAGTGACATTCGGGTCCCTTAATTGAGCGATTGCACCGTTCAATTCCTCCAGCCGTTCCTCGTAAGGTTCGACTTTTGTGGTCCGGAAGCTGAGAGGCCTCACGGTCATCTCATCCTTCGTACCAACTGAGAGAGAAGTTGATCTACTCTGGCTTCTAGCCAAAGTTTCTGCCAATTTCACAAGATCCGCGATAGCTATCGGGTCTTCAACTCGAGACTCTCCTGTGGCTGCAGCGTTCACTGGAATAATCGCGGGTGCGAGTAAAGCAGGAATCTGAGCTCGTAACAGAGCAGAACTTTCAATGGACATTTTTAATGTTGTCGCAAAGGTAGGTTCCAACGTCCCATAGTAGAAATCGCACGCAGGCGATCTGATTCGTAATAAGGACTGGAGCGGTCAAGAGCTTCTTTACTTCTGTAAGAAACTCAATTCCGAAACGCCTAAGACGACCTTCTTCTTTCACAGTGATTCCGCGGTTCCTCTTACAGAGTTTCTGCAGAAGTTCTATGGTACCCGCTCTCTCTGATTTAATCTCAGGATAGCTAAGGTAGATTTCCTTGAGGAATTAATTCCTCATAGGTTCCCGTTTTGTATGTAGAAAGAGCTCTCCAAGTTTCTTTCCGTTTTGTAGGGAGATAACTAGTGAAGTGCAATTTCTTTTCAGCATCGTTTGTAACGCCGGCGTGATCCATTATCTGGTTCACATGGTCCACAAATGTCATGAGATCCTCATGATCATCCGTAGTGAACTTGGGAGCATTATTATCCCAAGCGTATGGAATTTTAAAGCTCGCGACTCTGGCTCCACCGGCCGGTGCTGGGTTCGCTCTGTCTGCCATTTCTAGTTGAGATGACTCTGAACGTAAGGTTTGGGACGAGATTTGAGATGTTTGAGGCTCAATAAGATCCTCTAGTTCAACCCCTAGGTCCGAACTCGATTGAATTGGTTCGGATTGAGTATCCGCGGATGCTGACTGGAGCTGTTTGTACACCGCTGATCGCGATAGAGTTTGGTCTCTCGACTTTGCTCTAGCTAGCGTAGCTGCACTGGGAGTCCTTCTTCTACTAGGTAGAGGCGGTAGGTTAACTGGCGTGTTAAACCTATCGGAACGACGAGGTAAAGGTTTAGGAAAACCAGGTGTATCAGGCTTTAGTTCGCCCTCTGAATATCTCGTTTGTTTCTGCCGTAACAGAAAGCTTAGGACGAAGTGGTGCTTTGTCCGAAGTGAATGAACTGACGGTTTTTCGTCCTTCTCAAGTCGTAAGACTCAAGGAATGGGTTCTCGATAATTCTGATGACTTTGAAAGTCTAGAAATGCGGGACTCTAGCAATCTTTCGAAAGCTTTATAGACCAATTGGCAAGTTTTACTTTTGAGAAGTAAGGTCAAATGAACCCCTCGCGGTGGGCTCCAGATGAAACGGTGACTACGGGGCTAGTGGTGAAATAACCACAAACCAAACCTTGTAATTTAATACGCGGTTCGATATGCAATATATAACAACTCCAACTCTATAATCCTCGTGCAAGTTCGGGGTTCCAGTCCAGTATAGACTGTGGCAATTCGAACCTTAGTTCTCGTTTAACGAAAGCAAGACTTATAGGTCTACAAGGTGTATAGATAAAATTGCTCGAGGCTGTTCTAGGCGCAATCGTGGATAGTCAGACGAAATTTTATGTTCAACGTTTGTATGGTATGGGTCCCCATATGGAAGCTGTGTTTCTGCCGTGACTTCCCATCAGACGCCTGCACCTCGTCATAAGCTAGTTGATTGGTATTGTGATGTGCCATCAAATCCTGTCAGATCTCGGTGATAGTCCGTATCTGGTGACAGCATCAAAGATCCGCTGCGACCACCCGTCTGAAGTCAACAAAGCCCAATACATCAGGGCGAGTCACTCGTCACAAGCTTTCTAGGTCCGCGCAATTTCTGGTCCCAAAGGAGGCAGTATTTTGTGCTGTGGTATTGAGAGGTATTGAAAGGTTTATTGAAGATAGCCCTACAGGACTTTATCTCATTCTAATTAAATACCCGTCCGATTGGGACGTCTCATCTACACAGGTACTGTAGTATTTCGTTCAATTCGCGTGTCACGCGTCACAGGCCCCTAAATTCGCGAAAAATTTCGCGAATGTCACGGGTCACCGGGGCCGGTCGCGAACTTGCAAAAGAAGTCACAAAATGGCCAAAAAAAACTGCAAAAAATGCGATTTTCCCCCTCCAAATCCTTGGCCTCCACCTGATGGTCCCCGGATCGAAGTTGATCACCGTCGGAGTGTATTCTGAGAGGTAGTTGGTAGGATTAAAGAAAGCCGTGGCTTTGTGTAGTGGTGGAAGCCTCGACTTGATGAGTTTCGAGATAGACATGTGGGGAGGGGGGAGAGAAAGCTTTTCTGCCCCTTCCGGGACTTTGAGGAACTCGGGGAGACCACCCATTGCGACGAGGACGACGGTGCACGAAAAAAGTTACACCACTCAATTGATGTCGCACCATCTTTGATGTGGCTTTCTTGTTGGCGCCATAAACACATGCTGGCGCGTGAATGTGCTTATTTGAGTGAGAAATGAGCTCTGCCTAGGTCTTGGTAGTAATTCTCGGTGCTCCGGGCAAAAACGCGAATTTTTTTCTGTGTCACAGTCCCCCGAGCCAATTCGCGAAAACCAAAGTTCGCGAACGGGTGTCACGCGTCACAGGGCCCGCGAATTGAACGAAATGCTACAGTAGGTCAACTTTTTGAATTAAAGTTAATTTTAGGCGTATGAGCGTGGCACATAAAAAGCTGATTCCAAGTGGAGAATGTAAACCCGGTGACAGACCTGGTACTGGGGCACCCGAGCATTTATTCAAATTCGCTCAAGCTGCAACATACTATAATGTACTATGTTACGTTAAGGCGTCATCTCACAAGGGCTAATGCCGGCCTGGGCAGTTAGCTAGCAGGGATATAATGTGTCTCGGACCATTAGAGAGACGCTGGACGATGGCCCTGGTAAAAGGTCGAAGTGGGAAGTCGCTAATGGAGCATCTGCGGAAAGTGCCCAACCATCCTGGAACGGATTGGGGCTACTGCACATCCCTGACTAAGGGCGTATTACGATGGAATATCCTTCTGAACAAGGGCGCGTACTGTTGGACATCATCTGGCGTCTGCCGGACTGCCAAGAGACGGTTAAACAGGTTGATCTATCCATTGACTAAGAAACCATACTTGGGTACTAGCAAGCGGCGGCTATTCCTGTTTTATGACAAATCGCTTAAGCGGCTCAAGGAGGAGCTGGATAAACTGGATGGTTACCGAGGCCGGTAACGGTGGGCTGACGAGGTAGTCGGCTAAAAGTTGACACATCAACAATATCCCATCACGATCGTTCTAAGCGATGCAGATCTTGACTCATCGTTTAGCTCGGCTCGTCAATAATCCTTACCAATCTGTTCAGTTTTACTAATCTCTTGATATCCGACAGGTGTTCCTCGGCTAGCTGCCATACCACTAGTCATATACCCTTGACCCTGTCGCGCGTTTGTAACAGTCTCGTTTATATTTAGATTCCTGTAA
This sequence comes from Mycena leptocephala, assembly GCA_029378395.1. Classification (NCBI taxonomy): domain Eukaryota; kingdom Fungi; phylum Basidiomycota; class Agaricomycetes; order Agaricales; family Mycenaceae; genus Mycena; species Mycena leptocephala. The sequence continues at coordinate 164,120 of JARJLF010000055.1, read as the reverse complement.
AGTATTTAAGTGGGTAGTTATGGGTTGTACAGTAGTGAATTGTACCCCACCTGTTGGACGTGAAGTGACTAGACTTTGCGGTTAACCGGTAGAGTAGTAAATTCATTCGGGGACACTCAGAAGCTATACCAAGTTTCTTTTGTATTCTCCTGAATATTATCTGTGTTTGATTTGGATCTTTATAACGGCGCGTGGAAATATTGGATAACGGCAACGGACGCGTGGAATATAAGGAAACGAAACGGACTAACAATCGGGGGCATAATCTTGTAAAAGATTAGCAACCGCGGATACTATTTGGGCACAGGATATCATAAGAATCGCTTGCGTTCTGCACGGAGTACAATCTCCAAAACCTATCCCGGGGAGTCCACAGCCACAATTTGAACCCTAGCTGTGATATTCTCGCTCGCAGGGAGTCCACAGCTACAATTTGTTTCAAGCAAACGGGGGTGCTCAGAATAGTGCTGGGTGTCATCTGGGAATTTGCAGCATGCAATGAGCTCTCCATACCAAGTCACGCTTTTCGAAATGCGTGGGAAAACAAACAAGCTAGGCTGTATATAGCAGGGATAAGGAAACACTTGAGGGATTTAAGCTTTTACCACCAAACATTAATTGTGAGCGAGAATATCATAGCCAGGGCTCAAATTGTAGCTGTGGACTCCCGCGAGCGAGAATATCACAGCCTGGAGTAGTCTCTACACGAGTGTGGCGGACGATAAGACTGTCCGCAACTATACATCGAGCAGGTGTAGAAATGCTTTGAGGATAATACTGTCAGGGACTGGCTAGTTGGACTACCTTGCCGAGAATCCCGTTTGAATCGCTATTTGGAAGCCCCTCGGCCATCACAGATCAGTCGGGAGTTTGCCGGATCAACCAAGCAGAGCACCGAACATATTGCACAGTAATAACATCCTCACCGGCGCGACACGTCAAATGGGTGATTTCACGACCCTGAATTGATTCTACGACTAGTGCCCCTATCAGGTTTACAGATATAAATCCACTCAAATCTGCATGGTAGGCTCTACTTATGTCAGTACACAAATATGGTCTTTGGTAAAGTGAGTGCCAAATCACAATGAGTTGGGATAACACCCAAAGAAGATATGCCATCCCCTGGTAATAGTTCTGATACATAACATATCCAAGAATTAAGTCAATTGGCCCAGTATTCATTGTGGTGCAGCTGTTCTAATGGAAACCTCGTTCTGGTCACCGGAAGATGCGGTTCCACGTCAGGAAATCGAGTGGCGTGCTGGAACATCCGTGTGGATCCCGCGGAATGTTGTGCCTCATTGGACCTTGGAGCACATGTAGTCGTAGAGTCAGCGTCGTTTGACGAGTGGGGAGAAGTGCTTCTCGGTGCCTGGGACTATAGCGTGTGCGTCTCTTCGGGCTCGCTGTCGTGCCTCGCTCAATTTACTCACAGCAACGTGCACCGTGTCCTTGCGATCCGCGTCGTCTACCGGGATCTCTCTGCTGTGTCCATCTCGTTGGTATGCAGTCACGATTTTGTCCACAGGCCGCGCCCAGAAGCTTGGCCGACCTCACACGTTAGTGCCCGCCGTGGCACCGTGAGTGTGATTGTTGTCGACGGCATGGGTTCGATGTACACGCTGCTGACGGTCTCCTTTGATGGAAGTAATAAGCGCATTATCCCCCTTAAGCTTCCCGCCTATGAGTCGCTGACCGGTCTCACGACGCAAATTGTGCCATCTTCCAATGGGCCCCACCTCCTCCGACACATTGATCCCGGAAACCTCGGCCCACCACTTGCTCCGGCACATCGCCACACCATCATACAACTAGGGCTACCAGCTAGCGGCATGTCCGATGTCGACGAGGATTTGCCAGTATGCCCAACATCTGACGTTCTCCACCTTTCCTAAAGCATGCACGCTGTTGAATTCTCGCCACCGGCATCAGGCTAACAGCCGGTATTCGGGCCCGTGGCAATGAGGGTGCCGGTGAAGGGCGACGCTGAGTGCCACATCGCCGCTGCTAGTCCATCAGGCCGTTACGCTCTGGTTGTGGAAGGCAAGCAGCTGCTTCTGTCCCGCTTTGCCTATGGCGGAACAAGGGAAGACCGTCCGCTGGAACTCGAGGGAGTCAATATGGGGAGCAGTGACTGGTGGATGGCGATGGACGATAATTTGGGCCTGGTCCTGGCTGTGCTAACCCATGTATGCTGTACCTTTTCGTTCAAATCGACACTGGGTGTGATGCGTGACACAGTTGAACCAATTCGACGACAGGCGTCGCAAGTTTGCGTGATGGGCACAAAAAATTCGACACCGCCTTGGCGGTGCAATTTTATTGGAAGTAAGTTCAAGCACCTCCCCACAATATTAGGTTTTGTGTTGGATTTTCCTGGACATTTTCTTAACATTTGATTTTCAGCGTCAAGAAAATATCAAAAGCCCGGCAGAACGTAGGATTTCGAGGGTCTACAGATGACCGAGGGCCGGAAATCATTGAAATAGTTAGTTTCTGGTTCCGAATGCTCTTAAAATGCGAGTGGTCTTTTCCCCGATTTCTAGGGAATTTCCGAGCATTTTGACGAACTAGTGAAGTGTTGCAGTTAAAGGTTAAGGCTTAATTAAGCCTTAATTTATGCCTTAAATATTAAGCCTTTGCCGAAGCTCCAAATGTTATTAATATTTGGCCTTGTACAAGGTCACAAGCTGTTTGTCAAAACTCTGATAGTCGCCATGTCGTCTATAACAGTGGCTATAGTGATTGGTGTTGAGATGGGACAACTTACTGCGACGCTGGGCAAGGAAGCCTTGACCGATACGCTCTCGCTATGCGTCAGCGACCTCCGCAAGCCGGGTATTTGCCCAGTTATCTGGCGCGTCCTCATTCGTGGCGGGGCCGGAGTACATATATGACGGCGGCGGATTGGGCAGAGGACTACGCCAGAGCTCATCCCACTGCTACACCTCCGAACTATAAATGGTTTTTTCGTCAAAAATCATATGCAATACGAGTTGAACATGCAACAGAGGTATGTGAGCAATCATTTGCGTAGAGGTTGTACAGATCCGTTCGTTCTTTGGAGGGGTGTAAAGAGCAATACACCGGCCGATCTCGATCTCTTCATCAGCAAAAGCATCCCCATTCATCGAGAAGTTCAAACCTGTTGAAATGCTGTTACGTTACTATTACCAAGCAGGGTGAAGTTATCCTCTCACCATCATGGCTGCCCCCATTTCTCGGCAGAACAGACAACCTCGTCCCCCAGGACGAAACATCCCGCTGAAAATATACAAGGGTTCTTTGGAAAACCGGGAAGATTCCCACGTGCTTCAAGTATCGGTTGTTGGAAACATCGATAAAAATGAGACATCTGTGAATGAAGGCGCACTTGGAGTGAAATCAATATCTGGGTCCATAAATTTAGGCAGAGTAGTTTCTACTTCGAAATATGAGGTGACACCCGACTTACTGCTCTTGCATTGAACGGTGGGATGGGCGGGAGGGTCGGCAGGAGGCGGGCAACGACGAAGAAGGTCTGTATCAAATGATACATAGATCTAGACCGGCCGAATCATCGTGGCAACAAGCGAGACGGCGGCCCAGTCGATCCGGCTTCCGTAAATTCCTGAAATTTTGAAAACCAAAGTTTTCAGGATGATCCGAACAGACGGACTATCCAGAGGGCTTCCTTCCACACTGCCCGATCACCCATTCACCTCAATTTTTTTGCACTTGACATTTGAGGTCGAGAATATTGTTCCATGATTTTGTCCCGGCGAAATTTTAATCGGGTTTCGGAGCAAAGCTGCGCCAAGATCAAGAAAAAGGGGAATGTGTTCAAACGTTCTCCTGCCTCAGGATTTGCCTCACCCGTTGCGTGCAAAACGAGAAGACTGTTGCCGAAAATGTTGCCGAATTTTCACAAATTTACAACACAATTGGTCTGATACATGACCAAGAGAAAGTTGTGAAGCTGTGGGGCAGCTTGCGTGTTGACATCCGCCAGGAAATGTATCGCAAAGTTTCCTTGTGGGACGAAGTTGTCCGAATGGCCGAGCGTGCCGAACTTTTGCTGAACCGTGATTCTGAGGATGGAGATTCAACCTCCAGCTCGGAGCGTCGGCACGGCAAGTCGAAATTTCGAAAGAACAGGCTCAAAATTGCAAGTGGAGGGCGCGTTGATGCCAGGCAGGAGTCTGCACCTTAGTTCACTGTATTTAATATGCATTTGAGCTTGTAACGGCCAATGCAAGTTCCTGATTTTTAGCATTTTTGGTCATTTTTGTTTTTTTTTTTTGCTCAAAATCACCAACTTGAGAGGCCCATTGTGACCCCAATTCTGGGTCGATTTCATTCAACTAAAATGTGGATATGCTCTACTTTCCAAGTACTTTCATCCTACCATGACTGCTTTTCAATATCATGGGTATCCACAGAGTCAATTTTTCACAAAATGACAATTTATTTTATTGCGGAACATCGGGACAGGTATGCTATGTGTTAAACGATGCCTAAACTCCTGAAATCACTCATATTCCATGTTGGTATTTTACTTGGAGTGATTCCACCCCGAACTGAGCTGAAACAACCCTGTCCATTTCTTTTTGCCACCACTGTACTTGTGGTCACAAAAAGTGTTGGCGTATGGGTTTCTGGGCACTGCTGAACAATGAGAGTGTATTTTTGCATGAGATAAAATGCCAGATGGTCCAGAATGATGATGCGCACATTTCAGAGATATTGATAGCATCAAAATATTTTGATGCACGATCAAACAAGCCATTTCTGTAGAAATGCCATTTTTCAACTCACTCAAATAATTTTTTTCAAGAAATTTCAATCACCCATATTGTAGCTCTGGATGTGCCATTGCATCTCACACTTTGAATTCTGCAAAAATATGCAGGTGAAATCAAGTTATCTGGCTTGCAAAGTGACCAAAATCACCGAAATTTGCTCAAATCAGCCAAAATCACAACTTTGCAGCTGGTGTAGCAGTGGTACACATTTTGAGGCACTTTAAAGGCTTGCATTTTGGGTGGCATGACTGTATACTCTAGCATTTTGAAGCACGTGAAATGCTTGCATTTTGAGTGGCATGACTGAATGCAAATTGAATTGTTAGTGTATATTCTGGCATTTTGAAGCACGTGAAAGAAAGGCTTGCATTTTGAGCGGTGTGACTGAATGCAAATTGAATGAATTTAAAGCATATACCCTAGCATTTTGAGGCGCGCTTACTGGAATTGAATAGCCCTGGCCATTGCGGTCATTTCCATCCACTTAGCTTGTGCTCCGGGCCATTATTGGGCGAGGTAGAAGGCAATCAGTGGGAACCTGTGTACAACCTCGAAATTTTGCCATGGAGCGCCTTGTGTTCAAGATCCACAAGAGTTGGAGCTTTTGAAGAGCCTCGTAGCTCGTTATTCTAGAATGTGATAGATGAGAAACCATTATGCACGCGGAGTGGGGAGCACATACCAACGACAAGGATATCCTCGTGCAGATTCCACATCCTATCCTACACATGAATTAAAACTACCTTCGGACTCATGGGGTTTCTGTGAGCCAAAATGCAATTCTGAGGAGACAGAATTGAAGGGATGGATTTATCGTGTGTATACAGAGCTTGACCCGAATGAATTGGTTCAGAATTGCATCGGTAATCAATAATCCTTCCGAAAGTTAGCGTGCGAAACTACTTAAGTTCAAACTCCGGCCCAGCCCTTTGGGGCACTCCGAGAAGTCCCAGCCTGCCTACGGCAACCGTGCCCGTCACATTTGGTTGGTGTCCTGTAGGCAGGCTGGTCGCGAGCCTAGCTTCAAATACTGTAGTTTCGACCAAATGTTCAGGTGACGCGTGACACCGGGTTTTTTAAAAGGCTTTAACACCACAATTCAAAAGAAAATTTTTGGACCATCTCATTGTATAAAAAATCCAAAATCTGTGAACATTTGGTCGAAATAGTACAGTAACATGTCCGACGATTAATATACATGCAAAGAGATATACGCAGAATATATTTCGCGTCGGCCTACTGTAGTATTTCGTTCAATTCTAACGCGCTGTGACCTGTGACAGAAAAATTAGAACTTTGAAGTTCTAAAATCGGCCGAGAACCGTGTGACACTTTTTTTTTTCTTATATCAAGAGAAAAGTTGGAGAGCCTCTCAAAACACTTATAAACCGGAAAATGAAGGGGAAGGGCGTGGTTGGTCTTGTTTCATCTGGCGAGGCTGAGGACGCAGATGTGGACGTTGCGGCAGTCAAAATCATTGGTGAGCCAAAAACAGAGGGGTCGGGCAAATGCACACGCCGCGCAAACGCAAAGTACGCGGATTTTTGGAGACATGCTAACGACAAAGATGAGGATTTGAAGGTGCCGGGCTGTAGTTTACGTGTGGACTCAACTGTGTCAATTCCTGCCACCGGCGTCGTTTTTGAAGAGCCACGGATGAGGGGACGATGGAAGGAGTATACTTCCACTTTAGTTCCACTCACGTCAAAAGCAGCATTTCGTGTGGACCTCTTGGCGCCATCGACCACCACACATCACCGCCGCGCTGCGGAGCAAAAATGGGCTTTTTTGAGCATTTGTCAGCCATTTTGTGACCTCTTTGGCACATTCTAATATGCCCTTGGTGACCCGTGACAGGTAAGAAAATTTTCTTATATTTTGGGTCCTGTGACGCGTGACATAAGAATTGAACGAAATAGTACAGTATTCGGGAGGGAAGTGGGCATCAGGTGGCGATGCCGGTGCACATGACCCGGCGCGCCGGTCCGCTCATACCCATGGGAAATTCCTTCCCTATATAGGAGGGGAGGGGTCTGAGGGAGGTCCCTAAAAAGCTTTTCGACCCCCCTACTGTATCCCTTTTTCGAATCCCGACAGCCCCTTGCTCCAACACAAATTTTATCGACTATCATTGAAAATTTAAATTGGAGTCTGACTACGGGAGACTAGTATACACGGTACCGACTGCTCAGTCAGATCGCTCACACAGTTGGTCTCTACATATACTGTGGTATTTCGTTCAATTCGTACTGTCACGCGCCACACGGCCAAAAATCTACGAAAATTTTCGTAAGTCACTGCGTCAGCCAATTTTGGCCTTAGCCGAGCTTGCCGAACTTAGCCGATGGCTGCTGACGGATCAAATTGCCTAAACGGGCTCGGCTACGAAAGTAGGGCTGCCACCCGTGCCGTTACGGCCACGGCCGTCGAAAAACGGCCCGTCGAATGGTTGAAATTTTCCTTGACGGGACGGCCGTGACGGCCGTCAAACGGGTCTATGCAATAATGTTGTCTCACACTCTCCAGAGTTGCATCCCTGAGTGGTAGATAGCTGTAACCACCCAATTGAGCTCAACAGGTTTGATTTTGAAGGGTCAGAGACACACGTACTTCAAAAACATTATTTTCTTCCCGCAGTTGAGCAAATTCAAGCTCCGTCATCACTTACGGCAAGTGCCGTGAGCGCACCGAAGCTTCAACTAGAGGTCAAACAAAGTTCAAACATGGCTATATTTCGTAAATTATGTATGGGGGCAGACACATAACCAATGCAGAGCAGAATAGCCTCTCAATGAAGGCTTCTGGCTGAGGAAATAATATACCCGTGAAACGGCCGTGACGGCCGTGCTTTAACGGGCCGTCGAACTGCCCAAAAAATGTGCTACAGAACGGGCACGGCACCCGTGGCACGGGTGCCGTGGAACCGTGCCCACGGGCGCGGGCGGCAGCCCTATACGAAAGGGTCGGGTCGTCACAGCAAAAAAGCTCAAAAAGGCCTTATGAATTGAACAAAATACCACAATATACACAAACCCAGCCGAAAGGCAACTTTGGGCGCGTCCAACTTCACATACAATGCTTTGTTCCACTGGGCCGGCGTGAACCCAGACAGCTTTTGGAATGTATTGATCGCGACTGCCGAAAACATTAGACGAGTTTTTGATCAATCACCCGCTTTGAAGCAGCAGCATTTCACCTTCTCGGCTGAGCTTGACTCCCTTGCTCAGAGTCCGACTTCAGCAGGTGCGCGGCCAACATCCATCAGCTGGGCAATCACAGACCTGCGCCGTCGTGTCAATCAATATCAGCGCCAGTGCGTTTTTTCCATCATACATTGACCATTTTCTTACTATATTTTGCAGCGTGAATGCAGCCGCCAATATGTAGCAAAACTTGGAGAAAGTTGCTTAGAAGGGTACGACAATCCATTGAGCTGCGCAAAGTAATTGTCCGAAATAATCGGTCCACCATCATTGCTTGTGGGTATAACATAACCAGGTGAACTCGTGCTTCAAGGTGTCCCCACCACAGCACTGTCTGAATTACTTTGAGCTTAAAACAGCCTTTCATGCATTAACAAACCCACGCGGACTCTAATACATACGAGTAATGAGTTCGGGAATTCGGAAATGAAGAAAGTCCCCGATAGGCGGGAACTATTCATAGTAACATTACATACACAGGAATTGTTGGAGCCATTTTTCTCACCACGAATTGAGGTCAAACCACTCTCACATTGTATGCTCCTCCTCCTCGAGGCCAAGAAAGTCCCTAAGCCCGGAGGCATGGGCCTCCGAAATTTCCAGAAAACCTTCGATGTCCTTCATCACAAGCTCGAAATAGGATGGGGGCAATGTGAGGGGAAGGACTTCGGATACGTTACTGGACCGTTGTTTCCGTCGCATATTTGGCCGCATCATGCGGCAAATACGTCCAGAAACCTTCGGCATCTGCTGCATTTTGCGTTGTTTCATGAATCTACAAATCTCATCAGAGACGGTCTGACCATTCAGCGAGGTGATGCATACCAATTCTTCACGAAAAAGCAATGCTATTTCTTGAACGGCTCAGGGCCTTTTATGCAGAGCCGGGACCTCGGGGTCCGGAATCCTCCAATGTTCACAATTGGTGGATCTCGGGCCAGATGATGAAGTCCACAAATTTGCTCACAACGTTGCAAACAAATATGTATGTCCACAATTGTGTCCACATTTTATAACAGGCAGATGAAGAGGTCAACATTATCAGCGACGCTGGCCTTGGCGCGGACGAAGAGTGAAGGTCGGCGCGGATGACGAGATCGGGATTACAGCTCAAGTCGGAACCGAAGGCGCGACAGAAAATTTCCCGATTTGGATAGATTTTGGATTCCGCACCATCTAATTCCGACGTACTCACGAAGAGCGAGGAAGTTAGCGAGGCGGCAGCTCCCGGCTTTGAGCCGAGAGCCCCAAGAAGATGTGTATAGAGGAACAGTACCACTAAGCACAATACACGTCTTGTATATTAAGATAAACTAATCAAAGAAGTGAAGGATGTGGGTGGGTGGGCAAAAGAGCCAAGACGAGATGGTGAGGCGCACAAGAGCGAATGAAAGCTGGGCACTCCCGTGAGCGCAGCTGCTTTATATATATGAAGCCGGCCCCCGAGCCGATCGAGGGGCGGAAAAAGGAGTGTCTCGTACAGCCCGGCCGTAGAGGAGACTGCGCCGGCCAGGAGTGACAAGCGGCGCGCTCGATTCCCGTGTTTTGCAATCAACGCCCCGTGGCGTCGACGTCAGGAGGAGCAAGAGGAAGGAAGGAAAAAGGTTGTACATCACAATTCATACCATGCAGATTTAGACTACAGTAAAACAAGTTCTAAACTCGATTATCTCACTCATTTCTGGTCGGATTACCATAGTTTATGGTGCATTCTCTCAGAATAATTCCGGCACAATTAGTGATAGAGCCATATTTTCCAATTACCAATTTATTTCGGCCACCTGACATGGGGTCCCAGTTTGAGGTCAGCACGTTCTTGCATGCCAAGCTTGTCTTCAGTCTAGCTGGATTTTTGAGAGGGTAGATTGTCAGCTATTTGAAAGAGGGTGATAGAGCCAGAATCATGAATTTCATCCTTGGAAGTTTGCTATTGCATCGCGATGGCGCTGGAGGCTGTCTAGAACACAATTATCCCGCTCATTCCTTTGAGATCCAATCCGAGCTCTTTAAGGAGTATTAGGTGGATTTTAATCCCTATTTTAAAATCAATTTGTGAATGTGAATCAGAAGGGCAAGGGAGACATGCATTCCAACAGAGCTACAAAAGTGAGAAAAGTGAGGTCAAGGCTAAAGAAAGCATGCACAGTGTTCGAGATAAGGTCAGAAAGAGCAGATAGGGGCCAATCATCAAGTGCATCAAAGCTTTTAAAACAGAGTGAGTCGGAGGAATAAAATATAAAATACAGCTGAAAAGAGGGGAAAGTACCTGAAGCTTCACAAGTGAGGATGCCAGTGGGGGAAAGCAAGGAGGAATGCGAGTTCCATGTGCTTGCCTTGAGGATTTCATCAATCAATTTATTCTGAGTTATCGGGGATTTGATTGTTCGGAGATTGATATATCAATCTCTGAATAGATTTCTCGGGCGAAACGAACCGGCGCTGCCATCGTGTGAATCAACTCGTGATGCAGCAAACAAAGCCAAACCGTGGTTTTCCACGTGACACGCAAATCAGACCACCTTAATAGATTGGGGGAGCTTGCTCCCCCAATGATAATCGGTGGGAAGGCCTGATGCAGTAATCCTGACAATTTTTTTTTCGTTTTTTTCTTTTCTTTTTGTTTGTTGAAAACACTCCTTTTGCGAAAAGAACGATTTTGGTTTCCTCAGAAAGCGTGGGAAAATAAAGTCCTGACATTTTTCCATTTTTAAAAATCAGGCCTTCCAACGGATTATCATGGTCCTGGTGGGAGTGGGCAGCGATCGACCGATCGGCAATCGCTTTGTAATAGGAGTTATCCCTTATGACTTTCTCACCTCTTGTCAATGTAGACACTGTTCTAATTAAATCGCCATCGATGATACGCACTTTCCCCCAGCGCGGCATAGTTTGTGGCATCAGAGCAAGAATCTTGATCAACGGGCGTCCTAGAGCATCATGAAAATATGTTGCAATCTTGCGGCGCAGGTCGTCGTACGGCCTGTTGTCCTTATATTTGGGTCGGATGACAACTGCCTGGGGATCTGTTGCACACCAGTTCATTTTTCAGCATGTATAACTTCTGCAAGTACTCACAACTCTCGTATGCGCTTTCATGTTCGGAAAGCCCAGAGGTTCGCTGTCCAAAAATTGTAGTTCATAGCTGAGGTCATATCGTGCAGCAACAGCAATCTGTTCTAGATACACGTGGTGTAGCACGCGATTATTCAGATTTGCCCAGGGTTGAGACTTGGAACGCAGGCCTCGTTTGAGAAACCCGCAGTAGCGTTCCATGAAAAAAGTCCACGTATGGTCCACAAAACCTGATATCGGGGCAGACATGAAGCATACCGTCCGTGAACGGTGAGTGGGCATGCGCAAAGTTATGGAAAGCCGGAGCACCACGCTGATGTGATTGACATCGCTTGCCTGATTGGGCAGTTGGACCTCAATCACCCACCGCTATTTGCAGTAAAAAAAGAATGTCGAGGGCACGTTCCATCTCTCTTTCCTGGTCAAATGCAGAGATGGGGCTGGTCAACGGTGCTGTCTTGAGCTAATGTCAACTGGACATTACTTCCTCCATTGAATTACACCTTACACCGAGTACACCCCAAATCTTGGACCCTCAAGTCACTAAATGCCCGGGATGGTTCGTGTAGAACACCTTTGGATGAGATCTTTCGATTCCGATGTGATAAAGCAGACTGCCGGGAGGAGCTAGAGAAGATGGATAGATGAGTAAGCCAACAGGCTGAAATGCACTCTGAAAAGCCCTATTTTAGAGGAACAACCAGCTTGATCTGAAAGGTAAGATATCAGTGTCAATTTTAGATAACACCGAAATTGTTCCCGAAACAATGAGAATCAGGTGGCGCTTTCCGAGGGCCTGAAATACCATATTTCAGGCCTTCCAAATGTGGAACTTATTCTTATTGTTTCAGTGCACACTGAAACGACTGCGGAACTTATTCTTATTGTTTCGGTGCGCACCGAAACTCCGTTATGCAGCCAGCTCAGCTGCGCCGTCTGCTTCGTGACGCTGTGAAGCGGCATATGACTGATATTCACGACTCGGCAAAGTCATATCACAGATACGGTTGGCCTCGCGAATGCCAATACGGCTTCCCCAAGCCATTGAAAATGGAATCTTCTTTCAATGACCGCGGTTTGTGTCGCTCTCCTTTTTACAACGTAACAACCACTTCGATCCAAAAATGGACAACCCATGACCTGGTTAAATTGAGAGAGAAGTAATGGTGGGGATTGCGCGGTGGCGGCAGGCTGCACCGAATGATCGCCGCCATTAAAGCCGAAACAAGTTTCAAACAACGACCAAATGTATAAGGCTCGAGTGCGTAAATTTCGATGTGGAATGAGACCATATTTCCGAATGATTCGAGCTTCATGGTGGCTTCATACTGCGCTTCAGATGCTGAATAAATAAGGAAAGGTTGTGTGATTTTCCGAAAGTGTGGGAACAGATTGGCCCAAAGTGGAGTTTATAAAGGCATTGGTGCGACTTGCGGCATAGGCAAAACAGGATACGGATGTTAAATGTGACCGCTATTGATTCGAATGTGATGGAATTTCGAGATTCCATCCGTGCTAGGGCCATTTCATGCTATTGGGTCGGGCTGTGGCCAACAAAAAGTAAAGTAGCCGTCCAATCATTGGTGCGATTTCATTTTAGGCGGGGCATAGGCAAGGATGTTAAATGTGACCCGAATGCGATGGAATTCCGAGATTCCATCCGTGCTAGGGCCATTTCATGCTATTGGTTCGGGCTGTGGCCAACACAAAGTAAAGTAGCCGTCCAATCCTTGGTGCGATTTTATTTAAGGCGGGGCATAGGCAAGGATGTTAAATGTGACCACTATTGATTCGAATGTGATGGAATTCCGAGATTCCCTCCGTGCTGGGGCCATTTCACGCTACTGGTTCGGGCTGCCACCAGGAAAAACTAAAGTAGCCGTCCAATCTTGGGTGCGGTTTCATTTTAGGCGACTTGGGCGAAATCCAGAAACTTGAATTATAAGAAATTCGGGCGTCTCATAGGAAAACTATACAGAACTAATGTCTTTGGACATGACATGAGCTAAGATATCGGCCGTCTCTTCCTTCCATTGTGCAAAGTATTCTGCGGCGTCACTATCCTCCCCCATCCATCGCCTTTACCCAGAACTGCTCCTGTTTCAAGACGTCCTTGATCAAGACACTGGCCTTGATATCACCAAAAGCCGGGTTCCGAACCAGCGCTTTCGCAAAATCGAGTCCAAGACGCGCCTGAGCCCAGTGTGCAGAATAGGCAAAGTATGTGCCCGTGTGGGATGAGGTTGAAAACAAGATGACAGAATGGATGGCGAAAGGGGGGAGAATAAATGCGCATGGTTGAATGACATGCAGCAGTCCAAGAGACCCGCCACAGTTGCGACGCACACCCAGAACCGCTGCAGCGCCACCGTTGGAGAACGACTCGCCAAGCGAGAAACCAAGCCAGCTCATCCCGGGCGAGGACGTGGAGTGAAACACCTGCGCCTGCTAGCCACAGGCAGCAAGACGACTGGCACAAAGTGAAGACTTACCTGGCGGCTGGTATCGTCCTCGGTGTACCTCAGGCTCATTCCGGGCGTAAAGCACAGGGAACATCACCCCCTAAGTAGTTCCCTAAACACTTCAGTTTCATTAGGCTAGTGCCCACCTTGTTCTCTGGCGGCCGCTGCCAACTCTTTCTTTGGCCGTAGTGCGATTCTAACCCAGCTGGCTGTAGCGCCGTTGCTCTCGGCCGCAGCACCATATCCATAGTGCCGTTCGACTCGGCCACAGCGCCCTTCGACTCGTTTGAGTCAAACCGGCCACAGCTCGTTGCACTAGGCCATAGAGCCCTCCGCGGCCGCAGCGCCATACACAGTTTCCTACCAGCTTTGAGTGCCGGCTCTACACGCATAACGTTCTCAATTTTTGCGACCTTGGGAGGATCTCGGTCTTTGCTTCGGCCTGAGTATTCTTGCAACGCTACTCGGTCTACGGTGCAAGTGCGCACCGCCTGTAGGCCCCCCGCCAGTCAGCCTGCTTATCACAGGTTGCTGCGCCTGCCTAATTCACCACGAGCATTCGCAGCTAACTTGAGAGCGAGTCCAGAAATGCACCGCTCGCGCTGCCAGATGCTGAGTGTTGGTAGTTCCTTGCGAGACGGGGAACGACGTCGGCAGGCCGACATGGTCACTGCTACCCGCTCACGTAGAGCTGCGCATGCGGAAGTGCGGATTCACCGTTGAGTTGATGAGCACAAGCACGAAAGCTGGTCCACGCCAGCAGGGATGTTGAGCGTGAAGGAGGTGCAGCGGAACACGACCCTCGAGAACGCAACACTTGCTATCGGAACGCCGGCGGCTCATGCGGAGTCATCGAAGCCCAGGCAGGTTCCATCCCGGAGATGGAGTCAGTCCAGCGGGCACCCACTGTCCCTTGCCAAGAGCTCACATGCAGGCGCACGCCTCAGTATTGTTTCTTTTCGTGCAGCCATACTGATGACAAAATGGCAAGGCCTATCACAGCCTATTGCCAACGAAGGGAAACATGGCAGGAGACATATTCACTTCCGTTGAGGCGAAGTGTGTCAGAGCACACTGTCGGCATCCCACCGCACACTATCTACAGATTCTGCACCATTGATCGCAGCGAGGGTTCTTCAAGTAAATACTGGCAATTGGGTCATTCCGACACGACACTGATTTGAGTCCTTCATATTGGACTACTATTCGTGTCCGCTGTCGAACTTCTGTAAAGTCGTTGTTCATATTATGGACAATGCAACCATAACAGATGCGAACTCAAGGAGGTATGTAATGAGCGATTTTAGGCCTCTCGAGCTGCGCGATCCCATAGATGAAGTTATGAAGATATGATTGGTACGACTACGACAATGTCAAACGCCTCCACATCGGCCGACGTACTGTAAAGACCTCGCGGATGCAGCGCATCGACGAACTCTTCAAGAAAAGACTGGTAATGTTGAGCATGACTACGTCCACCTTGGCGTCTCAGATTCGAGAGAAGCAGCTGCCCTTGGTATTTGATGGCGTTCGCAATCTCTCGGAGCCCTTGTCAAAGCTCAGGCATAACAGGAACGTACCTGTACTGGCCTCCAGGCTTTAAGAACGGTCTGAGCGATCCCATTGATCTCGATGAAGACCAGTTTTGGATAGCGCCAAGGTACAACCGCAACAGCATCAAATATCATGGCGCCAAACCCTTCGATAACTGATTCCATGATCGTGCCCGATGGTCCTTGCTGGCGTACCTTACCACTCACCGATCAAGTACTATCAATGAGAATTCAGGACCCGGTCGTCACTCTATAATAATCTCAGGAGATTTTCTTCTATCTTAGAGACTAATTACCTTCAGGAATGACGTCCAGCCAATTATCCGCCGCGGCAAGGATTGACGAATCACAGAGCGAACTCGGTAAGCCTCGCGTGAGCTCGCAGGAATGCTGAGTTGAATCAGTTGATGCCGAGCTACATCAACTTTACTTCCACAATCGATACCCGATCTTACTCTGTCTAGAGACTGGGCATAGATCTCTTTGGGCACTGGAACCCTAATGTCCTCCAGACAGATCTAACTAGCGACCAATGCTTATAATTCAGGGTGCACCTCATCAGCTGGCGGACACATAGGAACCGTGGCACAATGTTAACCCAACATTGAACATAGTCCGAACAATTCCGCATAAAACAGAATGGATTTTCAAGTCCATACTATGCATGGATCTGGGTATCATTACACTGAGTACCCTATTTGCCCTTTGCAAGGTGAACCTCAACAGCTTCGATGCTGGTTGGAATAAGTTTGTCCCCGGGCCGCGTACTACAAGTAGTATTACACATGCACTTTTAACCGCGGCATTCAAGCCCCATGCACCATTCGCAGAATGGCCAGGTCCAGCCTATTAACGCCTCACACCAG
Source organism: Mycena leptocephala (assembly GCA_029378395.1). NCBI lineage: Eukaryota > Fungi > Basidiomycota > Agaricomycetes > Agaricales > Mycenaceae > Mycena > Mycena leptocephala. The sequence goes on along the minus strand of JARJLF010000055.1, from coordinate 148,177 downwards.
CAGCGACGAGTAGGAAAATTCCTCAGCAGGCTAGGTAAATCCTACACATCCTCCAAGCGGATACTCACATTTGGGCGCGACTAATATAGGTAACCTAATTTCGAATAATTCTATTACCTTCATTGTCAGTACCTCAAAGTTGTCTCACTGGTAGGGCCCCTCACACCCACCAGCTGTGCCCTATTTGAGCAAGGGTTGTCAGCTAGGTACGGTCACTCTTGGGTCACTTCGTCCAATTTGGTGCCGTTGGGAACATCTGCATTTATATCTCCTGTTATCTGCTTCTCTGCGGTTAAAATCTATCACGTACAGATCACGATTTCCACTGTCCAGTCTAGCTACATTATTCCTTTGAAGTAACTTGACGGAGACACATCTCAGGAGCAGCTGCGGGTCTAAATTGGCGAAATCCCCCCCGATGTCCCAGCAAAGCAGCCGCTTTATTCACAGGAGCGGTACCTAAGGTTTGTGTCTAGGCCTACTTCATACAACACAAGCCAAAAGAGGCACCGACACTATCTTCACCGAAGAGGCCCACTGAACAATCCTCCACCGTTCATGATGCTCCAACCAGGAAATTGCAATATTCTCCTTTCAAGTCAACATTGGCCGCAGTATCGGACATAAGCACGCAACCGAGCTCCTTCTCCTCGAGGACGTCAAACCGGAAGTCGTCCAGGAAATACTCTGCTATTAGTAGTAGGCAGAGAACTTCAAGTCAAGTACACTGGAGGCGCCTCGACAAGCCGACACCAGTCGATGCAAATATCTCAACACCCAAAATCCCAGCCATGTGCTGATGGATCCATCTGTGGCTCTCGCTGTCCGTTTCGTTGTGTGGGGTGTCCTTCGCACACTGCGCGCGCTTCTGGGGGACACGCTTCCAGCTCGTCTGTGGGGGTCCCCAGCCGCACGCACATTTGAGCCGGCCGAGGCAGCCGAGGCTGTCTCGTCCGGTCCACCCCTGTATTCCGCAAATTTCCGTCTCTGGCCAATCTCTGGCCCATCTTTTGGTTCCACAGTTCGCGGTCAGCGATCACTGTCCGAGTCAAATTCCATGTGCTGCAATTAATACGAAGAAACATTCCCTCAACTCCTACCCATAATCCATACCTTTTTCCTGGTCCATAACCCATATTTTATTCCTCATTTCATTAGATTTCGCCTCGCTGGAGCTCGGTGCGAGGTTTGACAAAACTGCTGAACTGAAACCATTTATCCCTGTTCAAAACGGTCAAAATACATTATGATGCACATGATGGACAGCCACATTTTGCGAAATTGGTTGAAAAATCAGCCCAGCCATGTGTACATCACAATGGTTGCTCACCGAGGCTTCAAAACAGCAATTTAATGCCTGGGGTCTGTTCAAACCTTACAAGTTCTCCCTTATCCCTGCCCGAAACAGTCAAATACATTATGATGCACGTGGTGGACAGCCACAGCCTACACGAGTGAATTTGGCACAGTTTGGTAGGGGTTGAAATTGTGCGTGTTTGCCTAGGAATGAAACGCCAGCAGTGCCCGAGAAAGAAATCTGAAGAGACAGATCTGCTTGAAATTTCCCTGGCTATCACCCCAGCATGTCAGATTCAAAACCTGGTTTGAAATGAGCCTACATGAGTGAATTTGGCAAAGTTTGGCAATTACAAGCCATGGTTGAAATTGTGCATGTTTGGCTAGGAATGAAACACCAGCAGTGCCTGAGAAAGAAATCGGAATAGACAGAACTGCTTGAAATTTCGCTGGCTATCACCCCAGCATGTGAGATTCAAAAACTGGTTTGAAATGTGCCTACACAAGTGAATTTGGCACAGTTTGGCAGTGGTTGAAATTGTGCGTGTTTGCCTAGGAATGAAACACCAGCAGTACCCGAGAAAGAATCTGAAGAGACAGATCTGCTTGAAATTTCGCAGGCTATCACCCCAGCATGTCAGATTTACGTGCGCTTTGAGGCCAGTGCTGGCGCATGGCAGTACGAGTCCGGTCTTGGTGAACTTTGAACATTCCTTCCTTCCGATCATTCCGATGGGTTTAATAAATAATTCTATTTGGAAACACTCCTTCTTGCGTGATTTGTAAGATTGCTTCAGATGGCGGCTGTTGGCGGGAGAGGCGGGATAGGGCGAGTGATGTGGTAATATCAAGAATAAATTCCCGAAAGAATTTCGGGCACAGAAGCCATCTCAGGCAGCTACTAATTTTTGAATGGCATTTTCTACTTTAAATGATCAAGCCTCAGGCGTTCAACGGTTTGGCTTGGGTTCGGCGAAATAAAATAAAATAAAATAACCTTCAAAAGCTCTCAGATACTATTATGCCCAATGGGTCCGGATTTGCACATTGGGTCTGGATTTCGAATTCGCTGTGAATGTGCCAATGTGCCCGGCTCAACCACTCAAATTCCATTCTGCTCCCCACTCCCTCTTTGCCCCTGGAATTATCCGAGAATGTTAGATATACTGGTCCTATACCATCGTACTGAATAACTAAGGTATAGAGGGAGGGGGAAATTCCAAGGAAAAGTTCACAGCCCATCAAAATCAGAGATTAATATTCTACAGTGGTCTCGCAGCTCTTCTATAAATTCTGGGAAATTTTGAGGGCCCTTCAATATCATGCATAATGTTTTCTATGTCCTCAGAATTTTTCCGGGAAGAGGTTGTTGTGTTTGGAGCTGAGGCTTGGGTTGTCATAGGCGGTCACAATAGGGGAGGTATAAACTCAAATGCAACTTCCAAAACACAACACGCTTGTCCCAGTAAAAGAGTCAGAGGAGGAAGAAATCGTTTCATACGCTACAGAAGCTCCTTCAAACTTTTCCAGGGGTTCGGGGTAAGTTGTCAATGTGAAGCAAGGACACAGAGAACTTCCTCAACATCACTGACTTTGATGTACCAGGAACTCTTTTTCAATAGTTTCCTCGAGCGGTATCCCTTAGGGTTTTTATATATCTGTGGACTACCAGTACATGTACCAATCCCGGAAGATTCCGAGGCAAAGGGAAAGAGAGAATAGAGAAAAGTGCAAAATCCAGACCCATTGGGCGTAATAGTAAACATGAGCAAGCAAGAAAGCCGGAGGTTAGGTACTGCCGGAGCCGGAAAGCTGTGCTCATAAATGATGAGAATGAAACCGAAGATTTTGTCCGCCGGTTCCAGTAGGACCAGGCAGGATAAGAGAGAGAGAGAGAGAGATGACAAACACGTAGGAATGTATTTTATGTGGCAAATAAGGGAAAGAAATTTTTGCAGGTTATTGAAAGGAGGAAGTAACTAAAATCACATGGACATCAAAATTGTCAACAAATAACGACAACTTCAATCAAAATTGAGGGCTGAATTTTGCCGAGATTTGGCAGGAAACGGGATCACAAGAACGATTCCTAAATAAATTTAGGACTCGTAAAAACCTGGTTTGAAATGAGCCTACACAGCGAATTTGGCACAGTTTGGCAGGGGGTTGTGTTAGGCACCCAGAGTTAGTAGGCAAGCACCGGGCCGCCGGGCTGCTTGCCGCTTACCTTATTTACTACTATTTGTACCTCTAGTATATATAGGGACGTGACATGTGCAGGAGGCATCTTTTACACACCTCCCTAATCGGCACGTCCCTTCTGTCAAATAACAGAACCTGGACCAGCTTAGCTCTTGGTGTATTGTAAGAGACTCTAACATAACACCAACTTACACTTTTTTAAGCTCCAACGCTTCTCGCGAAGCACATCTATAATTTTTGACACCAAAAATATACATCCTGCCCTGTCTACAATGACCCATGACAGAGCTCCCCAAAATACTGCAGACCCACCCTCTGCAGTCGCAACCGAATACTACTCGACCGCAGACATCGCGGAGCAGGCTCCCGACAACCCCACACCGCTACCCGTCAGTGACGTGGCAACGGGGAATATTGGTTGTAACTGTCTTTCTTCCAGCGCCAGCTGCCCTGCATCTGACGTTGCATCGAACACCAGTGGGCGCTCCCCGAGAGTACCCAGGGTCATACTGCAGACAGACTCAAACGGCCGCCACTACGGCATAGATGACCGTGGATTCAGATTTGTGGTCGAAGAGGGAGTGAGATGAGAGGTACATATGTTCCGCGAGAGCTCGAAGGAAAGTGGCGACATATAGGACAAGATTTGTCTCAGACGACACCTTGGCTGCATTCCAGAGGGCGGATGGCGGAGGGTAATCACGAAAGGAGGTGCAGGGAAGATGGTTTCACGAAGCCGCAGAGAACGGGGCGGGAAAGGCGGTAGGCTGTGGAAAAGGGAAGGTACGGGTAAGGAGGAGACACAAACAGAGAGAGAAGGAGCCGGGAAGGCCATTGGGCCACAGTGGGAGGGGGCAGAAAGCAAAAGGGTCAAACAGGGAGTATTTATGTAGAAATAGGGAAGGGGTGCGGGGGCGGGAGAACGGCAAGACGGGGAAGAGCAACGGGAAGTCAGAAACAGAGATAGGGAAGTGATACGGGCGAGGCCCGTCATTATACTGTAAGCGAGCCGCGAGGGCGTCCACGTGGGGGGAGGTTCCCGATGTAAGAGTCGCCCCCGGGCAGCGGTGTTTTGTCCAGGTATTGTACAACGGCATTGCACCGGAGCTTCCACTCCGGCACCACCGCACCAATGAATATGTGGGTACCCCGGCGGGTCTCCGGCTTCTTTGTCTTCCGCTCCTTGCCCGGGCTGCTGCTTTGCGCGAGTACAGTGGTCGTTTGTCGCCTCCGCTTGCACGTTCTGTCTAGCCGGGGGCGCGACGTGGCCGCCGAGAGCACCTCCGCCTGCGCCGAGAACCCCTCCGCCTCCGCCCCGGTGCGCTTGCGCTTGCGCGGCTCTTGGCGCACAACCCTTATTATGCTGTTGCCGGGCCAAGGATGTCACTGACGATCGGCAGTGGAACAGAAGGCGCGCCGAGAGTAGGGAGCTGGTCGCTGGCCTCAAATGTCTCCAACTCCGGAAACTTATCCGGCTGCGGGAACTGGGCAATGTCGCTGTCCTCTACTGCGAGATACGCTGCGCCAGATAGCGGTACACCGCTTGCAGAGGTGGGTCGATGGTCCCAGTCGGATGATTTAGACTCTGCGCGTCTCAGTGTACGACTCGAAACAACAAAGAGGACCTACATACGGTTATGAGTATCATGTGCACCCTTGTCTTCGAGCTCATACAGGATAAAAACGTCGTGGTTTGCGGACGGGGAATACTGGGGCTCGACGGGAGAAGAGTAAATGGGACTGGAGCCCGGAAGGACGTCGTCGTCATCTTGAGCATCGTCTGCATCTTCTGAATGGAACGGTCTTCACTTTCACGTTCAACAATACGGGCGTACTTGGATGGCAGGACGAGAAGAGATGCAGTGTTCGTTCCTTCTTCGACTGAATCGTCACCGTCTTGCGGGGGGTCCTTGTTCCTGAGTGCATTCTCTACCTCCTCCTCCTTTTCCGACGTCTCCACCACGTCCTCGTTGTCTTCCCTTTTATTTTCATCGTCCTCCACTTCCTCCCCCCCTTCCCAGTCCAGGTCAATATCAATTCCCCCTTGCTGAGCCTAGGGCCACGACCCTTCCCCTCTGCATTCGCAGCGGCGTCCCCACCCGGCTCCACCTCCGTAAACGAGTCATCCATTTCCACATCCGCATCATCGCCATTGGTGGCATCTCGGGCTTCGCTGCTCGGCGGTGCTGGGTTCGGGGCGCGGTACTCAAGCGCCCTGCGCAACTGGCTGGTGATGTTCAAGATCCACTCGTCAAACTGAGGACCGGTGAACTCTTCGTACGGGTTTCTGATTGGCGCACTTGAGAGCGCAGCTGATGCCTGTGCCACTGGGAGATTGGGAGAGGCGCCGTAAGGGAGTGGGGGAGACATTGTGGTCGAGTATGCGTGGTGGAAAAAATGGTGCGAGAACGTTGGCAAGCAATGAGTGGTTGGACAACTGGTTGGCCACGATGTCAACTCCATCTGGTGTGGCGAAGATAGCAACTAATGGCGACCCTGTCAGAATGATCCCCAAATGGAAGGAAGCCTACATTAATCAGCATAAAAAAAATCCCACAATTCGAACGACCCCGAATCTGGTACAAATCTGTATATCTCAGATCGTTGGATCTCACACACCCACAAACCACCCTCCCGGAATGTGCCGGCCACTTCGTCCCCCCCGTACAATTTTGATGTTTTTATGGCCAGTAAACTGAGTACCTCAATAGGGCAGCTCAAGGATGAGTACATGAGAGCAGATCGGGACAGAGGATCAGCTGTCCCTTCGCCGCCGATGGACGATTGATAACAGCCTCAAAATTCCCAACTCGATGGCAGCGATCACAGCGTCTTGTAATTGGTTTCCACAGTCCTGGTTTTCCAGCTGGTTGAGGCTGCGAACGACCGCACGCGCTCAGGACTGGGCTAGTGCTGGGTAATATTCGGGTTCGCAAATACAGCGAGAAAATTACGCGTAAAATTAGGGTTGTAAAAAATGGTAAAGTTTGCATTGGTCCAACAGCCTACCCCTGCACCGCCGATGCATTTCTGGAGTTCAGTTATTTTTTTTTGGTTGTTCTCGAGTGGATATAAGGGCCAAGTGATGGTATTCGCCTAAAATCTGGGCATCTTAGCCATGTCCTATAGCTACCGGCATCATGCGGCGACCTAGGAAGCAAAAGAAGGCAGGAAGTGGTGGTTTTACGAATAGTTATGTAATATGTAGTCGTTCTTTCGAAGGCGGCTTGAACAGAGTCGATTTACTTGTCAATGGTTTTTTTAGGAACACCCAATACTATATCCGACTGGGCAACCGGCCACCTTAGCACTTTAAGCCTCGAGCACATATAGCCAAGAGTGTGCCATAGTATTGGCTCTAGAATGAAGACCTGCATCCTACGACTCTGGGTCCATCATGGCCAAAGTCGTGGACGAGATTCCTGGTGCTTTTGAACAGGAGCTGAGGGCTCTCTATGTCAATCCAAACAAATGCAGGCTGTCACCAAACAAATGCACATGAATCTCGGCACAATGAGCCGAGATTTCACACCAAAACAGTATGAGCCCCCTTATTTATTTTTGTGCAATACGATGACTCGGATGAATAACTTGAAGACATTCCTCCAGCAAAGCGACAAGCGACAGCGCGCAGACTCCGACCTCGAGGGAACAAATCACGCACTGAACAGGTGGCCTTGGCGCCAGTGGGGAAAATCGTGGCGACCGGACGCGGGTGGTATACAATAAAGAATTCAGACTCGGAGTAGACGGCACACATTGTGGTCTGGACATTACTGTAAAGTTTGGAGAAATACCTAGCATGCACCAATCTGAAACGAGGCTCATCTGTTCTTCATAAATAGTATGTCTAGAGAACGGGGTGGTGCGTGGTGCGGCGGCAGCGGTGTGTCTTGCAGCAGTAACCTCAGTATAGGTTGCGTCGAGTGTGCATGGCATTGGGGGCACAAAAGACTTGCCTGTGGGAGGAAGAGAAAGCCTGAGTAACTGGAAGAATGGTTAGCGGCAGTGACGCGGCGATGGAAATAGACGACGCGGTCGTCGCATGGTAGGACGCGGCGGTGGCAGCAAGTGATGTCGGCAGATGCGGCGAAATATCCTAGCCCTATTTTAAGGCTATCTGAAGCCTCTCGCAGCAGAAAACTGCAGAGGACTCGGAAGGCGAAAAAATTGACCGATTACATAAGCGAAAACCGATTTTGGTGCCATTCGCATTCTTTTCATCGGGTCTCACCTCAATTTTTCTTTCTGGGGTCGAGATTCTCAATTGGAAGGCCCCACGTGAGTTGCAAGGAAGTGCCGACTGGCACTGTATTGGCTCTCATTCGACCTGTGGGCGAGTTGGTTCGATTTCGGCGTTATACCGCTGCAGGAACCCTGGGCTGCGAATTCGGCGGTGTTCTCCCCACAACCAATCATCTTCAGTCCTTCAATGGGCTACTCAAGTGCAAATATTTTCGTCGTTGGCAACGCGGGGGTCAGGGTTTGCGGGTGGATGTTCTCATCAAAATCTTACCCACGGTATTTGAACAGCGGCCATGCAGCATGCAGAACGGGAGCACATGCAGAATGAATCATTTCTTTACCCGGGGGAGAATCGTTTTTACGGGCCAAACGGAACACATCCCAGAAGAATCACCTCCGGTCGCATTTTTGTCCCCGATGCTTCTCGGGATGGCGCTGCGATTGAATTACTCGAAACAACCAGATCTCGACACGCGGGTACTTTCTCATTTTGTTGGTATTCATCTCTCGCGAAGGAATTCCATGCAAATCAGATGATGTACGAGGTCGAAATCAGGACAAACGGTACTGCTTCGCGTGCCTCGCTTGTCTCGGCAGGACGCCGAAACCGCACGCGCCCCCCAAAAAAACGAGAGATAAATATATATATTTTTTGAGGTGACTCTGTGTAATTATAGGCCCGGACGACGGAGCCGCCACTGTGGAGCTTCCAATCTACGTACATATATTGTTTTGTCCTTCTGCAACACACCAGAGGTTTTTCGCATTTTCAAATCTCCTTCCCATACTTTTTGCGCACAGTTCGGCGGCATGTTCTACTATTGTGGCCCATTTCCTTACAGTTCTTGCATTGGTCTAACATAATAGGCCTGTAATGGTGTGTAAAAAATTGGATAAATACTCACATTTAGGTAGACAACAGTCGGAACGCTTGAGGAGTCTCTGAGAGTCCGAAGTATCGACAGAAACCTCTCACAGTCAAAGATCAGACTTTATTGATGTCTGCAAGCTCTTGATTCGCGTTGGATGTATGGCTCAAGGCAAGTGTAAATTGTTCAAAGAGAATTTTTGGTGAAATTGCCCGGAGTTGTGCACTAGGAATTAGACTGGAAAGTGCATGTGTAAGTGGACTTTGTGTGACGGCCAAAGCCCGAGCTTCAAGCCCTGGCTTTGGCTTCGCAGACCTCAAGCCAAAGCCAAAGCCCTCATCAAGCCCTGACTTTGGCTTGGCTTGGTTTTGCGAAGCCAGGGCTTTGGCTTTCGGGCTTTCGGGCTTTAAGCCAAGCCAAGCACATCACTAGGCACGCACTCGGGGCCGGGTGGGCGGTCTGCGGCGGGGGAGGGATGTTCGGCGCGGGAGGGAAGAACTTCGCGTGGAACAGCGCAGCTTTCTGGGCGGGGGTGGATGCGATGGTGCTGGAAAGTTATCAACTGCATACCTGCAGTCTCATGACAGGGTTAAACGGTTGGCAGAGACCTGAAATCCACGTTCCGGTGGCTCCAGAGGGATAAACAGAAATTTTTTTGGCCTCCGGCGGCTTTGGGACTAGTCGACTTTAGGTGGTGACTAAGTGAATGGCACCATACCTCAATCTCCTACCCGGGCAAATTTTAATTTTTTTGCAAGACTTGCATGTCCCACTCTCCCGCCGAATAGTGTTGCCATAAGAAATCAAGCGGATGATTCTTTCTGCCCAAAGATATAACCTCAAATTCACGGGCTTGTCAGTCAATGAGGTGAAAATGGCGATGCCTATTTGGAAACATCTGGCCACCAACAACGTTGTGTATCAGCAGGCCTGCCAATAATCCACCACGAATCCAAGCATTACAATAGGCACCAGTATATGGCGGAGTGATATATCATCGACTCAGAGACTGGTCGTGTTATATGATATATCCAGGACTCTCGGTGGTAAATGGTCGATGATATTTCATTTCGGAGGTTTCCAATTTTAGATGGCGTTGGCCACACGGTTGCTGGGAACGCGACAGATGCGAGCTCGTCGTTGACGACGACGTCCAGCGTGTCTTGTATTGTTTGCCACACTCCTCAGGTCGGGGTGACGTAACTTGCCAAATTGAGAAATTTGATGCGTGGCTGTTGCGATCCCGCCTCCGGGGCGCTGGGCGCATTTCTGCCCGGATCCCGCTATAAATCTGAGTAGTTGTAGATATTATAGGTATCTACAACATGTGTAAAGATGGCAATATATAAAGCAGTACATAAAGCGTAATACATATTTCTTTCCCCTCACCACACGACCCGCTGCTCACCCACCGCGGCACATTGTAACGGGCCAATGGTCGCGTACAGCTGCCGTGGACACCCCGTATCCTGGGGGGAGCCCACTCGGCCGTGCTGCCAGCATGTATCCGCTCCGGCACCAGCCCTGCACACCACATTTCGCACTCGCGCCGGCGGCAGCGCCGCCCCACCCCGCCCCTGGACGCCGCGGTACAATAGCCAAGCGCGTGTTCAATTGTGAGGCACGGGGTTCAAAATGGCGGGGACAGCGACACATTCAAATTGATAAATTGCTCCCTTATCCCTGCCGATTCTGGCAAAAATGCATCGAAATGGATGCATTGAGCTGTTCAATTGAGGCACGGGGTTCAAAATTGCTCCCTTATCCCTGCCAATTCCGGCAAAAATGCATCGAAATGAATGCATTGAGCTGTTCAATTGCGAGGCATGTAGCTCTTATCCTGGTCATGCATTAGTTGAATTTCCCCCCGTTACCGGGCTCTGCCGTTTGTCGGCCTTACAGGCTTCAAACTCTTTATAAAATCATTGCGTCTCAAAATTTCCTTTTCCGGAGGTGCACACTTGAAATGCGGTCAAATCCCCTAAATGTCAAGGTCAAATCAAGACACCCTACTCTAGTATATCAACGCACCAGGGTGTCTTAATTTGACATTGACATTTTCGCAATGTATGCCGATTTTCCCCGCGTACGCGCCGCAATGTTGTTCCGCTGTGTCTCCTCTGGCCTGTTTGTCTTTTGACTTTAGGCTGGAAAAACTAGACTCGTAATCAGTCTGCCAGTACGCTGTACAATCCAGCAGAGACAGCGGACACTTCGGCATCATCTGGAGGAACGGGTCGGCCGGGTACGGGTCACAGGTTGCAGCCCAGTCAGACCCGCAAACCCACGGGTTTTCACAGGTACACCCTAGATACATATTGCAAGCATATTTTGAAGGCTTTTCATGGTCCGAGAAACACCCCACAATACTCAAATCATTATTCCATGCCGATTTCATACAAAATACCAGTGAATCCTGCAAAGAAGCTTGAAAAAATAATTGTACAAGCCAGACAGGTGAATGTATTCCATTTCTAGCAAGAAAATCCGGTTACAGGTCATAGTAACAGGACAGTAATGTCCTAGGTTGTACCTGGGAGCCTGCCGGTGCATGCCGATTGCCCGGATCACCTTTGATCCGCAACCCGTAGAGACCCGTGAACCCGCGGGTGCGAGTGCAGGTTTTCCCGGGTTCGGGTCCGGGTCGCTGCCTCCAGACCCGAACCCGTACCCGTGCCCAACACTGCTGGGAAACATTTGAAGGGAAAATGTTGTCAAAAATGTCCCAGGAACGTCACTACAACATTGACGCAACATCCCTGATTCCTCCGCAGGCAGGCTCAAAGCGGATTTTCGATCCGGCCTTCCCATTGGATAGCCCTTTGAATTCTGAGCAAGACTGGCTATTCTGAGCAATTTATTTTGCATTACCCATGCAACCAGAGCATTTCAAACTCTCCCAGCCCAACACGGCATGTACTCGGCTGGCTGTGTTTGTCCGCAAACATTGATTGAGTCCTCCGCATGCAGGCTCACACCGGATTTTTGATCCGGCCTTCCCAGTGGACAGCCCTTTCAATTCTGAGCAATTTATTTTGCATTCCCCATGCAACCAGAGCATTTCAAACTCTCCCAGCCCAACACGGTGGAGATAACGTGAAACGAAACACCTTGCAATACCTACTTGGCACTCCACGATACTGGGCTGGCCGAGGACTTGATTGAAAGAAAATGGTACTGCGTTGAATCGGAGTCGAAACCTGAATGCAAGGCATCCTAATAGCAGAATGCCTATGACACACTGACAAAGACTCCGACAATCCACGATTCAAGGGATCACCAATGAATATGAGAACCACAGCAACAAAAAAAATAGGATAAAACTCATCAGCATGTTGTCTCAAACATGTGCTTTTTCAGATGATGGCTCCATCAGCAGAGTGAAATCAAAACAAAAAAATACACGAAACTCACTGTGTTGTGTTGTGCGTTGTAATCCATGTGTGGCTGCGGAAAAAGGGACAGTCAACATTAACGAAGCAGATCAGAGCAAAATCGGAGTCGCGAGTAAGTACAGGAGGTGGAGAGAGCCTCTTTGAATGTTGAACTGCCAGGGAGCACTGAGCGTGAGGCTGTTTATTGCTTGCCCTGTGACACAGGCGCTTGAACAGCTGGACGGCTTGAGAGGTCTGTGAATGTTTCAGGCGTTGATTGTTGAAGCAGGTTCCCGACAAAACTCATCGTCTTGACACTCTACAGATATTGGGGATGGCATGATTGCCGCGAAGAGAGCCGCTTTCCCGAGGAATAGTAAAGCAGGAGAGCTTGATGATTGAAAGCCTTTCAATGGAATTGGCGAGCTCGAGCACCGAGACTGCGGCAGTGTCTGTTTTCGGACTCCTTGCTCCTTGTCGTGTCTTGTTCAATGCGTGATTCATCGGAAGGACATTCAAAGGCTTAGAGGTTGATGCTGGCCATTTCTTGAGTAGCGGAGGGAGATGATGGGAAAAGGGAAGAAATGAACGACAGAACGTGATGGATTCCTTTTTAACGGAGGCTGAGCGGCTGATCGGGGAGGTTGAGTTGAATATGTTAGTGGAGCGTCTAGACCGGGACCAAACCTAATTTTTGATGCACCCATTAGCAGAAGAACCCCGAAAATAAAAAAGGTAGTGGGATGCACATACGGAAGCGAGGGGCAGAGAGTGGGAAAAAAGGAAGTGCATAAACAGGTGCACATAAAATCAGTGCATCTGCTTGAAATACGAGTAATGGTCGTATCTCGTAACTGTATCCTATTCATGTATCGCCTGCCCAGAACATCAGATCAACCATGCAGCTGATTTGGGATAGAAATCAGCAGAGCCGGTTGAACTGCAGTGTTCATCCGAAGATTCTGATAGGATATCTTCCGCAAATATCCACTGCTTTCAATTGAAGAACAAAAAACTCGGTCAGTGGCGGCCAGGCCGGAGGCCGGTGGAATCCATTGGATGGTTGCCGGTGCCGAACAATGCCGTTTCCTCTGCCGCGTATATCACTGCCGGATGCCAGGAACACGGTGGCCGAACCAAACTATGACGGTCGTTATTGGACAAAAGTGCAATGATCATCCATGGTCATGCATGTCCACGGATGGCCATGCATGGGGCCCGTGGCCATGCATGGCCCCAGATGGCAAATGCGTGACCATGAATAAATCATGCATGCCATGTGTTGTTGAGACATAGTCCCAATTCACCACCTCTGTCCAGTTTCGGTAACTGCTAATTTACATTTTTGGGCAAACACTTCCATTTATAGCGAAGCATATTTTGTGGGCGGAAATATCAAGTCAGTTCATCTCAATAATTGAGGCGTAGACATGATGGTGTGCGTTTGCGTAGGGACACTGGTACAAGTTGACTGGGTGACAACTGCGAGGGGTACCAAGTTTCGGTCTAGTTGGGATCAGGACTTCTAGGTTCGGAGCTGATCAGGAACCCCGTAGCTCAGTTCGAGCGAGTTGAACCTCGAAGCAATCTCAATATGAGTTCAACGTTCAGGTTCGGTTTTGATGAGACCGAACATGTTCGAAACCGAAGCACCTCGGCCTTCTGGGGCAGTCTCAATTTTGTTCGAGTATTTTAAACCATTTCTGCGGTGTTCAGGATGCACGAATTCCTACAGACAATGTTTCAGGCTTTGTTGACAGACTAATTCGCAATAACCTCCCACCGAATCATTTCACCGTAGCTTGGAATTTCCCCTGGCAGTGTGTTCAGCATGAGATGAATTTCTCAGGCATGGAATCTCAGTCACATTGAAGTTAAACTCAAAAGAATTCGGAACCATTTGAACCTCACTCATATGGTCAGTTTTCAAGTTCAGCAATCCGTGATGTGGAGGGCTTATGTGGATGAGCGAAATTGAGCTGGTTCAATCAGGGCAGCATTACAATTATATCCAAATAGGGCCTGATTTGGAGGAAAATTATCGCACCCGTGAATTCATGCAAAAAATGAGGACAATGGCCAGCAGTGGCCATCAGTGGCAGCATGAATGGTAGTTATGCATGACCACCGATGACCACAGCTTGTGGGGAACCACAAGTCCGGCCATTGAGCGATCATGCATGTCCCTTGTCTGCCTTGAGGCCTTGAAGATGCATGCGCCATGCATGGACATTGGTTGAACACGCGTGAACACGCGTGGTCACGCGTGACCATCCGTGGCCATTCATGATCACGTGTGCGCATCCATGGCCGCTGGTCTTTTGTCCAGGACAAACTGGTATACCAAACACCGCAACTTGAATGTAGTGCTGGCCAAGAATACGATACGGAAAATTAAAATTTGAATATATTCGAATACATACGAATACGATACGGCCTCGGGCCCCCATCTGAATATGAATACGCTAGAACATAAATACGTTATGATATGAATAAAATATGATATGGGCTCAACCGTATTCAAATATATTCAGATACGACCAAAGTGTGAATTTTGCTGCTTCCGGAGATTAACCGGCAGTCGGAGCGTGAAATTCATCAAAAGACTTGAATGATGCGCACGGGGCTGCCACATTGGCCCGACACCTGCCCGTCTCGAACCATTTGATGTACATCAAAATGCCGTGACCCGATGTTGAAACTTTCCGGCCACCGAAATAGCCTATTTCCAGGCCCATTTATCGTCGGGGCGTTGAACTGAATACAACAGTGTATGTCCTTGAACATTTTGCACATGCTTTGCTACAGCACGGCATGTCTTTTTCGAACCAATCAATCGACAGAATATATCAGAATATATTCAAAATATATTCATATTCAGCTCCAGAATGTGGATATGATACGCTACAAATACGATACGACCCCTTGAGGTGAATATGATATGGATATGAATACGATACGCAAGTTGCCGTATCGTATCTGTATTTGGCCAGCACTACTTGAATGCAGGTGAGGTCAGAAGCAAGTCATACTGAAAGACAAAAGCTAATGTTGACGTTGTTACGTAGAAAGACAATTAAAGTGCCCAGCCTCCTGCGCCAGAGATGCATCGAAGACGGGAAGCGAGAGTGGAAAGCGGCAGCATTACGTCGCCGAAGCTGTCGGTTTTGCTCGGCCGAACGTCCGATATGTCGGCCTGCAATTGTGTTCGGCCACAGACCCTTCTTCTTTTGTTCTCTGTGGGAAGTTAGCAAGCCATTGGAAAGTAGCCCATGCATGGAAGCGGCTCGGAGGCTTGCGACACAGGCAAACTTATGAGGTTTTTTCTTTCTTTTCGAATTATTTATTGAATTGATTCAAGTCTTTCGTGCTTGCGATTTGCACTGCAGCCGCAACACAAAGTTGTGTTGGAGAGTTTCAAGGCGGCGGTGGGTAGGAACACACCGAAATACTCTTTGCGGATGCCGATCATTATGATATTGACATTTTACTAGGCCACGGATGGGGCAGGCAGGCGGCATACCGGCTGTGGACCGCCTGCACTCAGAACAAATTAATTCGGGAGTGTTGAAACTAGCACTACACCGACGTTAAAAGGTAAAACCATCCCAGAAAGCAATGGTGAGATTTTGCAGCAATCAAACCGGTTCGATAAGTACAGCGCAGCCGTTCGTTGGCATGCAACAAACAGACGGGGATTGTGTCCAGTAATAATCACGCCCCTCAATTTCAAACCTAGTAAATGCATTACCAGCATCCTCCACTCGTAGGTGACACACTCAACAAGAGTACTAGACCACATGAATGATCCAGCTGAAGTACGGTTTACCATCATCAAGAATAATGACCTGCGAAAGATGAAGACGACAGCGAGTGATTGTAGTCGCACTATAGTTGTTGAATCCAAACTGGCAGTCGAATCAAATTCCGATAACCAATTGGACGAAATCTCTTACATCCGAGCCACTCATCCCGCTCCAAATAAGCTTCTGGGAGTCGTACACATTTGTCCTCAGTTGGAGCTGCTTGCACGTCCCCTTCGTGATCGCCACAGCATCGCCCGTGAGTTGGGGTTGGAAGATCATTATTCCGTTGGCTCTCTCTCCAGTATTTCGATCTCACCTCCATTCCTGCCCATAAAACAGCAACGCCGTGTCCACGAGACCCCAGCACACGTTGCCCGCGCCCCTTTGGCCCCAGCACCCCCCCAATCCCGTCCGCAATCCCGCGGCATACGGGAATATGGCGCGTATACGTTGCGTGTAGGAGTTCAACGCGGGAAGCCGGAGAGGGGAGGACGCTACAAGCAAGGATCAGTTTGGAGTTGCAACCAACAAAATTCAAACCTGTCGCACCAAGAGAAGTTGCATTTCGCAACATGAGGCAGTTTCAACTTGGACGTTATGGAAGTTGTACCATGAGGAAGTTGTCGCATGTTATGAATTGGATTCTCAAGTTGTCGCAAGTAGCTGAAGTTGCTCAATTTGTCCTCCAAAAGCTGAACATGTCAAAAATTATTTTTTGCACACTATATCGCCCATACGTAGACATGAATTAACGAACCTGCATGCCGGAGCAATACTTGTCTTATTCGGTTCTTCGGCGCTACGGCAATCAAATCACTTATCCCACTTATGGTGCGCATCGGCTAAACACCACCAAACAGGAACAAAATCTATTGCACCTGGGGAAAACCTCCCTACTTCCGATCCTCTGGCAAAAACACTCCGATTAGATAGTAGTTCAATCCCCCAAGAGGGATTTTCCATTGGATCAAAACTGACAATAAATATATTTTTCTCCAAGGCAATTTGAGACATCACTGATCGCATCAATTAATCAGTCACGTGTACTTACGAAACAGCCCTATTCCACCCATCCGTTATCCAGAAACTGTCTCAAATGCCTCCGCTTTTGAGCCCATTCAACTTCTTTACCCTGAGAGCATTTTTTGTGACCCACACAGAGGTGAGGACCTGCAGAAAAGGTGGTAAATTTTTTGAAATTTTTTGCTGGCTCGATTTGAGACATCAATGATGGCATCATTGATCGTGCCAGTTTGCCATATTGCGGGGAAAACGACGGAATTGCGTGTCCTCGACCTCATTTCTCATCGTTTTCCTCTGGGATTGTCGCTAGCATCAATACAATTGGTATAACAAGACCCCAATGGTTACAGGTATTTTTTACTGGAAAGCATACGACCTCTCTAGAGAATGCATCACCAGCTGATAAACACATTCAATGATCCAATGAATGTGGTTCGGACTCGGGCCATTTACAAGGTACGGGCGGTCCGTGACCGTGACCGTTGCTCCCCTACAAGTACACTCACCACAACAAAACCAAATCGACTGCCCCTTTTTTCCTGCCACCATGGTCGAGTTGGCACAGGAGCTAATCGACGTCATCATCGAGCACACCTCCACGGAAAACAAAGACTCCTCATGTTCCGGTACATGGTGGAGACCGACAGACCGTTCTACTTTGACGGCCTGTGCACAGGTGACTCACGCATTTCTGGTGCCTAGCCAGCGGTGTCTTTTCCGACCGCCAGAGAATTATGTGCGCGGTATTTGCTCAAAATTCGATCCTCACATCGTACGTTCAAGACCTAATGATTGATCTCGATTTTGCCGACAACTCCACGCTCACTCCATTGGCTCCGATCCTCCCTATGTTCCAGGAAGTTCGCCGTTTGGCCATACAGTATATTCGCGAAGGCATGCGAATGAATCACCCTCTATCCCTGCCAAGTTCAGGACCGCACTTCTTTCCCTTCTTCGGCTTCCCACCCTGCAATGCTTTGGGCTGGCTCATTGCCATGGTGTCCCGGCTTCTTTGATTCGCTATGCGCTTTCGTCCTACAAGGAATTTGTTTTGGACAGGGTTAAAATCCGGATGTTTCTTCGAGAAGCCGAAGAAGGGAAAGAAGTGCGGTCCTGAACTTGGCAGGGATAGAGGGTGATTCATTCGCATGCCTTCGCGAATATACTGTATGGCCAAACGGCAAACTTCCTGGAACATAGGGAGGATCGGAGCCAATGGAGTGAGCGTGGAGTTGTCGGCAAAATCGAGATCAATCATTAGGTCTTGAACGTACGATGTGAGGATCGAATTTTGAGCAATACCGCGCACATAATTCTCTGGCGGTCGGAAAAGACACCGCTGGCTAGGCACCAGAAATGCGTGAGTCACCTGTGCACAGGCCATCAAAGTAGAACGGTCTGTCGGTCTCCACCATGTACCGGAACATGAGGAGTCTTTGTTTTCCGTGGAGGTGTGCTCGATGATGACGTCGATTAGCTCCTGTGCCAACTCGACCATGGTGGCAGGAAAAAAGGGGCAGTCGATTTGGTTTTGTTGTGGTGAGTGTACTTGTAGGGGAGCAACGGTCACGGTCACGGGCCGCCCGTTGCGTTGCCTTTTTCCACATTGCGCCGGCCTTTCGACAAGTTGCCGGCATTCTTTAAAGCCTCCGCATCGCGCCACCTTCCAATGAGCCCAATCGGCCTTCGGAATCGGCGACGGCATGCTGGCAGCAGCCATGCTGTTCGCTTTGCAACTAAACACGGCTTTGCTAATCCGGTGAGCTAAGAAATCGGATCAAATTTGAAGCCGCAAAATTTCAAACATTAGCATGTGGTGACTAGGTGACCTGCACCATAGATCCAGGAGTTCAAACTCACGCCTGGAACTTTTGTGGCTACGTCAAACGTCACTCCGATCACTACTTAAGGGATCTATAGCTCCAGACAATCAAAGTCAACAAATTTACAGACCACATACCCGAGCTCCGATACCCATCGGAATCACTGCGTTCCGACCCTGTGTAGTCCTGAGCTTCCCGCGAGCAAGCATCTGTATTGGATTGACGCCTAGCGTTCAAATTATCGGCCTGAGCTTTCCGCGAGCAAGGGACTACATTGAATTGACACCCTATCCTACGTCATTGACGCTGTAGTCATTCGTTGTGGCTGTGGTCAGCGAACCCGCACAATTTGCACATCGCAGGGTGGTCTGCGATGATCGCCACTAACGCAACTCACACTCGTTTCCCTGAGAATAAAATCAGGGAACCAATCTAAGTTTGAACCAGACGGAATACCGTCAGGATACTCCGGAGTCTTTATCACAATACCGTCTTCATATAACATGATTAGGTCATCGACGATGATTTTGAGGTGGGGTTGCAGCTGTTGGGCAGTCGGCTCCTTCTGTCCGGTCATACCGGTGAGAATAAGGTTCTCGGTACGATATCTGAAACGATGAGTGATGTCTTTGAACTGGACAATTTTCGAGCTTACCGTAGTGAGGTTGTGAGATTTTGAACCCCAAAAAAAGACATCGCCCCCGAAGAGGTACTTGGTGCAAAACTGCTTTTGCTTCGATTAAACCTGGTGAATGTCTGTAAGTTTACGATTCGATACCTAAATAGCCCCACATACCAGTCCGAACTGAAGCTGACTCCGAGGTGAATTTCCTCCTCGGAATGCGGGCCAAAAAAGAAAGACTGGCCCTGAGCATCCTTCAGTGTTTTCCATACCTCTCCGTTGATAAGCCAGCAAATGGGCCAACCGTGAAAATATTCATTTTATGTGCGGTTGTACTACATTGCAATGGCAATACATGCAAAAAGAGAGCTAGTGTGAGGTCCGAACAGCTGGCTATAAAGCTACGAGCGCTGTGGGTAGTTTACGAGTCAAGTTACACAATGATTCCGGCAAGGTTCAGAGTGAACTCAGCAAATAGACTATTCGCGAAAAGTGATTCCTAACCATCTCGGAAATAGATTGGGGTTTTACTGCTTGTACCTACCAAGGACATCGAAATATTATCCATCTAGACTATGGACAGCCAAAGAGGGCACCAGTTGCAAGTCAAATCAAGTCAATTGAGTTGCTGTAGCACTTGCGAGCGTGAGTTGTTCAATTGTGACGTAGTTGGTCACAAGGATACTATTTCGGATAGATCCGGGATGCTATCTCTGATGGTTCTGGGTCCAGGCCATCTCGGAGTAACAGGGTCTAGGGCATCGGCATTGTGTCAAGAGTATTAGGGTTACTCCGGCAGCGGGTTTGGGTCTGGGTCTGGGTTTGGGTTTGGGTTTGATGCCCTTACGTGACGAGTGCCGAATGACTGATGGCCGTACTTTAACATGATCTGGAACCTCAAAATGTGTTTGGATTCGCTCATCTCTTGTCCAATGGCCTTCGGATGTGACATAAATTCGACCGACAGCTGCTTGAGTCTAAGATATGGAAAAATCCTGAAAGAAACCCAGTGGATATTGACCGAAATTCTGCCCCGAAGGGAGAAAACCACCGATGTGACTACAAATTTTGTTTCACTGTAGTTTTCAGTGAAGATATTGTCATAGGAACTGGAAGGAATAATTAGAAATATTTTTTAAAGCTCCAAAACAAAAAACACCGGTCAAAATCGAGACGGGACAGGACACACAGATATTCCACTGTCTCGAGCGGAGCTTCAATCATCGGGCTTACCTTGATGTACTTGTTCTGTGGCCGTTCTGCCCCGATTTCCCCCCAAATTTCTGTGTATGATGGTTCTATATTCCTTCTAAGTGTATATCCCAGGTCCCATGAAAAATCACTCTATAAAAGCCGCAGTGCAGCGAAATTTAGTGGTTTGATGGGCTCGGCGCAGAATCTCACTCATTATCTATCCGTTTTCCCTCAAAAATTTTACATATTCCAAGACTGTACATATGTCGGTTCAATTTCCACCACTTTTGAGGACGACTGGACCACAACTGAGGGAGCCAGAATGCATTTTACATCTTTAGGTCATCTTGTTTACTATGTCACGTAAGGGCATCAAACCCAAACCCAAACCCAAACCCAGACCCAAACCCGCTGCAGGAGTAACCCTTATGCTCTTATCCGGAGGTGTTGAGTCAAGAGGACTAATAATAATACGGAAATTGTTGATCCCGAGCGCCAAGAGGGCAGTTGACAGTACATTGGTGACTAAAAGCAAAGCGGGCTTGATACAATCAGATATCTATACCATATTTGGTCTATTCTCTCTCAGGTTTATTTAATGTTCCATTATGACTCATTATTTCGCTGTTTTCTCTTGTCATCTGGTCTTGTAATCAATTAAACACCTGTAAAATACGACTCACAGTATAAATAGGCTAGCTAGGTTCAATGTAAAGCACTGGATTCTGGTCCCCCTTGTAGGCGGCTTCAGCCATTGCTGGTTGCTTGCTTGGGGAGCAGTTTCTAAGTCTGTCCTGCTCACAGAGGGAGCTTGTGGAGTTGAAATATATTTGTTGGTGTTGGATTGATATTTTCTTGAGCTGCACTTGGTACAAGTCCATCTGAGCCTTAAGAAGACTTGAATCCCATCGTTGAGCCTCTGTACACGTCGCTGTTGCATTGGTTTCACTGTAAACCTTCGAGTTATTTGGTTACGGACTATTCGCGAAAAGTGTCTAAACACTCTAAATATTTGGAACGCGTGATTATTGGGTTATTTTTGGATTTATACGGACGCGTGGATATACAGAGGTCGGACCTCTTCTGCTATTTGGCTCGGAGCCAGCTGCTTGCACGGAAATATTGTGAACTTGGCGCATAACAACAATTTTGTGAACAATCTCCCATTCTTTCGCTCTACTCGCGTTAAGCCATCGCTTCGCGAGGACTAGAAAGTCTGGTTTTGCGTTCCAACAAGTCCCTAGACGTCTTTGAGTGCCCAGAAGGCCAATTGATCGGATCAGCCACTATTCGCGAATACTTTAGTATTAGCAAAAGCTTCGTTTTAGCTTCAATTCAACAATTGTAGTTTCGTTCAGGTTGCCACAGCCTATACTGGGTTGGAATCCCCGAACTTGCGTGTTTGATTTTGGTGTTTTTGTTGGAGTTGGTGTTCTTGGTGGTGGATTCCTTAGTGTTCGCACTTGAGTGGAAAAGTATCCGACCGCTTTCCATCTTCAGAAATGGGTAAAACGCGACGGCATCTGCTTCGGCCGTGATCTTGGCTCACAAACAGCTGGTAAATACACGCCGATCGCATATGCTGCCATATACTGACTGAAACCATAGCTTCCCGTCTCCGAGGTCCCCTCGGGACAGACTGTGAAGCCGATTGGGGGAAACAAACTACGTTAACCGGAGGGACGGTTCCGACTAAGAAGAAAGCTAAAAAGAAGGCATCAGGCGCGTTCTCAATTTTTTTAAAGCTCGAGTCGATGTTAAATATTTGTAGTAGCAGATGCGGAGCCGAGCGTAAAAAAGCCCGACACAAAATCCGGTGTTGACACCTCTGATCCGTCGCGCGATCCAGTCAGCGAGGACGAGGACGAGCGCAAAGGAGGGAGAAGAATGGACCCCCTTCTTCTCGAAGTTTCCAAGGCATGGAAGACATCGGACGGAGATAAGAAAGTGCGCTGTCTGGCGAGTGCAGGCTGTGACAAGACGTGGAACTGGCCTCGCAGCAAGCAACGCATACTCAAGCATGCAATAACATGCGGGCACCTGGCCGCGGTTAACCCATCACTGGTTCAGCGCGCCATCGAGGAAAAGGCGAAGGAGGATCCTGCCCTCCTCGATCGCCTCACCGACAAATCCGGCCTTACGTCCAAACGACCTCGCGACGATCCGGAGCCTGGTCCCTCTGCTCCCGTTGATGCGCCGCCACTCAAGCGCGCCAAAGGTTCGGTCGCCACGGTCACTCCGAAGTCGGCACCACCACCCGCAAAGGGAGAGTCCAGCAGTTCGACTAAGGGCCAGCTCGCGCAGTACCAGACGGAAGGGAGGAAAATCCTGGCGCAGAAAGTCAACAACGCGCTTGTTGAACTGTTTGTTTGCTGTGGAATTTCCCCGCGCATCATCAGCAACGAGGAGTTTAAAAAACTCTGCAATGCTTTGAATCCCAGCTACAACCTCATCAGTCGCACTAAATTCGAAGACTCGCTCATTCCCGCCTACGCTGCAACTGTCCGAGTTGCGGTCACGAACTACTTACAAACTTGCCGATTTTTGACGCTCAGTGCGGACGAGGGCAAACTCACTAAGAAGAAGTTTGTATCGGTAAACATTACAACCGTTCACCGTCAATCATTCTGTGTCGACCTCGATGATGTTTGCCGCATTAGTCAGACTGGCGAATACTTTGCCGAGCTTTTCACGAAGGTAAGCATCTTGTATTTCTGTACCGTCCACTACTAACAATTAGATATTAGTGGATCCGAAAAATCGGAGAGAACCGGTTCTGTGCTATCGTATCCGACAAGGCAGCTAACATAAATAGGGTGAGGGGCTTGGCCGTCGCTCTATTTCCTCGTATTTTCGATATTTCTGACGCATGCCATAACTTGCATAACGCTTGCAAAGACATCTGTAATATTCCTGTTTTCAAGCCGGTGCACCTATCCGCTTGCACGATTGATACGACACTAACTTGGTTTACGTAGATAATTGCCGAGCTTAGAGAAGTTCTCGCGTTCATGAGCCTATCGAGTTATTCCCAAGATTGGTTTGATCTGGCCCGCAAATCATTGGGTATCTCCCGCGGGCTGGAGTCTATAGGGGAGACACGTTTTTCGACCATATATTGGAGTCTCGATTCTACGCTACACGGAATTCCAGCTTTCACCAGCATCGTTCGTAACCCGAGGCTGGTATTGACAGCGAGGTAACCATATAATATTTTCGCGTTCACTCCGTTGACGTGATTTAGGTCCTACAAAGGCATTTCTTGGATGAGGAAGACGAATACAAATTCAAACGAGACCTCACCAGACTCTGTGCAGTGCTAATACCGTTTGCCAGGGCTATACAATGCCTCGAGTCGAAAGACACCACTCCTGCCGACGTCTACTTGTACTGGTTAGCCGTTGTTGCGTAATTGAACGATCTTATCACGAAAGATGACAATGCGGGGATCAAATCAAAATACGAGAGAACAGTCAAGGAACTCATCAGAAGTATTGCCAACTTCCGGTTCGCACAACTCATCGAGAAGGAACAATCGTCCAATGTGTACTTCACTGCGTTTGTACTCGATCCAGGTACGTATCTCTGACCACGCAATATTCTTTGTACGTATCTGAAGCATTTTCCAGACAATCGGGGGGCCTCGATCCTCGCTACTCCCAATCCACTTGCTGTGAAATCCGTGGCCATTTCTTTCCGCATAGGGGAGCCCACAGTGAAATCTCAGCAACCGTTGGTAGAGCGAATCGGTTTGAGTCTGATGAAAATTCTGCAGAGGGAATACGGGAATGAATATCGGCCCGACCGCACTGTCGAACAGGCAAGAACTGCCATGGACCAAATAAATCCCTATATTGCACAGCGCGCCCCGACAGACGCACTTCGGGCCTTGAAAGTCCAACTGAAGGCTTTTTTGAACGGCGACGAACCCTTCGACCGCAAAAGAAAACCGAATGAATCTCCTCGGGACTGGTGGCTGAACTTGCTCAATCGCGACGACTCGGATATTCTCGCCGTGAGTGCTTCATCAAGTGTTCGTGGCTTATGATTATCTTATTATCACTTTCTCGCAGGCCCTGGCCGTCAAGATCTTTTCGTCTAATCCAGTTTCCATGCCTGACGAGAGGGCGATGTCCACCGTTACATGGATCAATTCCAAAGATCGGAACAGACAAGATGTTTCGACGGTCTCCAATCATTTAGCGATCCGGGGGTTTAGTCGAATGGATTCGCAAAAGGTATCTACGGCTGAACATGACGTTTTCTTGTACTGATTTTGCCCCCTTTAAAGGAAAGACCCAGCAAGCCAGTCACTGTTAATTGGCGCGACATTCGAGCAACAATTCACGGCACGCCGAATACCGACAAAACTTTGGTTGATTCTGAGCTTCCGGGAACAGGAACGCTCCAGCCAGTTGACCAGGGGCGTGATGGCCTGAGCTGGCTCGATGGCGGCCTTCCTGACCTCCGAAGCACTTCCAACCGACAATTTGACCTTGCAGCCGAGTTCGACATCAGACAGTACTTAGACATTCTGGCCGACAGCGTCGAAGGTGTGAGCGAAGTGTCGGACGTCAGCACATCGGACAGGGAACCCAGTATGGAAGGCAGTCGCCTTAGCTTGAGAGCTGCAGCAGACAGTTTCGCACCCAAGGAAGACGAGTGGAGCAGCTAGGGAAATTGACCGGGTAAAATAGGGTAAATTAGCACGGTAAACTAGCAAAAATTCCTCCGGGGTCCCCGTCTGATTAACCGTATTTTACACGAGTAAATTAGGTCAAATAGGACCCCTCCGGATCCAGCTGTAATTTACCTCCGTCAAATAGGCCTCCGGCATATTTCACGCCACCCTACCTTTTAAATGTTCTTTTTATGCTATTTTGGCGGTTCTCACCCCCTTCGCGCTTCCTTTGGTTATGATATAGACTCCGATGGTGGCCTGCGTGGATAACATTGCCTTCTTTCAAACAGGGGTGATTTCTGTATCCGCCTTTTGTCCCTGAGCGGCTCTGCTAGGGATGCCAACACAATCACCCTCTCTATAAAACATCCATTCTGTCCATCTGAAGCCTTTTTCAAACTCGGTCTGATTAGCGCGCATATTATCTTCCCCATTTGTCGCTCTTGCGCCTACCTCTCCTACTGCTTCCGTTCCCAGCCCCGAACTATCATTGGCTGATTTCAAAATGCTGTGACGACTTCTATATGCACCTATTGTCCGGAGGCAGTCACCCTCTTTATAAAATAACGTGTCTGCCGTCTGTCCGAAGCCTTTTTAAGGCCCGCAATCTCTGCGCTTCCGGCATCCACTTGCCGAAACCTGCCCTAACATGACAAGGCTTATATTCTGACGTTTGCTGCTCTTGAGGAGTTCAGGCAACTCCGATAAATTCAAGACAATTCAAGTAAGTCAAGGTAACTATAATAAACTCTAGCTTCCTTTGGGACAGAATAATTGTGATTTACAGAAAGAGGTTGCCGATCCGGCCATTGATGTCAGCTCTGATTCGGGACTGATGCCACATTCGGCGCTGCCGCCCATACACTGATACGCCTACGGTACGTCTGTGAGTCTAAGTTGAAATAAAGTATCAACTGTGACTCCCAGTAAGACCGAAGAGTAATGTGTGTGCGAGTTGGTTCAACTTCGTTCAGCACCCAATAAGGCTAGTAGGTGGGCTGAGAGACTGATAGGGCAAGTATGGACGATAAACTAACTTTATTCGGGACGAGACAACGCACAGCAACGACGAAGGCTGTGAATACGATACTGACGACGAAGGACCGCGCAGCGACGACGAAGGCTGCGAATACGATACGGGCGACGAGGGACGAGACTGATGCGATACGGACGACGTAGGACGAGACTCAAACTTACGACGAGGGACGAGAAGACTTCGGTAATCGGACGCGAGATGGGGGGAAACTTGTTATTTTATTGTGGGTGGGCACCTGGCCCTTATATACTAAGTACATGAGTCATTTACATAAAAAGAACATGACTCAAACTGACTCAAACTGACTCTCACTGATTCAATCTGACTATGTACTCGACTCAATTTAACTCAACACTTTGAACCGCGCTGCCGGACCGAACCGTGCCGATGTGACTCGTTGTGACTCAGCGTGACTCGATTGATTCCTTTCAAATTCCTGTTCCAACTCCATGCTCAGTGCGTAGCGAGGCTGATCAACACCTTCCATCACGGCCCCCTCAAATAAACTCTGGTCATGGTTTCATTCAATGGCTTAATTCAGAGCTAATGAAAGAGGGTGATGGCCGCGAAGCGGCCCACCGACCGCTTGTCACATCCAAGAGTATATCTCTGGAATCACCGGGCTTGCCTCGAGACTCAAGGCAATTGGGGTTAAATTGGAGGACAACGACATTATGGATGTGTTGTTGTGGAACCTGGACACTAGCTGGACAACCATTGCAGCCTCTCTCACTGCTACCACTGATGATCTTGACTCCATTGAGCGCATCACTGGAGCACTGATGGATGAGGAAGGCCGACGTTCAAAATGGGGAGCCCAAGTTTGTGTTGACAGAAGGGTGGACCATATTTTGTAAAATGCTTCCCCATTTCCATTGAACTTACCGTATATTGTCAATAAAGTTGGGTCAATCAAATTTCTTCAGTGCTCAGTGGACATTCCCATTGCAGGAAATTGAGTAAGGAGGTTCATTATTAGCATGTTACATTAATTACCTACAGTTTCGAAGCATTTTCTAAGCACCCCCCATGCGCATCGACGGGTTGAAGAAGCGCAGATAACGGTCGATCCGTGCAATCAGTCAAAAATCACCGGAACAAAATGCCGATGTCAAAATGTCAAAGGGCCAAAAATGAACCTCGACCATCCCGCCTACCGTACACCACATACAAAGAGCTCAATTGTGCCGAGTCGGACAGAATGATGTCCATGCGACTTCCGGCGAGCAGTAAGACCGGCTGACGGATCCATGTGCAATAAGACCACGTACCAAAAAATAGTCAGATAGATTGAAACACCTTTGCCGTTCTGCGAGCAACACTGTTGGATAAAAAATGCGTTGTAGTTGCGCGGAATGCTGCCCAGCTCAAAGGGAGTCAGAAAACTCATGAGGAGGCATGCACTGACCATTTTTTCGCCGGCGATTGAATCAACTGCGTGAAGTACTTGCCGGCGACGAGCGGATTTGAGTTTGTTTGTTGGTTGGCGTCCGAATTATCCTCAAAAGGGGACCGAACTCATGTAACAATGGATTGTTGGCCGACGACTTGGATAAGAAGGCAGCAGCAGATCAAGAGATTATGCGACCATTGAAAACAGAGCTATGGATGTTGAACATCTTGACGAATGGAGTCTAAGGTAAAATTGAGGTCCTTATTTTGTTTTGCTCGAAATGTTTCCGATCCTTGTTTGTCCAGAGAGCAGGTACGGCCAGTACGTTTGAGAGCTTCGAAGCCACCAAGATATTCTTGGGCCTTGCATTCTTGCGACGCAGACATTTTGGGGGCTTGACCGAGGCAGAATCAGTGGCACACGACGTACTACAGGCAGAAAGAAAGTTGCGGGAAGGCGAGATGATGGGGGAAGGGAGGCAGGAGCGCTTCGCAAGGGCGGACCCTTTTCAACGGATGTTGAGCGCGGGAAATAAAGTTGCATGGCTGCTCGGAACGAACGGCATGGAGATGGCCGGAGCACAGTCGGCGTGAAGTAGCGATCGGGATACTCATTCGAGAGGCGCTGGGAAAAAGAAGTAGGGCCAATCTGATATGGGGGATAGATGGCACGGTAAATGCCGGAGTCAACGCCTCGAGGATGGACACATGGAATGAAAGAAGGTGCAAACATGTACACATAAAATCACCGTATCTGCTTAATATACGAGTAATTCTGTCTATTACCACGTACTACGCGGTTTCTCATATATACCATCCGGTCACTTCACACAAATATTTGCTCCATTGGAGCATCCCGCCAACTGAGGGCCGAGTCGTCAATGGCAGCCTTTGACTCTGATATAGTGTCAAAACCTGGATGCGTAAAACTTCCGTTTTGTGTCAGAACCCGGGGCCCTTTGGGCTTGAATTTTTTCATGGAGCCCCTGCGAGGTGTATAAATAATGTAGTGCATCAAGACTTGGTATCGAACCGATTGTGGGTGGGCAAAAAATCAAAATGATGACCAAAAATGGCTAAATCCCATTGACGCCAGCCAAGAGTTGTAAATTCTGAGGAAAGCAATGATTCACTCACATCTGCGATGCTTTAGACGGAATTCGTTGCATGTTCGAATGTTATTACGATGTTTCTGGCTATTCCAAGTCAGGCTGGGGGCCCGAAATAAGTGCGCCACCTTTTTGGCGCCGCATTTTCTAGGTGAATTGGATTCTTCAGTTTATCGATCCGTTTGGAGTTCTTTCCCACAGGAAAATTCCAGAGAGGTGCCCATGGGAGGCACCCTCCTACGGGCACCTGGAGGTGTGAAAGTGTCTGCGCTGGCCACAGAGTGCATAGGGACTGAGTGTAACACCCTGCCAAACTGCAAAGGAGAATCGTGACACCGCCTGAACCGCTGCAGGCATCCGAAAATAATCGAATTGAACTAACAAAGTAAAGTCCTCGGTCTCAAACTTTGCTAAGCTGCAGAAGTAGGTATCATCGGTTTACAAATACCTCTCATCCAACTCGTCAAGGTCAGTATTGAAGGAATTTTGCAGACCTTTCAATTTTTTTGTGGCAGCCATGTTGGCCCATGCGTCTGAGGAAGCCTCTAGAAGTGGAAGACTACGCCGAAGGGTGGGATATCTTGCGCCGGAAGACCATATTTTCAGCTGTGGGACACACAAATGCACTTGTGCTTGCCATTTTTTCTCACATATTTCAGAGAAACAATCATGGGTACATAGGTGGTCCCACTTATTACAAATCATCGGAGTTTGAATTTGTTCCCACGACCTTTCGTCACTATCCAGCAATCCCAACCACAAACTTCAAGGGCAGGAAGGTATTTGCTTGTCTTTCTAACCTCTAAAACCCGTTTCTCTGTGTTCTTTTGACCAAAATCAATATCGCCGGCTTGGTCATCTGCCGAGCCATCAAAATTTGGCATCCTTGTTCTTGACTTCCCCGCTGTAAGATGAACGGGAAAGTGGCGCATTTTAGGATCATAAGCATCGCTATACACTCAAAATAGCGAATGACGCGCTCTGAAATGTGGCGAAAGAACGCATTGGATGCCCACCCTGGATTCCAGGACCTCACAACATTTACGGAATTTGTCCTGGAGCCGAAATAGAGAGGGTGGCATTTCCATCGCTCTGCAAAACATTGTATGTCGGACGCAACAAAATTCCGGAGCATCTGGATTTCAGTGGCCTCTGGGATCGGTCAATCCGCACTTTTATTATTTTCATACCTTTTCACCGTTTCCATACTTTTTGGGGCCATTTGGGCAGATTCGTGGAAATTTTAGACTACGTTGACTGCATTATTTTATTGACTCCTTGTATGTCGGAATCAAGTTCTTCTTAATCTTTTATAAACTGACTCGGTCGCACAAAAAAAATTTGCAGGTCTCTCTTTCTTTCTTTTACATCCAAACATTTTTGTATGAATTCCTCAATATATTTCTTCCCCACGTACACTTTCTTTCCTTCATCAACGCTAAACTTTCTTTCTCTCCGTTGACCCCAGTGATGACTGGATGGCCCCGACGTCTCGGCATCTCAATCGGACAATGCCCGGCATCTCCCAGGAATGGCTATTATACCAGTGAGCCCTGGAGCAAGGATTTAGGGTCTGGGGGAGATCCAGGCACAGTGTTTACCTGAGTTTCTCGTTTCAAAATGAATGCCTTGCGGAAAACGCAATACTATCGATTACCCCCGATTGCATTTCAGCTGGGCTATTCTGATAAAAATGCTACAATATCATCTGGAAGCATCTTGAAATGTTTTTGAACACTTGGAGAGCTCCTGTGGAATTGAAACAGTCGCGTTTTCACTGCATGGTCATTGAAGCACGTGTTTCAAATTGAATGCCTTGTGGGACCGCTTAAATACAAGGCCATTGAAGCACGCGTTTCAAAATGAATGGAAAACGCTTACACGAAGTGACCAAAATGATTGACCGGCAGAGTTTTCGGTCATTTCTTATCCGAATCACTCCAAATAAAATGTAAGTATGATCTTCCGGCGATTCCAAGGTCATATGCACCGTAAGGTGGCGGTCAAAAAGAGTGAGCGCAGCAGTTCGGGTTCATCTTTGTTTTTCGTATTTGATACTAAATGGCCCAGAAATACTAAAAATGGCCAGCTTGCAGGGCTCCGTGCGAGACCAAATCCCCACGAATTTGGGTTAGCCAATATATGGATGTGGTCCCCTTTACGAGCTCTTTCATGCTGTATTCACCATTTTTCGTTGCTTTATGAACCCACAAACTTGCCCATTTATTTTATTGTGCACCTGTCAGAATGCAGAACACTGGCGAAATAAAGCACACATTAAAAATCGCGGTATTTATCGCCCTTGATAATACCCATATGGATGTGGTATCAAATTTCTAGGTCATTCGGACAACTATAGCACTCATGCCCAATGTTCTGTGCAAAAAGACTGATATTTTCCTAATAAGGCAATTGTAATTGCATCAGGAAAATTGAAGGTCGGGGCGCCCTCTGCATTTTCATTGCCGAGAGGATGAGCCTATTTTCAAGGCAAATGGACAAGAAATGAGCTCAGAATTGCGAGTGAGGTGAAAAAGTGGCAAAAACAGAAAAAATTGAGCCGCACCCTAAGTTCTGCAAACAGCTGTAAGTAGTTTTGGTTGTCGTACTCACTGACAAAAAAAATAAGTGCGCGTGGTCGTTCTCACTATTCTGGCCACCATGACTCCAAACAACTTATGGAGTGAAAATATAAGTGAATGTCTTGACGACTATATGGAGGTTCGCAACACCGCTGATTCGTCAAATCACTATGTAACTTCAACGCGCTCGAATGTGTTCAGCACAGTGCTTGACGGAGTCGGCCTTTGAGCACAATACGTTATCAGTCTGTGAAGCTAATGCGAAAGTGTGGAATGAAAGCCTTGCTCCTTACAGATGCTCGTTTACAGCCGATGTCAGTACCGAGGGCGCGGAGCGAAAATTTTCTGTTTTGGGATGTTTCCAAAGAATTCCCTATATCTCTGTCAGTTCTTCACCGATTCACATAAAAACTGAATAGATCTACTCAGCTAATTCATGCACAATTGGTGATAGAGAGCAACTTGCGAAAATATCACGTATTAGGTAATTTCTGTTTTGGGGTTGTTTTTGCACTGAATACCGTCTAGCATGGTGAGAAAATTTCCCAGTTACCTAGAATTTTGGGAGGGACAACGTGTATATGTTATGAAACAAGTGATAGAGCCAGAACTATATGAAATGTCCAGATAAATGTGATCTTGGCAATATCCCTGAAAGCCAAAAACTGCCAAATGTTTTCACTGGAGCTAGAAGGACTGTAACTAAATTATCCTCACTTCTGGCTCTATCACATGTTTTGTCAGGTATGCATTTTGTCTCACCCAAAATTCTAGGTCACTGGGACATGTTCTGGCCATGTTAGACGGTATTCAGTGCAAAAACAGCCCCAAAACAGAAATTACCTAATACATAATATTTTCGCAAGTTCCTCTCTATCACTAATTGTGCATGAATTAGCTGAGTAGATCTATTTAGTTTTTATGTGAATCGGTGAAGAACTGACAGAGATATAGGGAATTCTTTGGAAACATCCCAAACAGAAATTTTTCGATCCGCGCCCTCGGTACTGACATAGGCTGTAATCAGAGTCCCGTAATATTTATAGACTGGGCTATAGGAATGATTGAGAACGGAGTGGCAATAAGTGAATCTCAACTTTGCGATACTGTACTTACTTGCTGCAACTCTGAATCTGAACCGACAATCAGACCACCGCACTTGCTTTTGACAAGGGCCCAAAACTGAGCTGCACGGGCCGCGTGTGGAAGCGATAGCATGTACGTTGCCTGACCTGACACCTGCTTCTATTTGCAAGATACTCATCATCACAAAAAGTAACCGGAAATCCGTGTTTTACGGCTGCAATTTGTGGGGTATTTTTTCTCAAACTACATAAAAATGTTTAGCTAGATGTATACCAGCCCTTCGCGTGGATTCTGGCATTGAAAATCATATGTACGCGCGCTGTAGATCGATTTCTTTTCGTTGCACGTTATTTTGTCGCATAGGTCCGAAATTGGGTTACGCAGCTCGGTCTGCGGTCATGGACGGGGCTGGGAGCCACCAGGATTGCTCCTGAAAATGTGCTGGACAATCCATATAACTTTGAAACTGGCAGGAATCAGGAGATGATGAAAAACGACACATTTTGTTTAGCGAGTCACGCCTGGGAGGCCCGCAGATGCATGGACTTCACCCAACCACCGTGCCTTCGTCGCCTGGACCGTCCACCTCCAGCACAAAGGCGAGCCTCTGGTCTTTCTTCTGGATATCTTCGAGGTTCCTGAGGTGCGTTTCTGTTACTTCGTTCTTCTGTTGCTCACCAGTGTACAGTCGCACACTGGTGAAGTCCTCGTACGTGAGTTTGACGATATGCTTAGACGCTTTGGGCTTGAGCGCAAGGTGCGACATTTGCACTTGACTTGTTTCTATTTGCTGATCCGGCATAGATTCTGGCATGGACGGGAGACAACGCCACCTCCAATGACACCCAGAACACTGCGCTGGATAGAAGCTCCGAGAACGACTTCGATGCTGTCAACCGTGTCCGATGCTTCAACCACACCATGAACCTCGGTGTTAAGGCATTCATGCGTCCATTCCAACCTCGTCCAAAGAAGAAGGATACCTCTGGAAACATCATTGATGGCGACGACGACGCGAACCTAGAGGAACCCATCATCGACCTCGACCTGGACGAAGACAATGACAATGACCCCATTCCCGACCTCGATGAAATCTCAGACACCGGCTCCGTTGCCTCCGACGACGTGGACGGGGATGCTTTCGATGAGCTTGGGGCACAGAAGCAGGCCGAGATGTTGCAAGAAACGAAGGAGGCTAAGACGGCGGTCTCACGGGTGCGTTGTCTTTTGTGGTTGTTCATTTTTTACTCATACTTTCACTCAGCTTCGTAAACTTTCGTTCGCCCTCATCAACTCACCCACCATCGGCCTGCTAGCTTGGCGTCGAGCATGCACCAAGCATAAGCTGCGTGTCCGATACATCCCTCGCGACGTACCCACTCGCTAGAACTCCACTTACGATATGATGGTCTTCGCTGTACGTTACAAGGCTGCGATCAACGAAATCACTGGCGACCGCGAGCAGAACTATCGGATTTATGATCTATCCAACAACGACTGGGCCATCATAGAAGACATGGTTCATACACTTGAGGTGCGTGATTCACCCATCCGTCCATTCCTTTTCCTCATTCGTAACCAGGTGTTCAAGCGCGCTACTCTTATCTTCTCCTCGGACGAGAAGAGCACCATCGCTAATGTCATCACGACGATGGACAAGATCGACGACCTTCTTACCAGCACCATAGTCTCATCTTCCGCACGTCGCCCGATCCATAACTCGGTCCGTAAAGCTCTCAACCTCGCCAAGATCACTCTCAACAAATACTACTCTCGCACGGACACCTCAAATGTTTATCGTATTGCAATGGGTGCGTTGATCTTACACATTTCTGTCTACTGACACAACCTCACCCAGTGCTTCATCCGAGTCTCAAACTGGAATACTTCCGCTTGCGCAAGTGGGATCAAGACTGGATCGACACAGCCGAACAGCTTGTCAAAGACGAGTTTTCCCTCTCTTATAACTCTCAGGAGGACGACGTTGAGATCGTTGACGGTGGTAATGCGGTGTGTAATACCTTTCCTCTTCATCGTGCTCTGCTTACGGTTATTCCAGGTCAGCGTGACTTCTAGCGCTGTCGAGCTTGACCTTGCAGCAGACTGGCTCCTCGATATCGACGTTCCCTCAACACGCACCGGCAAAACCGAGGCAGAGCAGTATCTCGCTGAGCCAATTGTTCCCGGCGTCAAGGACCCTCTCAAATGGTGGTATGTGAAGCGTGATGTTTGGCCAAAACTGTCTCGCATGGCTCTTGATTATCATAGCATTCCGTGTACGTTTTAATTATCTTATCTCTCAGGTGCTAATGTTGATTTGGTTCACAGCCACATCTACTGCCGTTGAGCGCGTATTCTCCCAAGGTCGCCACATCCTCTCGTTCAGCCGTAACCGTCTCACGCGCGCATCCATCCGGAGATTCTTGTTCTTGGGCAGCTGGAGTCGGAAGGATCTGGTTAAGGATGATGATGCGGTCAAGGCGGTAAAGCAGCAGATGAAAGGGAAGGGGAAGGAAAGTGAAGCTGTGAAACGCAACCGGGAGGAGAGCGACGGGGGTGATGGTGGAGCGGGCAAGAAGTTGAAGTTGAAGAAAGCGCGTCATTCTTAAGATACATAATGTGCATTCATGGTCCCAATAAATTACATATTTTGAGTCGGTACCGCGGGTCAATACCGTTCATGTACCGCGCGGGTTATACCCTCGGGTACAACCCGCGTAGATCCGTTTGAGCTCGGGTACGGGTTTATACCCGGACCCCGGTGGGGTACGGGTTTGACGGGTAAGGGTACGGTGTCAGCTGCTGATACCTGGACCCGGACCCGTGACCATCCTTAACCTTTACTCAACAGTTTTTGGCTCAAAATGCAGCAGGATCGCAATAAATCGTTCCACGCAATCGTCTAGGGAAGTGAAATGGAACATGGTCAGCCTCTGCTTCATGCGCATTAGGAATTCAGAGGTTAAGCTACACTGACCCATCCCCATGAAGACGAGCAAGCTGGCAAGACCAGTGACTCTCGTAAGATGATGGAACGGGAGGACCTCCTTCAGCAGCCGGAACCCCCGCAAGTCGGCACAGATAGGATTCATCTGGTTAGGTTCCAACCGCGTCTGGTCGCCAGTGATAGGATGGAAGCCAGTAAGCATTCTGCGGAAGACGGTGGTTTCATCTGTAGGCTCCTTGTTACGCCGGTCCAACAAAGCCTCGCGAATGATAATTGCTGCAATGCCAAAAGTCGGCGACTTCGGAAGGAGGGTCACCAGAGTGGGCTGGATGTCGACCACAGGCTTGGCACGCCTTTTCTTGTTGACTTTGGAAACCACAGCTATCTGATAATGAAAGCTCCGAATGAAGGAACACATAAGGATCATTGTACTCCTCGTCACTCAAACTATGGCCGAGTTTGAGCGAGAGTAATCCTTTATGCACCAGATCCCCCAACTCGGCGCAGACACCACGTAAATCCGCATCTTCTACGGAGCAGGCTGCGAGGTAAGCATCGAAGGACCCAGTGTGTCCCCCTCATCCCTCTCAATCGCTGCTGCCAAGTGCTAATTCCGAAGCGAATCATTCCCCACAAAGAGCCGGCAAGGCTGGAGTAGAAAGGTTTGCATTGCGTTGGACACAAATATCCCATCGCCGAATGCATCTGCCAGGCATTGTAAAATACCTCCACAGGCATGCATCGGTCTCGAACCGCTAACATCTCCGATCGAGATGTCGTCTTGAATTATCGCGGAGTCAACCATTTGTCAACACGGACCATCGGTCTGAGGATCAAATGCTCATCCCACAAAGCGCAGCTCAAATAGACTACGACGCGCATATTAGAGAGCTTGCGCAAAAGCCGCACAAGCCGCATGCGGCTTTTTGGCATTGCGCAAAGCCGTGGGCTTTCTTGACCTTTCCTTTGAATTTTTTGTGCTCAATAGCACCCAGTGCCTCTCTATCCCTGTATTTCATCGTGAAAACCAGAATACTTCTGATGATGAAGGATAGGAAGCTTGATTTCCAGGACATCATTGAGTGCATCAAATGTTGTTGGCCAAATAATTGGGTCCGGGACAGGGTATTGGGTGTTTAGGATGCTTCATCTCCTCCAAGCGCTCCTTTGATGACTTCTACGTGGTTATCATTCATTTTTTCTTCGGAGAACCCTAATTTTTCTTGCGGCTTTGCGCAATGCCAAAAAGTCGCATGCGGCTTGTGCGGCTTTTGCGCAAGCTCTCTATTAAAATGAAGCAAATCCGTTCCAAACTACAGTATGTTGATATTTACTCCTTTAAGTTCCATGCTAAGCTCTGTGACAGCTAAGCCCATATCCCCAAAGTTGTGGAGACAGTTATCCCCAAACATCCACACCCACTTCTGGCCCAGGAGCTGGGTCTTCACCAACCCAGCAACACCACAGCAATCGGGCCTGATTCTCGACCCTTTGAGTTCCTGATGGTCCTCCCTGCCCGCGGATTTACTGTCGAAGAGATTGCTTCAGCCGAGCGTTGCCCGGTGGCACCTGCCGAGGTCTCAGCGTATCGACGAAATCCCGATCGTCTCCCCGACTACACGTTCGTGTCTACGAACTCGGAGGGAGTCGAGGCCTTTAGGGTGGCAAGCATACTTAGCAGCAGCCGGAAAGAAGAATTGTATTATCTCGTGTTCTCCGATGAAGGCCCCGAAGCTGTTGCCCATTCTACAGATGACTTCTTCACTCTCCTGGCGTCTTCAGAGCGTGTTCTGTAATTTAACTCTGTATGCCGGATCAATTGAGGCGGTGCCATGGGGTAAACATTGGCAAACAACACGCTCCCATCGCATTCATGTCTGTCAGCAGGGCAAGATGTGCACAGACTCGCGAGCCAAGTTTCTGGGCTCCTCGTGTCCGCACGTGCCCAGACATTCACATCGCGTTAACCTGTACAAGACCCTTGATACTTTTGGCACCACGGAGTCTCTTGACGTCGACTGTCATAAGGTGCGATCGAATCTCTCAGCTCAGCGACAGCAGCCGTGGTTCATGCATTCGACCAGCCCTTGCATTCTCTCACTCCACGCCAGTGACAAGAGTAGGCGAAGAATGTTTGGAGGTCAAAAGTCGCAAGCAGTCTGGCAAGGCAACCATCTTCTTTCTGTCCCTCGTTTGCAGTGACTAACGTCGACGCAGTTAAAAGCTCGTGATCACGTTCCTGAGGGTAACCAATCTCGAGTCAGTGTCCAAATTCTCGCCTCCGAGCGCACGGCTCAGTCTCTTTCTGGTCTTACAGCTCAAGCTTAAGCAAACTGCTCGTCGGACTCGCACCGTCCTGACTCAAGTATCCGAGCAGAAGAAGGGCATGGCGGGCACGAAGGTGGTACACTCGTCGCTTGTGGACGTGCTGAACTATGCGGTGACCCGTAATGGCTCCAAATGACCGCACGAAGCGGCAACGATATGATAATTCTAGTAGGGCCTCTATCGTACATACAGCTACGTATGCACCCGCCGTCGCATCGTACGAGTAAAATACATAATATCCCGTATTGTTCATACAGTGTAATCCAAATGGCATCGAATTCGACTCGCTGAGATCGGCTCAAAACCCCTCGGAACAGCTGGTATACACCCCAAGACAGGTAGGTAGGTAGGTAGGTAGGTATCATTACACGGCACGGTCCGAATAACGAACGCCGGTTCCAGGGATTTTCCCGGTGTACAAGCAAGCGTAAATACACCATCGCCCCTGGACTCCCCCCTGCCATCTAAACCAAGCTCGCAGACCCCACAGGTTTCCCCATGCCCCACGGTAGAGCTTAGACAACAGAACGAAGCATAAGATATACCTGGAATCAGCCTGTCAGTTATCTCGTCTACGATACACAGGTGTCGCATAGAAGACTTCAAGGACATCATGCACGAATTTTCCCAGCAGTACAATCGTTGCCCGCTCGTATATCATGGCCTTCAATTGGCTAATGGAATCGAGGTCAACAATCTTCCTTTGCATTTTTGGCACAGTGCGCAGAAATTTTTCCAGAAACACATTGCGTAGATCGACAACTTGAGGACAGGCTTGACATTCAAGCAGGGCGTGTTCTGGGCTTTCAACTTCGGCTATGCAAAAACGGCAGAGGCGTTCGGCTCTGGGGATGGGTTGGAGTGCATGATCAGTATACCGCAACTTTTCCAAGGCAAGTTGATGGGTCGATAGCAAGAGTGAAGTAAGGGCTTCACGGTGTTCTTGGTTCTTGACCATGAATAGATAGTGCCTTAGATATAAAGTCTTCTGAGTAGGCGGTTTGTCCTTCTGGGGTTCACGACGGCCATGTAGCAGGTAGAGTTTAACTGAGGAGTCGATTTCGTGCTGGAGCCATCCGAGCGCTCGCGCTTCAATATCCTTCCGATATACCTCAATGGATTTTTCGGTTGCGGATTCGAAGTCTAATGGGGGACAAGCGAATGGAAGTTTGGTTGCTGCAATGAGTATATCTCCGGCCCATGATTTTTTCTTCTTGGCGGCTAGTTCAATGGAACTAATTAAGCACGTTCGCGCCAGGAATTTTGCTTGAGGTTTTGCCAAGAGGCAGCCACCGGAAGATGCCGAGGCACAGCCTCATAGGGTAGGGAGGGTCTGGGACCTCTTATTTCACTTTTTGGAAAAACATTCCAAATGCTTCGAAAACGCGTTTAAGACAATGTCAAATTTTTTTCGGGAAAATTATATACTATTTTTTAGGTGTCTGTCTGAGCTTTGCTCTATGTTAAGCCCGATGATGGACTCGCCGCCTGATGTTTCTGGTTCAGTTGGTCCATCTGCAGACCCAGAAGAATCCTTGCTGGCCACTCGGTTCGGGCGAGTACCAAAAAAGAGCAAGAAGCTGATTGTTTGTCAGACAATGACGACGATATACGATGCTCCGCTCCAGATTGCACGGTGGGTGACGTGAATATTCCAATGGTCGCATGCTCGGGACCAGCTTGTGATTCTCAGGTATGTCTCGTTACATTACGGGGCGGTTATCTGACATGATTTGAAATTAGGCACACATCTGCTGTATAGGTATCAAGGCCAAAGATATTGATTCGATGGAGTGGTTTTGCGATCACGATTGTCGGGATAATTCTGGGCAGAGAAATCGTAAACGCACCCGCAAAAACTAGTTGGTAGCTTATGAATCATATTTGTGGACTGTATTGAGCTTTAAACCCGATACATATACATTAAACACTTTGTGCACTGTGGTTTGCGCGAAGAACGAGGATAAACCAGCACTTAGGGGCGAGCACTACTGGATTTGGCAGTCATGTGACCGTGGGACTCTCGGCTAATAGGGTAGGGAGGGTCCAGAGGCCGTTAATTCACTTTTCCGACCCTGTGTAGCAAATTTTAAGGGTGGCTGCCTCTTGGGTTTTGCGATTGTTCATTTCCCTTCATATCTTCTATTTAGCAAGTTTAGAACGCTGTCGACCCAAAACTCACAAAAGAGCCGCGTGGTAGCGTGAAATTACTTCAATATGCTGTCCCCGAGTTGGGCTTATACACCCCAGAAAAGGAATTTTGCTTGAGGCTTTGCAGTTGTTCGTTTCCCTTGATATCTGGTATTCAGCCATTTCAGAGCCCTATGGACCCAAACCCACGAAAACACCATGTGGTGGATGATCCGAGCATTTGTTGATAGTCCCACTCCCACTCTTCTCATATATATTCTCGGGACACTCGGGGCAAGGTCGCATAATGACCCAGTAATGAGCCGTTTGGACTGACCCTGCGGAATGAGAACAATTTGTGAAAAACTGTGAGGACATTGGCGTATTTGCGACTAGGATCACGGTCCTCAATGGTAATGGCTTTCATTTTGAAACATAAGGCAATCGTCCTTGCTAAACCTCCCGCAACCCTTAAATGGAAATTCTGTCCATTCAAGTCTTTATCGGTTGCTTCTACGCCAAATATCTTTCTATGTTGTGTGTGTGTGTCTTCTTTCTGCCTTCCCTTTGCTCCCTTCTCTTTCCCTCGATGTCACCGTCAAGAAGATTATATAATCACAAGGGAGAATCGCTTGATCTGCGTTGACGTTCTGGGGATTCTCCACCTTGCTGTCTCATTCATCGCCGCTCACACCACATTTTGAAACGCGTGACTTGACATCCTGCAAACCGTTTCGATTCCATTGAACCCCCCGGGCTATTTCAATTAGTGGTTTACATTTTGAACCGCGTGACCCTATTGCCTTTTCAATCGGTACTCAGCTGCATATTGGCACATTAAGACTCGTTTAATTACACGAACGTAGATTTGCGGTAGCTGCCCTCGTTCTTACGCGCTGGGCCTGAAAGGTCTCCATAAAGTGGGGCGCTGCAGCATTGTTTTCCAATGTGGTATTCAAACATTGATTCCCTGGTCGGTCCGGTTCTTCAGCTATCTCCGAACCCCAATTCAGGTTCGGTCCGGGTTCGGTTCAGGTTCGTAATCGGTTCTGCACCCGACCCCGGCAACACTAGTTGTTAGGTTTCCATGTCATAGGATTAGTCATACATTGGGTTTTTCTCTGCTTCCTCCCATCCCGCAGCGAGCCCTGTTGGCTCATCTCCAACCCTGAGAGTTCCAGGACCTGCGGGCCGCCGCCTCACCAATGGGTTGCTCCTCACCCCACACATTTTTCTACTTCAAAAAGACCGTCCTTGGCCCAATCGGGTCCATTGTCTGAGCTCAAACTGAGCAGATAATACGACTTAGTTCGAGTTCTGAAATGGACACCTACTTATTACATAAGCATTCATAATAAAGATCCGGTCACTACGAGTGGTTGTTCCGGGCGCCGGCGGACGACTGGGGTTTTCCACTCCACGTACTCTACCAGATTGCAACGGAATTCCCCGTCGTTTCCCTCCCCTCTTCTGTGTGACGTTCATCTCTTGGGGCTTATTTCAACAAGCGGGTGACCTGCTGAACTTTGACTTGCTGGAGTATCAATAGGCGCGGGCATGACCCATACCCGAATCGAGTGGGTGACCTGCTGAACTATCGAAGATGATATAGGGCGCAGGCGCGGACCACCGCTATGGGCCTTGTTTTCTTGCGTGATGAGCATGGATAGATGGGAGTTTAATACTGTAGTCCACAACGCGGTTGAAAAAGATGCGTCACAAACCTGATTATGCGACCTGTTGAAAGTCAACAACACGGTTGAAAAAATTCGCCGGCACCGCAAGCATGGCCTATACCCGAATCGAACAAGCAACCTGCTGAACCGATGAGCAAGTCACGAGCACATTGGGCAGGCGCGGACCTCCGCTATTGGTCTTGTTTTCCTGAGTGGAGAGTAGATTGCAGTGCGGTTTAGCGGGTTGGTCCTGTTGTGGCCGAACGAAACAAAAAAGGGCCTGGCTACAACCTATGGCCCATCCCCGAATCGAACGGGTAAGCTGCTGAATCGTTGAGAGCAAACATTGGGCAGGCGCGCGCGGACCTCCGCCACGGGTCTTGTTTTCTTGCGTGATGAGCATGATTAGATGGCAAATTACAAAACCTGGTGAGAGTCGACGACAGGGTTGAAAAACAATCCAAATTCAATGAGCCATGGCCCACGCCGGAATCGAACGGGTGACCTGCTGAACGGATAAAGCCCAGTAGTTATTGGGAGCAGGTGCGGACCACCGCAATAGGTCTGGTTTTCTTGTGCGATGATGAGCATGGATAGATGGGAAATTAATTCTGGTGAGAAATGTCAACAACGCGGTGGAAAAAAGTCGAAAAAAGTACCCGTTTGTCGCCATATATGACCCATACCCGAATCGAACGGGTGACCTGCAGAAACTCGGTTTCTACGCGTAGGCCGCAAGCGCGGACCTTCCGCCATGGGTCTTGCTTTCCCTGTGCGATGAGCATGGTAGGTGGTAGATTTGTAGCAGGCCTGTGATGAACGGGAAAAAGAACTTCCGGTTCCGGGATGTTCTATGACGCATCCCCGAATCGAACGGGTTACCTGCTGAAACTCAACAGATGAGCAGCATTTGGCACAGGCGCGTACCTTCCGCCATGGGTCTTGCTTTTCTGTGTGAGGAGCATGGGTAGATAGAATTTAAACCTGTTGAGAGTGAACAACGCGGTGGAAAAAGGAACACTTCAAAGCTGGAATGACCCACGCTCGAATCGAACGAGCTACCTGCGGCGATATACGTTTCGTACATTGGGTGCAGGTGCGGACCTTCCGCCATGGGTCCTGTTTCCCTGAGCAATGAGCAGGGGGGGTGGAGGATTTGTCGTGGCCTGCGGTTCCGGTGGACTGAAGAAAAATAGAAACTGATCCATAGACGAGATTTGTAGGACCCACGCCCGAATCGAACGAGCAGCCTGCGAAGGAGATTACATGTACCCTGGAGAATTGACTGCAGGTGCGGATCACCGGCACGGATCCTGATTTGCTCCTGGGTGGGGCGGGTGAGGGTGGAGAAGAGACTAGCGATGGGAAAGTTCGGTTCAGTTCAGGTTCGGGGTGCTTTTTTCCGAACCCCGAACCTGAACTTCGGTTCAGGTTCCGAAGATTGCTGAACCTCGAACCTGAACCTCAAGTTCAGGTTCGGTTCAGGTTCGAACGGGTTCGAACCTTATTTTTTTTCCCACCCTCGAATGGCCATAATCCGGGATGTTTTGAAGCAAATATGGGGCACTATTTGCCATATTGGTATGGAGAGGTGTCCCGGATCCTTCTTGAGAGGCTACCAGTCTTTTCTTGTGAAATAGGTACCCCCAAAAGGCCATCAGATTGACATAAACAAATGAATGTTATTAAAATCACTTGCAGATGACGGATAATTTACTCGGATGAGTTGCAATATGGCTGAGGTAGGGACAACTGGTGTTTTGATGCCCTAAATTATGGTAAAATTCACTGCCACAATCTCCTCCTTCCCCAGCTCGTATCGTCCTCAGCCTCCTCTCCTCTTGCTTGTCGACCCTCGAAACCTGTGTCTATAGTCTATCTGGCTTGGCTGTCTGGGTCTTCCTGGTCTGCCTGTCTGCTTGATGCTGCTTTTCTCGCTGGGCTACTTACTGGTGCTTGATGTGCTGCCTTCTGACCCAACTATTGTTCCTAAGTGTATTCTCTCCCTGTGTATCGATCTATCCACCATGTATTACCTAAGAGTAGTCATTGTACCTCGCCAATATATATGTTTTTTTCCCCTTTTTATCGTGGGATTAAGGAGCAAAATAAATTGTCGAAGCGGGGCGGAATAACCCGAAGTTAAACCTGTGTCTGGGTTACACGAATCACGAATCACCCGACAAACGGGTTAATAAAACCTTGCAAATTGTAACCCATACGCCGGGTGAAAAGCAAAAAATATTTGATCAAAGTCACCCGTTGGCAACCCATTTGAACCTGTGCATGTTGACCCGTTTACCGGGTTAGTTAACTAGCGAAAGTC
Organism: Mycena leptocephala; assembly: GCA_029378395.1. NCBI lineage: Eukaryota > Fungi > Basidiomycota > Agaricomycetes > Agaricales > Mycenaceae > Mycena > Mycena leptocephala. Next base: position 104,430 of record JARJLF010000055.1, on the reverse strand, counting down.
ACCAGGTTTGGGTCTTGTAGTGGCGTTGACTGGATCAACTTTGCATCACCTTGTCTGCCATGGAACTCACCGTGAGTACTACCAGTGCCGGTGTACATACTGACATCTGTCTGAAGTCGATTCAGCCACTGTGCCTCATCATTGACCGAAGACTGAATCAAATAGTTAGTGTTGCTGCGGTCAGGTTCTGAACCACTGGTGAACCTGAACCGAACCTGAACCAGACCAAAAGTCCGGCTCAGTGTCTGTGGAATTAACTGGACCGAACCGTAGGTCCAGTCCGAGGTTCAAAATTATTCAGAAATCACCAAACCGTGCTGAACCGAACCGGACCCAGCAGCAAAAAACCCCTTGAAAGGTGTCTTCCAGGCAGTAAGTTCATTCAAACACGCAGCCAGATCACATTAAACCTCTGTAGGCACAGTTTGCCAATTGTTTTGCAATTGTTCATGGATCCTAGGTGTTAAAAAGGCAACAGAAGCAATTACCCCGCCACCTGCCATCACATCAAGCCATCATGATTACAATTAGTGATACAGTTGATGTACTACTAGACTCCGACATGAGCCGAAGCCGGCTCGCAGTGAGGATAATGGAACATGAATTGAATTGAATCAAGCCATCATCAAGAAATGTAAACCCCCCTAGGACTCGGAGGCACTTGTCCTCTCTGATGAGGGATCCGACGACGACAGCGGCAAACACATTCCCCTCATGAACAAAAGAAGACCTTCGCGCGCCTCCGATGAAGAAGAAGAAGGGAGCGATGCGTCGCTGAGCTCGAACTTTTCAGCGTCGTCCAAGAAATGGACCAGAGACCGTGAATCTGTGAACGATGACTCAGGAAGTAAGTATTTCGCGTAGTACGTGCACGAATCCCGAGCCTCACCAGGGCTATCAGGTACGCAGGCCTAAGAAGATGGCTTTGCGACTGCACTGGAATTGAACTTGTTTGGAACTCCAATGGCATGCGGTGAGGGCAATACAGTCACACGTTTGAAAATGTAACGGATTGCAGTGCGGGCAAGAGAGTCACGTTGTTAGAAATGTAACTTGGGCTTGAGGGCCAATGCTTGCGCAAGGCAGAACGAGTTTGTTTCGGTTTAAACATTTCCAGGATCGTGATTCCGCCTGGAATATCCTAGGCTTTCGCGCTGCATTTAGACTGAGCGGAAGTGAAGCGGGGGAGCCTTGAGTGGCGCAGATGGTTCCGGCAAATACGATGCCGTGCCGCGTTGCCATGTTCAGACCTGTCAAACAGCGCCATCCCAAGACAAGCGCTTCTCTTATTTCTAGTACTACCACTATCTCACGCCCGTTGTGGTCACCGCTGCAAGTTGTTTGTTTGCGTATCGCAGTAAGCAGAGCTTACACTAATGTTGTGTCTATTCATGTTGACGTGCTTGCTGAGGGAAAATCCGTGGTCTATGTGATGTCATAGTCCCCGACATTCTGAATTCATGTCGGGGACTATGACATCACCCGCTCAAATAATGGTGGTGGGCAATGCCGATTAGCGATCCGTGATGGTCACGTGCAGAATCAATTGGATCAAACGCAGATTTTAGTGACTCACGACTTGTTTGTGTTCCTCCAGACACAAATTGTGGCTAAAGGCCAAAGCTTGGAGGCAAGGTTGTAGGGAATAACATGTTAATTGTGGATATGAAAGGGTGGAATATTTGGGTGCCATAAAACTATTTAAAATCCACAGTTCATAGGCTCGTTCCATCTTTTTGAAACATTCACTCAAAGTCAAGGTACAATGTACGGGTTGTCAAATGTACACATTTGAATATATTTTGGCTTAAAATGGACTATACTATCAATTGGATGATTTTTGCTTCAAAAAACTGGAAGTTCAACGTTTGTGAGATAAAGATATGAATTAATTGGTGGCTGGGGATGCGGTCCAAATAGGGAAGAAGTGATCGGAGTTGCATCAGCGCCCGCAGATTTTCGTCCCTTAAACCTCAAAATTTGGTATGACTTGGCTGGTGATATTTGTTCAAAATATGCACTGGTATGACGTCTCCGTCTCGGATTTTTGATTTCCGGCAGTAGGCCATAATATTGTGTAATTTGTGTCAAAAGTTGGCCAATAGTGCTGATCACAGGGGAAAATCGGGAAAAACAGGACGGAGACATCATAGCCACATATATTTCCAGCACTTTTTCTGTTTTGCTCAGACCAGTATCTTGGAATAAGAGGCCGAAAACCTGCGGGCGAGATCGGGGTCACTTTTTGAGCCGTTCAGATCCCGTGACCAGAGCGTGGGAACCCAATTTGGCAGCCGTCAATTGCCCACCACCACTTGAAATAAATCTTGGCTCAATTTTTTAAGCGTATCAATCTGGACTAGGTCTCAGTCTATCTAATCCGGTAGTGCTGAGATCTGGTATTGCATTCACAACTCATGATTTTTCGTAGTCTGTTAACAGTCCCCAACGCCCTCGCTGATCAGCGTCCGGATTCGTACGGAGGCGGAACGACGAGAAATGTGACTGCGTGCGTGGTTCAGTCTCTAGCGTATACCACGGACACGACTTTTTTCTCCCCGCACTGATGAAGCACCAGTTTATCCGGAAGAGATTGGATATTGACCTCATGAATACAATTTGAACCAGTGGTGATTCCGTCGTGGAACCACATGCTGCCATCTTTCGCAATAAATCTGGAGGTAAAGTGATTCTGTCCGCCGTATATGATTCCGCGCTAGACTCGTCACCAGTCTGCCACGGCAATTCTTCAGTGCAAGCACTATGCCGTAGGCAGACTGGTACAACTCGGGACACGCCAAAGGGCTGAGCCCGGAGTTTGAAATTCTTGGGTGGCGCCGATGACGGCAGATGACGTCGTTCACGGTGATGTCGGTCCGAAAGTAAGTTTCTCAATTAAAACTGGCTCTCGCGCGCAGACTCTCTGGGGGTAAAATAAAAAATCTGAATAGACAGAAGTGTAGCTATGAGCCTTACATCCCTACCCCTCCTTTGAACTGAAAAGAAATAATTAAATTTGATGCCATAACGATGGAAATGGAAATTTTCAAACTCCGCGCTCAGCCCTTTTAACGCTCCCGAGTTGTACCAGTCTGCCTACGGCATACTAGTAGTGCTTGCACTAAGTATTGCCGTAGCAGGCAGACTGGTTACGAGTCTAATTCCGCGCAGCTTGAGGATTACGGGTGCTCCCGACAAATTAAAAGTGATATGCTCGTCAAATATCAGCCTTTCGTGAGTGATGTCAATCAGCATTATCGAAGGGACATCTCTCAGCGTAGCATTCATTCCAAGTCTTGTTGACGTGCCGTTTGATGCACAGGTCGGGCATCGTTGCCTTCCTTTTCCCAAGTATTCGGCCAACCATTCCTGGAGACGGACGCCAGTTGGATATTGATGCCTATCACTCAATCCGGAGGTCAAGTAAGATTCCAGCATGCCATATGTTTGCCCGTCCATGTAACCACATTTAGAACAGCTTTGTCTGCCGAGCCCATAATATTTGCAGGGCAGAATAGCATTTGCAATTCGATCGATGGACGTGAAATTGGCTCCATATGGTAAGGAATCCGGGTTCGTGGCATGCATTCCTCTCCTAACAGCATTTCTTGCCTGTTCGAATGTTATTCTTCCGTCCATTACCGAGCTCATGGACAATCCAAAATTACTCAGATGTCCACTCAGGTATGCAAACGAAGCTGACCATCTCACCAAATATAGTGAGCGTTGCATCGTAGCCACAGCTATAACTACTGCTGTCCCAGATTAAACCCAATGGCTTTCGACGGAGAATCATGCCTCGGAGTGTATTGTCCACGGAACGGGTCGCGCTCTCTTGTTTCAGCAGCTCATCTTGTTCTAATCTTCTTTGTTTAGCTTTTCGCTCAACTTCTTCAGCCTCCACTGCCGCATTTTTCCTTTTGTTTTTTCCTTCGATGGTGGGTCACCATTCAGTGTAGTTGACCGATTCCGGGACGCGCGGGCCCATTGACGCATTCCATTTCATAGCTGGGTGGAAATGTGCAGGATCTCGGTGGTCAGATTTCCATGCATAAAATGACCTGATCAAACGGCGACGATACAACCCGGTGACAGATCGTGGAAGTTTGCCTTTATACCTTAACCTTGTAATCTCATCTAATATTTCTAGCTCACGAAGTTCCTGGCGCAAATGGCCATCCATTCCAGAGGTAATTTTCTTCGCTGAGAAACCCTGAACAATTACGGTGCCTTTCGCAGTGAAACCTCGAGACAATGCCACATAACACGATTTGTGATCTTTGCAGTAAGTAAATTCGACCGGATTCTCTGCCCTGGACTTGCCCTGAGACCCGAAATTCAACAGGCATACTACTTGTTCCCGCAAGACGGACAAAAGTGTATCGTCGGATAGAAGACATGTAATCTGGGTTATTTTCTGTACAAGTGGGACGACATTTTCAGGCAAGTCGGCAATCTGAATTTTCCTCGGCGGGTTGACCAGTCGGACAAAAAGTGTGTCTAATATTCTCTGGCCTGCAGGACCTTCGGATGCATGCCATCCGCATACAACTGCTTCTTGCCCTTTCATTATACAAAGTTCAGTGGCATCATTTGCCCGCAGCATGATTGGCATTCCAATGCACAAGGATAGCTTACCAGGTATAAATTCATTCGTCGTGGATGGAGGTGCATCCCACAATTTCTTTTGCAAGGATAGAGTCATTTTTTTAATGTCAGATTGAACACAAGTTTTCCATTTCGATTTGTCCACCGACCGCGCATTTATTCTGTCAATAGAACAGAAGTCAACCAAGGTTTGGTTAGTGTCTCGTGCAAACCGTTCGGCTCCCATTTTGTTCAACATATCCTTTTGACTGTTCCTGCCGGTGATGACACGTTTCTGGTATTTAACTTGGGATTCTCTGGTCGGAAGCCAGCAATCCGGGACTCTAGAAACACAAGATCGTCGGGTGTACATGCGCCATACCGCATATTTACTAGGGATCCGCTGAGGCGCAATGTGCTCGCGAAGCAGACACAGCTAAAGGCGATCGCATAATCTTGCTTACGCATTTCCTTTTTTGGAAGCTTTTTTGTTCGTTCCCGTTGGACCTGATTTTTCTACCAGTCGAACAGTAACATAATGCGCATCGCTTGGTGCAGATTTCATTGAGATTCACTCAGAATTGAATGACTTTGGAGGCATTCTTTCCTTCAAGGCCTGTCAGCTGCCTACATACGTGTTTACTCTTGTTTCCTGCATATTCTATCCCTCCCCCTCGTCACGTGTTAGAGTAGAATTGCTTCGCTTCGCTCGCAATCAAGGCACATCGCAATTTGTCATCTTCGGGGGTCTGTTCCTGCTGTCTCATATTTTGGCGCAATATAACCACAGTGTTAAACTGATGCCATAAGATTTTTCCGAGGACGGCGTTCTGACTTCTTTGATCCATAGCATCGGACACCTGTAGAGTCACCTTTCCACTGTGCAGTGATGGGCCGGACATCGGTGGTAGTTGGACAAAGTCACCAGCAACTATCATGCTCAGAGATCCGAAGGAATCGTCATGTACGTTCCGAGCTTTTGCCGCCTGGGTTGCAAGCATCTGAAAGTCGTTACAGGAAACCATGGAAATCTCATCCAGAAAGACATAATCGACGCCTTGTAATCGCTCATTTACTGCAGCCAAAGCCGTCCCGTCATTTCTTATTCCCTGAACATCGTCGTGATTCTTGCTTTTGGACTCTCTGGGTATTTTAAACACCGAATGGTAGGTGGATCCGTTCAACAATGCGGCTGTAGACCTAGTTGGACCCAAAATGATGTACCTGTGTTCTTCTTTAATTTTCGTTGTTTGAAGAATTCAATGATCCCTTTCAGAACCTGTGATTTACCTGTACCTCCCATCCCGCCCAAGTACATCCTCAATGGAAGTAATTGTGCCCCAGAGGCATGGTTGGTGACAATTCTAAATGCTCTTGTCTGCTCGATGTTTTTCGGAGTGCTTCACACAGAATCAGCCTGTACTGGTGAGGAACATTCTTGAACAATAATGACCTACGCCTCAAGGAACCGGGATATACGGCCGGCCCCGGTCGATTCCAAGGGATTTCAGTGCGCAGTGCACTGACCGGCGATCTCGGCGATCAGTGACTTGGTATTTTGTCTTGTCCGGTCGAGATATAACGGACGCAGTCGTCAATGTCATCCTCGCATGCCATGGCCTTTGGCGCCGGTCCTGGTCCCTGGACCGCACACCAAACGGTACAGAACCGCGAGTGTCGTGCTCGCAGACTCCCCGAGAGGTGTGCAGCACAGGACCAACCGGCGCATGTCAGGGGCAGATGGTAGTCGGGATCAATAGGTGAGTATCACAACGTCACAGTGACATGTGGATGTGTGTTTGCCCAGATTCTCCCTCGAGCGCCTTGCTTCGTCCCTCATTGCATCGTCTACGCCATCGCTTCGACATCGCCCATGAATCCTTCTTTCAACCCCTCTCTACGCGTTGCATGGGCATATCACCCGGCAGGACAGCCGTCCCCGACTAAGATCGCCGGCGCACATGCGATCAAATGCGAGGACTTATTAAGCCGTGTTTCATTCGCGCAGCGCAAGAGGAAATCTGCGATGAAAGCAACGGTCATTCTGCCACTATCACAGGAGGAGATCGAAATATCTTCTACCGACGTTGAGGCATTTCAAACGGATTTTGAGCACTTAAACCTCGTTTGTACGCAGAATCAGATAATGTGTGCTTCAATCTCGAAAACGATACTGCGAAGGCGGTCCGGGCAATCTCCAGGTTGCTTCTGGAAAGCACGTTCTCATTGCTGATGGAAAATTCTGCACGGTCCGTCTTCGTGAGTAGGAAAAACAGTGTCCCCTTCTTCGGAGACGCCAAGGGAGAGATATTTTCGAACGGAATTATCCCGACGGCCATTCAGACAGGAGGCAGGAAGATTGTTGATAGCATCTAGCAGTTTCTCCATATCTTCGTGCGTGGTCGTGGCGGCCATCTTTGAGAAGTTTGATGCGCTCTGAGGATGTGATTGAATGTCCGCTACTATCGCGGTCCACGGACCGATGATGCACGCTGGAGGGTGCCGTAGATGGTGAACAATCCAAAATTGATGGCCGAAATCAGGACTTCTAGTTGTTCGCCGTATTCAATTATGTTTGAATATGCCGAACCCGTATCGTATTAGATAGGATGCGCATGACCCGCACACGGCTTTCGGCACTTGTGCAAAGCCGTGCGGGATTTTTTTTTATCAAGTTTTTATAAGTCAAGTAGCGCTATTCTACCTCGAACCATGTATTCATGGCCCACCTTACACTTCTGCGGTATTGCTGAATGCGTCTGGGAAGGCAAGCGTGGGAAATGCCGTACTTTGACGGCAACACTCCTCTTACTCTGCTTTGTCTCGCCCACCGTGCGATGACATCACACATGCGTCAATGGATTGATGCGGCTCCCTTCAAGTTAGAGCCTGTTCGGCTGCGAGATGCAGATGCAGATGATTGCCTTATTGAGTAGTCGTGGTAAGATCCAACGGAATGTAACCTCGAGTAACACTGTGACCCTTTGTGACCCTTTGTGACCCGACGCGTCTCTCTTCATTACAAGTGCACGGCGGTGAACATATGCGCAAAAAATGTCGGAAACAACAATCGCACCCAACCCGCCTGGACCGGACCTCGCAGAATCAGGCAATGCTGCCTGGCTGCATGCCGATTGCATCGCCCTGCTCGAGCACCTTGTCCTCAACAAAGCCAGCGGGGGCGACAATGGGACCTTCAAGATGCCCACCTTTCGCAGTGCCGCCGAGGCTGTTAATAGAGTTTTTGCAAAAGCCGTATGAGTCGTATGTGGCTTTTGGGTATTGTGCAAAGCCGCAAGGAATTTCTTGGTTTTCTCTGAATTAAACTTCATTATTATACTCCTAAACTTCAATTCAATGCCTGAAATGTGCATGTGTTGGATATCAATGGAACCCACGCGAGGGGCGTACGAAATGGCGTACGAAAGCCGTGGCCCATGTGAGATGAAAATCCGGGTGGTGCATTGATGCTTCATTTCGTCGACCACAAACGACAAGCATGGACCAGAGGCTGCAGAAGACTCAAATTACATGTAATCCATTGAAATGGGTACCCTTCCAGCCTTCGATTTATTAGATAGGTTGCGCAAAAGCCGCACAGCCGCATGCGGCTTCATGCGGCTTTTTGGGCATTGTGCAGAGCTGCGGCCTTTTCTTCGCTGGTCTTGGTTCTTTTCTATCGAAATACTATTTAATGCCTCCTGAATCTCATATTCCACTCCCGGGAGTGTTGTGTTTTGGATGTGCACTCGTGGGAGGCCGGATTTTTCAGGCATCAAAAAACATCACTCACCTTTCCCATACTTTCATATATGCCACGCAGCAGCGATAGTGCCCAGGTTATTCCCTCTCCCCACAGTGCCTCTCCTTCACCTCAGGTACACTTATATTACAATAGTTGATCGACACCTCGCAGATTTCAAATCTGCCGTGCGGCTTTGCACAATGCACAAAACCCGCATGCGGCTCGTGCGCAACCTATCTATTATTTTTCTGCACGGCTTTGCACAATACCCAAAAGCCGCATACGGCTATTTTGGGATCTTGTAGGCCAGAAATTGCAAAGGTATCCCCTGTGGATCGACATAGATCACAAGAGTCGCCCAAACAGGTCTGTTTATTCTACCAGAGTATGTAAAAATTGTAAATTAAGCATAAAGTTATTAATAATATCTCCGAATATGGTAGCTCCGATTCTCCCGGAGGATCTTCTCACTGCAAATTCGGATCATCCTGCAAGTTCTGGGCTCTGGGAGTAAGAAACCTCCGGGAAATGCTTTACCGGAAGTGTTTCAGTCCACCCGAGGAGAATCTTATCCGAATCCAACCAGGCGTCGTCGGTGGGCCATCATACTTTATCCGATTTTTGAAACTGGCATTGGGACCCGAACCTTGATTTTTTATCCCGAATTTTGAGCATTTTTTTATCCGAATTCAAAATTTTGCCCAACAGGCATTTCAAGTGATTGTCTGGGGTCCTGCACTTATCTTCATCGCTTCCTGGACTGGTTCTATTGCACAAGGGCTGGGAGTTCTCCATGCTAAAGCAAACAGATGCAATTGAACGCCGGCGTGGCGTGCCGAGACTTTGCTGCGAAAGACGAAACAGTAAATTGAACCCTGTGGACCCATTTCAGCTATGATTTTGACCAGTTCTTGTTGGCGTGATAGCCTGCGGATCTTCAGGTCGAACTGTCCCCTCATTTTATTTTTTAGTGCCCTGGTGACTGGGTCTTGCTGGCGTTAGCCCACGAAATTTCAGGTCGAACTGTCGTGCCGCGGCTTTTTACGGCGGCCAGCGGCATTTACTTAGAATTTAGCCACCAGAAAACAAGTCCAAATCCGAGCATTTTTGCGTGAGCTATGCCTTGCAAACCATTCATTTGTTTCAATTCAATTAATGTGATTTGTTGATTGAATTGATGTGCATCGCCCCCAAGCCATTGAGGTCACGAGTTTCAAAATGTGGACTGGGAATGAGCATGGCTCGCTCAATACGGCTCCAAACCCACTGGTCTTGGGGGCAATCCTACTCAGAATTTAGCCAGCATTCCAGAAAACAAGCCGCCATCCAAATCCGAGCATTTTTGCATGAGCTATGCCTTGCAAACCATTCATTTGTTTCAATTCAATTTAATGCGATTTGTTGATTGAATTGATGTGCATCGCCACCAAGCCATTGAGATCACGAGTTTCAAAATGTGGACTGGGCATGAGCATGGCTCGCTCAATATGTCTCCAAACCCACTGGTCTTGGGGACCCTTGTCCGCCATCTCCTTGATAGCTGCCACCCGAATCTTACTCACGACCGCAGTGTCGTGTTCGTTGCACGCAGCACCATCAGGAGTCTGGTTCCGGATGGCTTCACGTTCGGCTGCGTCCTCGGAGCTCCGTCGAGAGTGACCTCCTCGACTTGTGTGGCGCTGACTTCTACTTTCACCGTACGCTTCTTGCGTGTTGGTTGCTTGGTGAAAAATGAAAGGATCATCTACATAATGCTAAATGAGAAGGGATCTGCGAGGTCAGTGGGAGTGTTGTAGTATACAGTAGACCTCGCGTCCAGTCCAAATGGGGACCCGTCGGGTCGGAGGTCGCGTTTGGTACTGTTTGGTATGCGAGGGAGACGTGGTGGCCGGCGTTCCTCCGCCCAAAGTGGCATCTGTTCTCCATCGTTTAACTCGGCGTCTTGGGCAGCGCAATTTAATGGCTCAGTCCAGCCATTGGTGCGAGCTCAGGTAGACGAGCCTGTGAGTAGGCCTGAGTGGGAGGCAAGGAGCAAGAGCACAGTCATGATCTGAGCCCTCATGTGTAGATTAGATTAATCTACACTGCCACATCTCGGCTCCTTGATCTCGACGCGCGTCCAGCGTCCTCCCTCAGCCTCCTTCCCTCGTTCTTCACGCGTTTTTGGGTCCCCACCCTCCCATTCCCTCTTTCTCTTCCCACGCTTCGGTTGCTTCGGGTCTGAGACCCTCGGTTGCCCTTGTGTACCGGTCCGGCCGTGCCCGCGTCCCGTTTTCCCCCGGCTTTCCCGCTGGCTCTCTGGAAAAGCCGCCTCCATCAGGCAAAAAGATTTTACTACTTTGCTACCAGCAAAAATTACTGACGGCTCGTAGGACCGATAGCTCTCGTAGCTCGCTGCTGATGCTCCGTAGCTTTCAGTAGCTCGCCATAGCCATCTGGCTCCGATCGGTATCATCTGATAGCCGGCGGCCACTCGTTGATACACTCCAGCTACGGCGGGTTGAGGATGATATTTACACCCCCACAATAAATTGATCTCTCAAGGGGAAATAGAGAGTACTGACAGGTATAAAAGGTACAGTTGGCCAGTAATGGTAGAGATGTGTGCCATATCCAAAAACTAGGGTAATTGGGGCAGTATCACAAGCGCTACAGCTGTCCTGCCGGAAATCAGGGTTTTTTGTGGAAAATTTATGGGAGCAGAACACAAAATGAAGGAGCCCATTTAGTGCAGATTTTCGGTGCGATTCCAACGCGCCATATCCCGAGGGGATCCCCCAAAAATTGCGCCTAGGGCAGCTGTCCTAAGGAAAATGTCCCAAGACAGAACAAAATGTCGACGCCCTAAGTTCCGCAAAGAGCTGTAAATTACACACCCCACTGGCATGAGAAAGACATGCCACCTCCACTGGCATGCGTAAAACACACCACCTGCAACCATGGAAATTCAACACACACGTCCAATATTGATAAGTTCACCACCCCAGGGAAATTCACGTAGCTCGAGAAACCAACTTTTTGTCCACTGCCTACAAAAGTACCCAAGTGCAAATCAGCAATTCCAAAATAAAACCCCACGAACCTGGTTTGGTCCTTCGATTGGCAACTTGGATTAAGGCCATTAGGAGGGCCACAGACACTTCAACGGGCACCAATACACCCCGGGAGGGCTTCGATGGCCTTGCATTTATTTAAGTAATTTTTCGATCATTTTGAAGCACGTGCTTCAATGACTGTTGAATTTCGGCCATTATTGTATTTTCCATTCATTTCGAAACACGTGCTTTTGGCCTGCATCATTAGCATATACTTATTTTCCCATATCTTCAATCCTGCCCCATTTAGTTGTCTCTGCTGTTCAACTCCAAAATCTACAGCTAACTGCTAATTAGTCTCATACAAACTGTCATTACATTTCCCACCCTACGCCGCGCAGCTCGATTCTCCATCCCGAGAAGCGACAGCCACCTTAACATCGTACAGGCGCTAGTGGCGCCGAGATTTTTCGGCACAAATGATGAGAGTGGTTGAAGTGTGACGCAAACGGGTGGTGACACCCTGTTAACAGCTGTTTGGATGACTAGAGTAAGTTCTCCTCTGATCGCGATGACTCCCACTGGCGCGCGGCGCAGACAACCTCGCCCTCCAGGACAGAATGCCCCGTTGAAAATAATGAAAGGCCTTTTGCAATACCGGCAGGATGCCCATGGGGAAGACTTGGCTCAAGGTCTGATAGTCAGAAACATCGATGATAATGAGACGTCTGCGAGTAAAGCCTGCTTGTCTGTACCTTCAGACCTATCTCACTTGACTTGCATTGAGGAGCATCACCTGCAGGCTGCATTGGCTACTAGCACAGTCCGGATCCCTATCCCTGGTTCAGTTCAGCTCGTCGCCAATTATACGGAGCTGTATCCTAGTGATAGATGGTTGGACCCTTCGACATATGTCCAGTCAACAGAAACCATCTCCGAAGCATGTTCTGCGGCTCTGATTGACCATGACTATACATATTACATGGACGAGACCGACGAAAAATGGCTAGACGACACAAACAACGGCTGTTGCGTTGAAGAACCAATTGTTCATGAGCGGCGGCGGGATGCACTCCGATATTAATCAGTGCAGACGAATTTGAGCTTGTGATGGGGTTCGAGATTTTAACTGGCCCTAAGCTTAGGGTCAGACTCATCATCCATTCCCCCTTGCCCATACATTATCACTGACTGTATTATTAGTCCCAACACCAACTCTCGGATTTCTCTTTTTTCCAACCATTCTTTCAAGCTCCTTTGCATCCCGATACATTCGCGTCGCACGTTGTGCCGGCTTGGGTCCCGCCACCCTCGGTCCTGACATCGATTACTGTCATCATCCACCAGCACTGGCAGCAAAGTCGCTCGTTCCGAGGTGGACACAAAATATTTCCTTTGCTCAATGTATGTTGTTTTCGTCTGACTTGGGGGCTAACACCTACACAAGTACTCCTCACTCACAGAATGACGCGAGAGATTGCATCAACGACGCCTATGTGTGTTTTCGTAACACCCTCGTGCATAGAACGCGATCCCAAAGCTTGATAGCTAGTGGCCACGGGCAAATTGGGTGGCTCCGGATGGATTTTTCCGACCGACGCCTGGCCAATAAACATCAGAGTAATCCACACATACAAACACGGACGGAAAAGGAACCAGCATATGCAACAGAAGGAATAACAATCTCTCCACCGTCGATCAAGGAGAAAACAGAACAGAACAGAATGGGAACGCGAATCACAATTCCCTTAAAACAGCCTCCAGTATTCCGCAACCCGTGCACACTGCCTTCCACTCACCTCCACTCCCGATGGCCCCCAAAGCGGCTGGCGACGACGGTAACGCGAAGTGGCAGGACAAGGAGTGCCTGGGGATGCTGAACAGTCTGATTGAGAAGAAAACGAGCGCCCAGAGCGGCAACGGCTGGAAGCCAAGCGTTGGCCAGGACTCGTCGTCATTGTACAAGCTATCGACCCGGATGCCAAGCCAGTGAAGGACAAGGAGAAACTCATAACGAAGCTAAAGAACGTGCATGATTGGTCTCGTCTGGAGGCTGCAGACGCGCTGATTTTTGCGGCAGCTTCAAACCACCTTTGCATTGTATCTTTTTTTGTGAGAAGTTTAGCGGTGCTGGATGGGACGATGATAAGATGTGCATTGCGGAACCGGAGTATATCGCGGTCTTTCTCAAGGTGTGTAGTCTGCGTACTGCCTTGTGTGCCGCTTACAACTATCCCGCCAGACACAAGGAAAGAAATACGCGTGCTGCTTCAAAAAGCCTTGCCCTTTCTACAAGGAACTTGACCAGGTCTTCAACGGCCTCGTAAACCGCGCAACCGGTGACCATGTCGTCCATCTAGGCAGCCAGAAGAAGACCCATCGCAGGAACAAAGAAAACCCTCCCGTGGCCGGTCCCAGCTCGAACGTGAACACCCCCGACTCCCCGGACCATGATACAGCCGCACGCGCACCTATGGCGGCGCTCAGTAATGCACACAACGAGGAAGATGGTGGAAGCCAGGCGGGCCTGTTTGATGACGAGCTCACGGCGGTGCGTGTTTTAGCCCTGCATACATTCCTCAGCTAACTTGCATGCAGTCTCCCCCAAAGTCCCGCAAGCGTACGCGTGCCGAGAGTGACGATGAGGACGATACGGATCCAGCCGACCCCAAGGGCAAGCGCCGCCGCTGCCACAAATCCGACTCGAGCAGCGGGAGCGTTGCGCGCCGCAACGCTGAGGCAGGAAGCCAGCTGGCACGCTCCGTCGACGGGCTCTCCGCAGCTATGGCGAAACGCATTGTCACCGCAAACGACGTCTCCTATTTCGACGACATTATGGCTATTTTGAATGAGACCAACCTCCTTCCCCACAACCCCTGCGGTGAGGCCTTCAACATCGTCTCGACCGCGCTTACATCCTCCCACGCCCGCGCACGCATTTTTATTCTGACCAAGGACGACACGCACCGCAAGGCTATGCTTCGCAACATGCTTCAAGATGCCCACTTCGAGCTTCCGGACGATTATTAGGTTCGTGATTTGTGCGTGCTCAACGAATCATTCTTAGCTCCCACTAGTTTCTCTCGCATTCCGCTTTCTCAATTGCAACTCCAGCTGTTTATCTCTCGTACGCATCACGCATGCTACTGTAGCGCATTCTGTACTGCACTGTATCCATCACAAAGCATTGAAATCAAATCTGTATTGTTCGAAATCGTCGTTTATTGCAAGTCCGGGTGCTCCAATAGATATACATTCCAAATTGCTTGCACTATTCTATCTCTACGTTCTTCCGCGCGTGTTTTCTCAGCTGCACTCAGCGCCGGAGCATCATCTGCGTCCTCGTCGTCGTCGTCTCCCCCTCGGAAAAATGGGTTCCCATCGATATCGTATTCATCGTCCTCGTCAAATTCGTCCAACGGTTCGTGCAAACGAAGGAAATTGTGTAGCGCTGCCGCTCCTCCCACTATCAGTGCCTGCTGGTGATATCTCATCTCTGGCCACGCGGTGAGGACCTGGAAACGGCGCTTCTTCACCCCAAAAACTCGCTCGATGACATTGCGCAGCTGAGCATGCCGGAGATTAAACAACTCTTCCCGATCTTGTGGCCTGTGATCAACATGAGCATGGAATGGACTCGACATTTCAATCAACCCATACTGTTGGTTACCGTGTTTAAACTCCTTCAAATGATAACGCTTCGCGCGGTAGGGTGCCAAGAGCATGTCGCAGTTGGCGAAACCGGCATCGGCAAGGTAGTAACACCCGGCAGGCAACGAGAATCCATTCTGACGCGCCACATTGAATAGCATCCCGTCTGCTGCAGTGCCTTCGTAGCCAGGCATCACATAGACAAAACACATTTCGAAGTCGCAAGCCGCGAGGACGTTCTGTGTTACTGCACCATGTCGATCGCGGTACCGAGGGATGTGCTCTTCAAGTGCATAGGCGAGCACATGAACACCATCGATGGCGCCATGGCAGTATTTGAAGAATGGATACCATTTGGGATTATAGAGAATCTTGTCCGGGGTTTCATTGGCTGGTGTTGGTACATACTTCTCGTAGAATGCGCCCGTGAGATGCTGCAGACCTCGATTGAGATATTTGCTGATGGTGTCGCCAGACCGTTGAAATCGTTCCTGCAATTCTCGCTGACTGCTCCCATGGACCATCCAGTATACAAGAATAGCGAGCTGCTCCTGCGCCGAGACATGACGGCTGTCTGCGAGATCACCGAGGCCGATTAGCTCGACTGCCAATAGTGCGAACTGCAATGCCGACATTCCCAATGCACGTCGACATCGATCGGGATGTCCAACCAGTATTTCATCCAGCCAGGTTTGTCCAGTTAGAATCGAAGTGTGCATAGCTCGAGGTAGAGGCCTTTCCAGCGCAAGGAGCTCGGATCCGAAGAAGACGACCGCGATGGCGGCGGTAGCAATGGATGAACGGCACCGCTGGATGGCAGATTCATGTGTAGTCCGCTGTCGGATGGCGTACATTGAGAGGCAGGGGCATAGAAGAGGCAGAAGTGGTGTATGGACGCTGCACAGAACGCGAAGTACGGAGTCAAAGGCAAAGACGTATAGTGTGACGGCGTGTGACAAAAATCTTATCTACAAATTTATCTGACTTTATCCCGTACCCGATCAGGCCCTCATGAGTGTTTGGCTGGCATTTGGTGGTGGGAGCTGCGGGGGAAAAATATTCCAAAAAATGGGGATTAAATACGATTAAATATGATTGATTATCCTACGATTACAATACATTATGATACCCTTACGATTAAATATCCACCGAAACCTTAAGATTATATTACGATTACAGTACATTATGGTCGGGAGGTGTATTTAATGATCATGTTCCAGCCTTAGAAAGGATTTCTGGCAACTTAGGGAGATTCTGAGGAGACAGAAATGTAGGGAGGATGCTTAGAATTCCCTAAGACCTTTACCCTGAATGAAAAGATGATCAATTAGATTTTTTAGGGCAGGCGGAAAATCAGCCAAATTTGGCATGATTTGTCATCACCGCGTCGCGTCTCCTTTTCTTCGCCTGGCCTTGCCCACCATATCTTCACGTCTCTTGACACGCCGACATGTCAAGCAGACCAGCAAACACTCCCCAGTCACCTCAGACACCACGCCGTCGTCCGTTTTCACCCATTGCACCTCGGTCACCCGACACTCCTCGAAAGCGCATACCTCCGCGCTCGACACGTCTTCAGGGCATCAAAGATTGGAAATTCTCGGTTGAAGAGACTCGAAAAATGGTTATTGAGAAGCTCAAGCTCTCTTACATCCCCGATGACTGGCAAATTCATCTCATTATCCGTATTCTTCGAGGCTACGACTCAATCTTTCTTGCCGGGACCGGCTATGGAAAAAGTCTGGTTTTCGAGGCAGTTGCAGTCCTAGGTGGAAAAAAGAAGTTACAATCATCATTTGTCCTCTCAAAGCCTTGGAGGCAGACCAGGTACGGAGCATTATGCCGGTATTCAATATTGTAATCAAACTCACTTCTGCGGCATTTTCAGGTCAAGCAGGCCTCTGAAAAGGGGATCCCTGCGATTAAAATCAACGAGGAAAACACCAATGACCCCGCCGTTTGGAAGAAGGCTGAAAAAATGCTCAGCTCGTCTATATTTCCCCTGAAATGGCGCTTTCTGACCGTTTTGGGAAACTTTGGATGGATGTAAAATTCCGCAAACGTGTCAATGCTCTAATCGATGAGGCTCACTGTATCGATGAATGGGGCGAGGAATTCCGGCCAATGTACCGGCAGCTTCACCGCCTTCGGAGTTTCACCGGCCAGGAGGTACCATTTGTCGCATGTACTGCTACATGTGCGACAAGTACCTTTAACATTATTTGGAACTCCCTGGGCTTTGGACATCGGCCATTCTGGGGTCTAGATGCTGGCTCCGACCGCGCAAACCTCTTTTTCCGTACCCGAGCACTTACCAACATCCACGACCCCATCCTCGACGTCTTAAATCTCTTGCCGGCAGATCTTGATGACAAATCAGATCCTTCTTGCGTCCCGAAAATATTAACCTACCACAGCTCTGTGGCGGGTACTGGAAGTAGAAAAGCTGCATGGAGACGTGCCCTACCTGCACATCTACGTGACTGCGTCGTTTCTTACTCGTCAGAAATCTCGGAGGCCGCAAGGAAGGATGTTTGGGAGGGTTTCTTGTCTGGCCGCTATCGGATTCTTTGCGCCACGGACGCAGCTGGCATGGGCTGCAATGTACCAGATGTCGATTATTCAATCGTTTTGAGTGCCCGAGGTCCCTTGCTGTCCTTGTGCAGCGGTGGGGACGTGCCGGTCGGAGTCGGAAGGGTATTGGGACATGTATGTTTTTTGTGCAAAAATGGGCGCATCGGCCAGCACCTCCAGAAGTTGGGCTTGCAGTACAGCGGGTGAAAGGGAAGGATAAGTTGGTGATTGAGCCGCAACACGGCCGCGCGCGCGAAACTCGGGCCAAATCTCGAAGCATTCATTAACTCCGGGACATCCACGGAAGGCAAGTCGTTCCCCACATCAGTCGATGTACGAGAGGTTGATCTATATTATTCATAGCGTGCTCCCACGTCTTCGTGTCAAAGCTCTTCCGCCCGGACACAGGTCTCGACATTTACACAAGCTTGATGGATCCCATCGCCTCCCAGTCTGGACCCATGTCACGCGGCTCTCCACACGAACTCAGCTGGACGGTTCTCAGTGGTCCACCCCCAGAGCGCTGCTGCAATCATTGCAATCCGGATCTACTTGACTGGTGTCAGCCTTCTAACTCGCGCGATCCGCGTATTCTGAATTGATTCTTCTGAAGTACGCATCTGAATTTATCCATTCTCTTCCACCTCCACCATCCCGCCCTTCATCTCCCTCATCTGTTGTTTCGGATCCTGCCACCGTGGCTTCGCAAGAGTCAGCAGATTTTGAACCGGTCAAGGGCAAATAAACCGTTTCAAAAGAGGATAAAGCCACGCTGCGTGAACTGCAATATTGTTAGTGGATCAAAAAACTGCCCAAACATCGCAAACACCATTCTCAACCTATTGTTGGCAGACTAAAAAACCGCCTAAACGTCGCAAACCCCATTCTCGACCACCAGCATATTCCACATATTTTCCGAGGTGCCAAAAATGAAGATGGGAAGCAAATACACCTTCTCAGGACTTCACAAAATTTAACCCAGAAGAGCTGTTGTGCCACGTCGACCAATATTGTTGGCGGACCAAAAAACCGCCCAAACAGACTGAGGGAAAGTGGGGATGGTTGTTGAGTGCACTCAAGTCAACTAGACGCGTTGGGTGCGTGTTTTTCCCTCTCTTTTTTGAAATATCCTTGAATGAGGGCAGAATCATTATGCTTATTTCCCAAGTGATGATTCAAGCTTGTACACAAATTGGATGTGCGGGGTTTGCCAGGACCAGTGCGCAAGCTAGAAGCGGAAGTAAATTATAGATTCAGTCAGTAGAGTTGAACAGTAGTAGAAATACTTTTGGCTTATCCTAATGTATCCTGTATCCCCATATCGCTTTTATTACCTTCTGGAGACATACAATTGTCGAGGGATCAAAGAAAAATGTTGTGGGCGGCAGCTGTGGAGATGCCGCGAAGCCGGGATCAAAATTGATGGCCGACCGAGGGGAGGGGGGGTCCTGAATCTTGGCTTAGAAAACGAGTGGATATACGTTTTTTGAAAGTTGATTCCCCCTTGGTTCCATGCACCCGGTGCAAGCAAGTAACAGGATGCCGCGGTGTGGATTGGCGGAAAATGCACTTTTATGCGCGGGAAAGAGTGCTTGGGACAAGGCTTGGGAGAAGTAGATAGCACGACAAGTAATAATTTTGGGCTCCCGCAAGAATCCTTGAACTTTACCCAGTTTCCCGCATTCTTTCCTTTTTCGATTTCTTTTTCGCGATTTCCCCCTTTTGACGGCCCAGCGGTCCCAGCCATATGGTCGGAAAGCCGAGGCGTTGGCCAGCTGCGTGCCCACCTCTTTAAGAAACTCAGACATCAACCAACACCACGTGTACGCCGGTAACTTCAAACGCCGAGGTTTACGGCAGAAATCTCGCTTATGATACGGACTTGGCAGAATTCTTTTGCATACCCCATGCCTTGAAACCTCTGCAGCCAACCTCGACGGTCCAAGAGGAGTTGACCAACGCAGGCAAGAATCATTCATGTACTTGGAAGCCTTCTTGTTGTAACAGTGCACTGTGGTGGCATGCCTCTATTAAATTTCGCCACATTGGCCTATTTTCCTGCGCTCTACAAACCTGGTGCAATCTTAAGAAAGGAGACAGGAGATTGTTCGCAATGCAGAATGATGACCAAGGACTCTGAATTACAACAACTTTCTCTGGAAAAGTGGAAAAGGACAGAAAGGTTTGGAAGGACAAAAAGGGCCACAAAAAGCTGCCAGAAAAGACAGGAAAAAGTCGAAAGGTAAAAAAGGCGAGAAAAGCTGCCAGAAAAGAACTTGTCAATTTGCTGATGAGCTTCGGCATTCGAGAACCCAAACGGCAAATGCAGGACGTTTGGCTTCTTCTATCGCCTCCGAGTTCAACGTCTTGGCACAACCTTTCACTATCCTGTTGGGTAGTGAGCGCATCGTTGGGACTATGGCACACGAGCGCGCTCATACAACGCTTCCATTGTATTACTTTTGGCGAACCAGCAGCGCCCGTGCGGAAGGCTGAAGATGACTTGAGGATGTGGTGGTTGAGCCGAAAGGTGGTCACTATTTACCTTGTAAACAAGGGAAAGCGCTTCTAAATTGGACGGGTTCGCAATTTTGGACCGAGTCTTTATTTCGTTTTACATGGTACTTCCCATGCTCTAGATTTTAATATGTTGTTCTGTAGGACATTGGACACGCAACTTTGGATGTTGGAGGGTGCAATCCGGACTTATATCTCCACACCAGAGCAGAACGCTCTACGTTGCCATACTCTGGGGCGTTCACAGTCCATTGAAATGGCCCGCATTTTGAAAGGCGTGATCTGGCTTAAGTATATAATATATTGCACACACAGTCCATTGAAATGGCTTGCATTTTGAAAAGCGTGATCTGGAGCATTCACAGTCCATTGAAATGGCCCGCATTTTGAAAGGCGTGAGCTAGCTGAGTCGCTGGGCTTTCCATAAATAATCTTTGGGAAGAGGAGCCCCGGAAACTGTGTGTTTCTGGGTTCTCTGTGAGTGAGGCTTCCGGATGGGCACTAACCCATAAACAACAGGGAACACAGTGACCGGACAGGCGGAATCCGCAAGAAGACGACTCCCCCAACCAAATTGTTGTGAAATAAAGACCCAAAAATTGAAGGCATTGAAGGCTTCTCAGGAATGAGCACTTAAATAATGGCAAAGGATCTCCCCTCCCGAACAAGCCGAATGGGTGAAATGAACAACGGTTAGGGCCCGAGGATGTGCAGAGCCTGCGACAACTATAATCCAGCAAACGAAAAGTTGATCGAAAAAGAATGAACCGTGGAAAAGTCACTGTCAGGATTATAGCCAAGCACGGAAACGCGCACCAAGAAAAACTGACGGGTCAGTTGCAATGTAAGTAATAGGATGTGCTTAGCTGGAACTGATCAGGCCCCAAACGCATAAGGTGTAAGGATATGGCCTCAGCTCCGATGTCGGACATGTAAGAGAACCCTTAAAATTACGGGCAGAGCAAAAACCAGCGTGCAAGCAATCAATCGCGAATACTGTACAATTTCGTTCAATTCGGCGGTCACGCGTCACGCCCATTTTATTTATTGCGGCAATAATTTTTTGTCAAATTATGGGATTTCTTTTGGATTTTAATTGTACTAAAAATTCGAAATTGGTGCCGAATTGATCGAAATTGTACAGTATACCAAAGGTCCAATGCCGCATCTCACAGCCCAAGTCAGCAAAAGTTACAAGCTGCTACAGGTATGGAGGATGTTTTGTTAACCACGGGATGGCTACAGTATGCTGTCG
This sequence comes from Mycena leptocephala, assembly GCA_029378395.1. Lineage (NCBI taxonomy): Eukaryota > Fungi > Basidiomycota > Agaricomycetes > Agaricales > Mycenaceae > Mycena > Mycena leptocephala. Next base: position 83,066 of record JARJLF010000055.1, on the reverse strand, counting down.
CTGCGAAATCGGGACTTGCAAGTTGGACTCTGCGGCAGCTAGGGCTGCCACCCGTACCCGTGACGGCAACGGCCATGGGTTTGACGGGTGGTCGACGGGCACGGCGCGTGTGTCGACGGCCCGTCGATGGCAGTTCGAAATCCTCCACGGGACGGCACGGTCAACGGCACGGCCGTGGGTAGACGGGTACATAAAGGGAGTTGTAGCCTCCATCAGGCCTTGCATTCGTGTAATATGAGTAGAAAGGGAACCGATTGAGAGGTTAGTGAACCCCGAAAATGAACCATACTCTAAATCAATTCCAAATTTGATTGCAATTATTCGCACAATCTTCAAATCCATGTGTTTGAGTTGTCGGAAGTCAAAGATTTAACCCAAGAGGTGTCTTTGGTCTGATTGCCCCCACACGCTGCTATGGTTACTTTGGCATGAAGAAAATCCTTGCACGAGACATGAAGGGCATGAATTTCGGCATATTACAGGCATAGGCATAATGGTTGTCAATTGCACTACAAGTACCCATGGTTGGACGAATTATCCTCCTCATCTGAGAAGTAGACCATCAACTGTTCACCTTCCTCAAGATCAACCAGGCCGGGGGGAAGTGGCTCATCGGTATCCATCATCTCATCGAGCCTGGGCTATTAACCCTCATTACTTGTACAGACTCTACCCAGATGTTCAGGTCTAGAAACGGGAATCCCGCTGTAGTGGGGATATCAGGACCGTATCCTAGCTGCATGTCATAGCTTAGTCATCCATCCATCTTGTCTGCTACCGTCATGTCCCTGCTCGTTCCATCCCGCCACATACTGTACTATTAAAATCAATTCGTCAGTCACGCGTCACGGGGGTGCTTGACGTGACGAATTTTGGAACCTTGTCACGCGTCACGGAGGCTCTTGATGAATATACTTTTCGTCACGGTCGGTTCAAAATTTGGGTTCAGGGCTGCTCTGAGCAAGTTTCCTTAGCTGTGGACACTCTTCCTACTATTTTTTCGCCATTCTCAAGGTTTCCTGCTTCAAACCTCACAAACATCATGCTTCAGACTAAGTTCAACCGAAGTTCAACGGTGAAAAATGTATTTTTTTCCTGTTCAACAGATTTGCTGAAATAAAACTTCTCAGATGATTCCTAAGTCATTCTAATGGTTTATTCTACATGTCTTGCAACCCCTGGAATATTTCCTGGGATTGACGAAATTTTTGGGGTTGTCACGCAGCTGGGGACCCTTTGACGAATTGACGAAATGGTATTTCGGGTCACGCGTCACACCCCTTGACGAATTGAATTTAATAGTACAGTATGGTGATCAGAGCGATTCGACGATACACCCTCCGGACCAGATGCTGCTGACCACTGTAAGGATCATTTCTGGCTTTTATACGGCTCAATCCCTCCGTTTTCATTCACGACATCCGATTCCATTTGCTGGCATCCAGCTCACCAGTCGGCTGATCGAGCTAGATCTTATTCACTGCGTTGAGGCCCCCCGTAGTCAAAGTATGACTACGTTCACGGAGCTTGGACTACGTCGGACTTAGGTGTGACTACAGCTGTAGTCCGACGTCGTAGTCAAAGGGTTGGACTACGTTCACGAAGCTTGGCTTACAGCATGTAGTCAGGCTTTGCCTACGTCTGATTATATTGGCCTACGTTGGCCTACTTTGGCCTACGTCTTCCTACACCGTGTAGGCACAGTGTAGGAAGACGTAGGCAAAGCTGCATGCTTGTGGGTCACAACGAACCTGGGAGTGAGTGAGCAATGGTGCCTGCGCGCAGTGGATGAAGCCAAGTTATGTGTTTGGTCACAGTTTTGACAGCAGATCGTTTCAATGCTCTGATGCCAAATTTGTTGAACCAGACACTATTGGCAACTTGTGATCACTCAACAGCAACTATTTCCTTAAAAATGCGAGCACTATAACGTCGACTAGTAGAAGCCAACCTGTGACTACGGACGTAGTCACAGGTAGTCAGACGTAGTCGCAGGTAGGCCAAGAGGAGGTTAATGTAGTTGCAGGTAGTCCAATGTCCATGCGACTACGTCCGTAGTCACACCCTCTGACTACAGGGGGCCTCAACACAGTGATTGGTACCGCCATTACTACTTCACATTCACCTCTGGCAACATTTTCGATTCATCTCACCCTGCGCTCGCCGCTCTACCCTCCTCGTTGCCTATCCCCTGGAAGTGTGGGAGCGTTGCCGTAACAATGCTTAGCGCTTGCGGAACGTGGCGACGCCTAGCCGGGCTTAGGTTGCTAAGCTGGGCGTCCTTGCCTTGGTATATCGGAGGCGCGGGCAAATTGACCGGGAGATCTACATCGACTATTGGTCCTTGCGTTGTTGCTGTTACCTTTTCGCGCCGTCCGAGTTATCCTCCGGCCCCGATCGTACTGTCCGCTTCCAGTTGAACACGTTCATTTTTCCGACACCGCCGAACCCTGCCGATAAACCCTGCTGATAAAACCCGCTGCTAAAACACTTTGGTGTGGACATTTCACTGCACCCATTCCTCCAAAATTCGACTCTCCCCAATGTCGGAGGTTCAGTTGAACACCGGCCATAGTATCCTTTATTGTGCATGCTGCCACCAGTCTGTTCTGAACTTTCGTCTGGTGTCGAGGCCAATGATCGCGACGAGGACGTCGCTTATTTGTTGGGTGGGCAGATGGGAGGAGGCTGTTGCACCACTCATTCATTTCAACTTCTTTGCGCATTCCCTGGATCTAGTTGGAGGACGAGTTAGAAAACCTGAGGCTCGGATGGGCTAGTTTTTGGGGATCGCGACGAGGGCATCGCTATTTGTTGGGTGGGCAGATGTAGTGGGGATATCCGGACCGTATCCTAGCTGCATGTCATAGCTTAGTCATCCATCCATCTTGTCTGCTACCATCATGTCCCTGCTCGTTCCATCCCGCCACACCGCTCCAAATGGGTTCGGGACGGTAAATCCGGGCCCGAGGGTAGGGAGGTAGGGTCGGCCGCCAGGCCGAAGAAATTATTATGGTCCTCTCATAATTTGGTCCAGAAGGCTAACCACCACATTAACACACCGTTTCGATCCAAACCACTGCCATATTGCATTCCCGACATGCCGAAATCACCAGAGACCTATCTACAGCTCACGCCGTCCAAGAGGGCCCGTGTCATATCCCTCAGAAGCCACGGCTTCACCTTCACACAAATTGCTGAAGAACTTCATTGCGATAGGTCAACTGCGTGTCTTACCTATCACAAACGGCACGTAAAGGAGAATTTCTACGATATAACACCTGGACGGGGCCGACCCAAGCGAATGGACGTCCATGATTGGCGCATTACGTACCATGTGATCAAATCTGCGACTCGACTTGACTTATTGACATTTGAGTGACTTCAAGTTAACTCGGGTCGACTCAAGTCGGTCGAGTCCGATGATATTTTTTAAAAACACTCGAAACTGTCATAAATTCAAAGATGGATTCCGCTGGAGTGCTTAGAGTAGCTAAGATTTAAATAAATACATGAAACCTGCTTTCAGTCCGCTGAGTTGGTGTTTTCCTCTGGCATGTCAGCGTACAATGTATCAACAGGGCCAGAATCATCGGAAATCTCCCTCCTGATGACCTTAATCTGTTCCCCATCTGTTTCCGAGCCCAATTTGCGCAGCATCCTCTTGTGGATCCGCAACTGGAGCAGACTGCCACTCTTCCATAAAATTAAGTCAGGACTTTTTGAAGCTGAATTTGAGCATCTGAAGAGCCTATGTGGCTCAGCTCGGTTTTCCAGATGCCTTCCTCGTCTTCATCGTCGGAGTCTCCATCGAAACCAGGGACATCTAGACATCCGATAGACGGCTCTAGAGGTGAGTGCCTGCCAACGTTCCCACCCATAGTCTTGGCCCGTCAGACTGTACGTCTCATTACCTAGGGCTCGAACACCTACTCCCGCCAAAAGGTAGACGAATTCGGATATCGGCGCGTGGGTAAATAAGGCGAGCGAGCTGAAGCGCGATTCGGAGGGGCTATGTGCTGCAAGATATTGATGTTGCGTTCCGCCGTTCCGGTGCGACCTTCAAGAGGGTAAGAGAATACACTGAATATAGCGCAAAGATTACCTGTTGATATACCCGCAGGCTCACATAGCTCAGTCCATCCACAGCTTCAGCATCGGTGAAACTCTCGTGTCTTCCCGAGACCGACCCATATCGGTAGATACCAAGAACCTCGCCGAGGTAGAGTCGAATGGCGGAACGCATAACAACGAATGAACCGAGTCGGAGCGGGATGAGAGAAGTAACCCCACGGCATTTAATATTAAGGACTGCGCAGAAAATGTCAGCATTGCACAGGAAATTGGGGAGAGAAAACACACCGTGAGCGAGCCTTCTGGTGCGCCGTATCTTTCCTTAAACCTTCGCTTTGTTGAAGAGCCTCCTTCAACTGATGGGCAGCGTGGTTCAGCGAGAACTTTCCGCCCAAATATTGGACGCTGACTCCAGGTTTTCGAGTTTGCTCTGAATGCACCCTGCTCAACGAGAACCTGTCGTAAGATCGGCGTGCCGTCAGAGTTCACAAAAGTGGGTATTGTCGGAGGGGAGAAAATTTTGGATGGCGCGGGATTGAGGAGATTAGCGATCGCCAAACGTCCCGGGATCGGGGTTTCTGGCTCAGCATCCAATTGTCTGTCAATGGCTTCCAGTTCTGCTTCGTCCTGTGCAACCTGGTCCTGTACATAGCGCTCAGTCACAATGTGGTGTGCGGCATGTGCGAGGGCCTGCGAAATTGTTAGATTCTTCCCCAACAAAGTCTGTTTGTCCTCTGAGCGCCAAGAATTCCGTTACTGGTATGGCCCTGCTCGAAAAAGTCGCCTGCAGATCCACGGGGATATTGCGAGCATCCGACACTTCGATTGGGATGTCCTTGTAGAGCTTTCTGACGCTGATCCATTCGGCGGCATCAAACGGAACGCTACTCTCGAGCAAGATGACGTCGGCCATTAGAGAAGTGAGAGAGTCGTTGTGTTGTTGCGGTACAATTGGTGTTGTTGTCGATCACTGTCGATCGCTGGTGATCACGACTTTTTTGCCGACTTCGGGGCTGATTGTACTCAAAATAAATCGCGCTCTGTACGTACCGGACAATGGCCCTCTCGGCGCTGATTTACTCTATGCATGTACCGGAGCAGTAACCCAACCCTACAAAGTTTGTTTAAACAATCCGCGTCTCAACGTAAAACCCTGTTTAAGCAATGATTTACTTAAACATGCCTTTAATCCTGGTTCAAACCGGGTTGAAAACATGCAAAAAGAACACCCAAGGTGAGATTCGAACACACACCACCTTGAGTATACTTACACAACTTATAAGCAGTTGAGCAAGATCCAACTGAGAAGGGGGGGAAAGCAAAAGAGGCAAGTGGATACTCACAGTGTAGAAAGTTTGACGGAAGAGAAAGGAGGGAGATGATGGTGGTAGAGAAGAAGGATGGCGTGGCTTTTGATGGGATCAACAGACTTTATGGCACATCATTGTTGATCAGTCTTTGCCTTGGTTACGAATAAACAAGAAGTAGTGATGCTGATGAAGTGTCAAGTGTTGGAGTAGAGTCCTTGCAACAGTACTAGGGCTGGCAACCGTACCGTATGCCGTCACGGCCGTGCTGGATACGGCCGTGCAAGGACACGGCCGTGGGAATGCGACCCGGAAGAAATGACTTAGAGAGTGGGACGGTACGGTGACCGTGAATTTACGGTCATTACGGTGATACGGCCGTGTCCGGGGGTTAAAAGGCGAAAGAAATTGCAGCATATTGTGTTAGAGTTAAGTAAGTGGCTACAGCTCGTCCCCGACGAGGTCAATGACCGCTTTGCGCTGAAGCTTGAGTTGTGCCTTGACTAGCATGAGGTTCTGGATTGTATCTGCATTCAGACTTGCATGCCGGATCCCAATGAGATCACGGCCTCCGGAGAAGACACGCTCAACAGCAGCCGCCGATCCAGAACAAGATTAAGTATGTATTGCAAGTGCGGCTCGGAGACTCACCTGGGATGCAAAGAATATCCCGAACGAGTCGATACAGGTTCGGAAAGCTTTCCCGGTGGCTATTCCACCACATAATCAGGTCAGGAGCCAATAAACTGTGGTACACCCAAAGGGAGAATGCAGAGCGAAACAACCAGAGAGTGGAGTTGGTTGCGAGATGTAAGCCCATAGCCAGTAACAGTGCAAGGCCGCACTGCCAGATAGCGGCAAGAAACTAGAAAGCACCTGAAAGCACCTTGAAAAGCGGTTAATGGTGACTATGAACTTGATGTGGTGGAGCAAGAGAGAGCAGGCTGCATGCAAGTTATCATGTACATTGAAGAACAAAACAAGTTACAAGTGAGCACCGAGTATGCATTGACAGAATACAGTAAAAGCCTCGCTGCCGCCAAAGCTCCAGAGTTGCAGAGTGTCATCCAAGCTTCATTGCTACTGGTATTCAACATCGACTGAGCTCTTGCAGGTGAACAAGTTGGTCAGGCGCAGCGCGTCGGGAAGATAGAAGATCGACATGATATGCAAAAGCGAGATGCATTGGGTGACTGTGACTCGGATCGAGCGGCTATCACAAGACCTCTGGATTTCGTACTGATTTACCGAAAGCCATGATGCCGTGAAGACGGCCGTAATGGCTCCACGGATACGGCTCATTCGCGAGTCGAGCCTATGGTGCCGGTCGCCTAGCTGCCGCTAGCCAAAATTAGTGGCCAAATTGGCCGGAGAAAAATTTTGGCCCTAGACACAGCCACAATCAGCAACTTTTCCATTATTTCACCCGCCAGTGGCCAAATTCAGACAGAGTCAAGATTTTTTTTGCCTCGCTCAGTTTTGATCTAAATGGAAATCGGTCTTGCAGATTTGTTCAGAAGGTCAAAAGGAGCACTTTTGCAAGAGGGATAAGCAATATAGGTAAAACTCGGGCCGGAAAATAATGTCCAATCTCGAGCATTGGGTAGCGGCAGCTAGGTGACCCGCACCATACCGCGTGCGAAAGACTGCACGGTCACGGGACCGTGACCCTAATACGCCGTGCTTACATGGTTACGGTTGCCAGCCCTAAACAGTACCGTAGTGTAGCTGGTATGTGCTCTGACAGTTAGGGTATGAAACCGTCCGTAATACGTCCACGGGCGTATGATTTACGCCGTATGTTTGTTACGCGACGGCCAAACCCGTACGTCAAGACTTGCCGAGAGAAGACAAACGGGACAGGTTCCGTATGTACCGTCTGTTTACATTGCGTTTACTGTACCGTTTCAACCGAATGTTCACACCATGTCACCCGTCACCTCAAATGTTCACTGAACTTGGTGTTCAATCAGTGGAAAATTACCCTATATGGTATTCCGGCAAATGCCGAAGCAAAATTTTGGCATTTTTCGGCCTATTTGAGCGACAAAATTGAAAAGTCGCGGTCACCCATACCAAAAATGTTCAGTTCACGGCCCTCCGTCACCCGCCACCTGAACATTCGGTCGAAACGCTACAGTACGCGTATTTTATGGTGTTAGTAGTTGAAATTGATTCAAGCCCAGATACAGCTTGTTTCAACTGTGAAGATTCAAGCGAGAACCTCCACTCTCTTTACCAGTGGTCTTAGGTAAAAGAGGTAAAACGTCCTCACAACATGGGTGTGAGAATTTGGTTTACCGACCAGCCCGCCATCCACCTCACCAGGTAATCACGTCGGCAGCGCATATACACTGCTACCGGTTCTTGGCGAGGTGTTTGAAGCTGAGGTAACGCACCATGGCACCACCCCGGCACTGCCGGCGAGTTGCTTTCTGTAACTAGATTACCTTTCAGAAAGTTTAAGTCTGATTCAGGGATGCACCTACGCAATAAAAACATCGGTAAATTCTACCAAGCCAGAGGCCAGAAAGTGGGTGAGTTGTACAAAGGCCTAAAATGGTCAGCTAAGTAGATTCTCTCTACATCAACGACATCTACTCCTTTTTCTGCCTTGCAACAGTTAGCCAGTCATTATCTGATGGCAATTCATTGTAGACGTAGAGATGTGCGTGTTGTTAAACATATAAACAAAAACAAATACAAGCAAGCCTATCAATCGATCTCCGTGCTACAGTGCTGGTGATTCATTCCACCATGCCTCGGGAGCCAAGAATCAAGGGCAAAGGAAATTTGCGCAGAAGAGAGGTCGAAACTGATGGTATCAGAGTCTTTGAACCATCCCGAACCAGAGCAGGATATCTCACACAGAAGGCTCACATTGTTTCAGTCTCTGATGGCCCACGATCACCTTCAAAATCCCCGACACAACACTCTAATGCCTCACAAACACCTTTGCCTAGTCTGCTGCCTGCTGATATCCCTACTTCCCCTTTAACATTTGGCAGATCCCGAACTAGGGGAAAGGTCAGGAGATGGTTCATTGAGTTCCTGCGATTAAATGCCTCTCTTCTGTAGACATTCAATGATTATTTGCGGGACTGGAAAGCCCACCACCGACTTGAATACCTGATGCATGTTGTAAATGTGGAGGCCTTTCCCTCTGGCTCATCCCTTTGCAATCGGTGCAATGATTTTCCAGGTCTTTTCCGCTGGATCACTGCACTGGGCCGGGTATCTGGTGCGAAGCATGTTGTCTGGCCATCCACCGAACATCTCCATTTCATCAGCCAAAGAAATGGAATGGCAAGTGTTTTGAGAGGGTGGATTTGGATAAACTTGGCTTGACCATCTTCCTTGGCCATTGTGGTGACCCATGCCCCTTGTTATCCAACTCCACACCAATTTCTGTATTTCAAGCTGTTGATGGCGATGGTGATGCTAATATGGAGGATGAGGAAAATGGCTGGGAGGATGTCCGCACAGGATTTGTGGGAGATCGCATGCGATTTGTCTACGTCACTGGGATATTTGTGCGACGGGTCCGCTGGTGTTGCTGTCCGGACCAGGATGGGAACTTGGTCTCACCCAATCTCCAACTGCTGGATGCCTGGATATATCCGGCTACTTCTGATAAACCATCCACTGCCTTTACCTTTAATGTTCTTGAAGAGTTTGCCCTTGATTCTCTGGAATGCAAGACAGCTACTCTTACCTTTCTGTCGAAATTGCGCAGAATGACCAACCCTATCTTCCCCCTGCCACACCGGTGAGTTCAAAAAGCATCCAGAGATGGCTATTTCACTGATCAGAATGGTGTGGAATGTATATCCTGCCTTTATGAGATGCTCCCGGCAATACCGAAACCTCAAAAACCTGTTACGGGCTGGATTTGCCCATGATTCTGAGCATGCCAGAAGATCGGGAGACCTTGCACTATTCTGTGTGATTTGTCCCCAAATCGGGAAGAATGTGTCGGTGGAAGAAATGGAGGCATCCAATAATCCGTAAGCTGCATCTTCACGGCATAACAGGAGCTTACTCTGAGGGAAGGAAATTATATCGGCCACAAGTTGTAACTGATGGGAACTTCAAGCTGGACAATCTCAAAGTGCGAAATCCAAACGATGATGTTCGACTCAGCGATGGAGAAATGTTTTTTGTAGGATCTAGATTATATGATGAACATGTGAGAATAACACCATCAAAGAAGCAAGTGCGTAGCATCAAAGTTCTTGATACGATACATTTGTCTTATATGCTTGCAGCGCTCCACCTGTAATGATCATCAGGCCGTAAATGAAACCAACGTTAAACGCAAGGACGTGGATTCCACCGGAATCGGTGCATGTCGTCGTTCATTCTCTTCCGGTCCTGCTATGTCTCACATCGAAAAATCACCCACTTTCTTGCGCTTGGTGTTTACTTCTTCTCTGGTATTGCGTTATGTGTCGACGTTTACTCTCTTTTAGTGCTGTAATCGAGAAATTCACGAGCTGGACTCTGTGTGATACTCTGTTTAGCGCCGAGTAGGCGATTCAGGATATACTTAGCTGTAGTGCCGCACTTTCTACAAATCAAGCAAGGATCTGGCACAACACTGAATTCGCTGCCATTCCAGGAACACGGAATTCAATGGTGTTGAAGGAACACGCGGTTAGTGGTTCGGGTGGTTAGCGGTCAGGGCTAGAGTCCGGGTTAAAGTCAGAGCTAGAGTCCAGTTAGGGAGAAGGTTCAGGGATATCCTTGCTGTTGAAGGAACACGGGAATTCACTGCCGCTGAAGGAACACAAAGTTCACTGCCGTTGAAGGAACAAGAAATTCACTGCCGCTAGGGTTAGAGAACATGAATATTTTAATGGGCGCATGGCTCGCGCACTGTTATTTTCCTAGGGTTTACCCAGTCGCAACAAATATATTCTGTGTGACCCGTACAATGTATGTTAGACATTTTGACGTCCAAATCCTGTCGCAGGGATGTGAATTGAGCAATCTTCTTCAAGAACATGAATATTTTAACGGGCGCATGGCTTGCGAGTCGTTATTTTCCCGTGATTTACCCAGTCGCACCAAATATATTCAGTGTGACCCGCGCAAGGTATGTCAGACTTTTTGGCGTCCAAATCCTGTCCCAGAGATGTGAATTGAGCAATATTCTTCAAGAACATGAATATTTTAACGGGCGCATGGCTCGCGAGTTGTTATTTTCCCGTGTTTTATCCAGTCGCAGCAAATATATTCAGTGTGGCCCGCGCAAGGTATGTCAGACTTTTTGGCGTCCAAATCCTGTCCAAGGGATGTGAATTGAGCCATCTTCTTCAAGAACATGAATATTTCAACGGGCGCATGGCTCGCGCACTGTTATTTTCCCGTGATTTACCCAGTCGCAACAATTATATTCTGTGTGACCCGCGCAATGTATGGCAGACTTTCTGGCGTCCAAATCCTGTCCCAGGGATGTGAATTGAGCAACCTTCTTGAAGAACATGAATATTTTAAGTGGTGCATGGCTCGCGCACTGGTATCTCCCTGTGATTCACCCAGTTGCAACAAATATGAAGGAACACAAAATTCACTACCGTTGAAGGAACAAGAAATTCACTGCCGTTGAAGGAACACAGAAATTCACTGCCATTGAAGCAACACAAGATCACTGCAGTTGAGAGAACACAAAATTCACTTCAGTTGAGGGAACACGAAATTTTACTGCCGTTGAAGGAAGTGGAACACGAAATTCGCTGTTGTTCGCTGGATTGAACGCAATTTCAGAAGGAACAGACATTGGCCGCTGTTGCCTGAATGGCTGTCGCTGACGCACATGGAGTTGATCATAATTGCAGTAATACGGAACGGCTACGGTTGAATAAAACGAACACACACTCAGACACCCTCCTACGGGCCTACATTCAAATTCTGAGGAGGCCTTTCGCTGCACATTCAGAACGCGAAGAAAATGAGCCTATAACCGGGCCAAAAGGTGCAGAATTGAGCCCAGAACAAGTGTCCTAGTAAAAAGCTGACAGAAAGAACATAAAAATCTTATGAGGACGCTTCTAAAACAATTTTAAACGTTGTAGAAAGGATTCTGAGGAGACCATCCGTTGCGTATTTTGAATGCGCAACGAATGAGCATAGTCCCAATGTAAACGGACCAGATCTGAAGGCGCGGCGAGTGTCCTATGGAAAAAGATCAAAAATTTCCCAAAACGGCAAAAATTTCGATCCGCGCCTGTTGTACCGCAAAGAGCTGTAATTGACCATCAGTGCACCATGGAATCCATTTCAAGATTGAAGACCGGTCGCGTGTACAAAGAGAGTATCAGATGGATTTACAGCTCTTTGCGGTACAACAGGCGCGGTCCGTTTTTTTTTTTCTTTTTCTTTCTGTTTTTGCAAGTCTTCACAAGAACAGCTGCCCTGAGCTCAATTCTCAACCGTTTGCCCTGAAAATAGGCTCATTCGATTCGCATTGAAGATCCACAGCCAATGGAATACCGGTATTTTTTATGCTTTGACTTAAGATAGAGGGTGTGGAACCTCGACACCCTTATGTCAGCAGTCACATGTCACAAAGTCACGCTCGACGGCGAGCGAAATAACTTCATGGCCACATCCTGCAGGGATTTTTTGCCTCAGCCAGATGACAGGTAGAAAACTTAGAAGCAGGTTGACTGAAACAAATTCACTAAAAATGCTTTCAACTGAAAGTTATAAAGGCCAAAAAGTTTTAACGTGACTTTTTTTTTTCTAAGTGTTTCAAGTGGTTTTCTCGTCAAATGGGGCATTTTTCTGAAAATTTGCAACAAGATTTGACTGGGCACAGCCACAGCACAGCCACATCGGCAGTCTTCGGCAGCTCGCTTAGCATGTTGCGTTATCAAACATTGTGGGTGGATTTCTTCCGGAAAAACTTGGTTTTGAGTAGGACACCTGTAGCACTCGGAATACTGGCCCGATTGGCCTAATCTTTGGATATGCTATACATCTGATGTGACTCTAGCCAATGTGAGTGTTTATGGAGCTTAGTGTACTCAAACTTCTATGGACAGCTCTACTTATGGTAGTGTCTGGATATCTACTTCGCTAAAGTGTGCACTAGATCACAATCACTCAGCATGTAATATAAATAAACACACCATTGTCTAGGGCCGCATCAGATGTATAATATATCCAAAGATTAGGCCAATTGGGCCAGTATTCCGAGTGCTACAGGTGTCCTACTCAAAACCAAGTTTTTCCGGAAGAAATTCTATTACGTGAAAGCATAAAAATTCCCGGTATTCCATTGGCTGTGGATTTTCAATGCGAATCGAATGAGCCTATTTTCAGGGGAAACATAGCTCAGGGCAGCTGTTCTTGTGAAAACTTGCAAAAACAGAAAAAGAAAAAAAAAGCCTCACCGCGTCTGTTGTACCGCAAAGAGCTGTAAGCTTGGGCGGAACATATTGCAGGTTGTGCGATTTAAGAAGATTCAGAAGCCTGACAACCAACACCAGGCAAAGGGGTAAAACAAGGAAATTCAGGGCGCAATATAGACAAGCCGCGAGGGTATTGAAAAAACGAGGTGTATCTAGTTCTCGGTTTTTACCGCTTTCGACTGCTACGCCGTGGGGCACCGGCGTTGGAGCGAAGAGTAGACGCTGAGCTGGCGCGCGTAACGGACTGCAACCTTGGAGCCTCGTTGTCGGTTTCGTCCTTGAAGGTGCGTGACGCACGGCGGCGTTTATTCTTGGCTCCAGGCGCGCTTCCATTGCCTGCACTCCCCTCTCCACGAGCATCGTCAAGAAGGCGCGCGAAGTTACTCGCTCCAAACGCGCCGATGCTCGGGTTGCGATCTCCCTCGCCATCTGCCATTCGGGAGAATTGGTCGTCCACATGCAGAACATCGGCCGCAGCGGGCGCGGCATGAACTGCCACTCGTGCGTGGGCCGGGAACTGGATGTGGATCGTGATGTAACCCACGAAGAATTCCGTCCGGAAATTAGCGAAGCCACAGTCGCTTATCAACTTGGTCAGATTTTTTAGCAATGCTGGGTTGTACGGCTCTAGCAAAATGGGAACGGCGTCGGTGGAGATGTAGAGGGAGCGGGACGGGTCGATCCACCGTGGCTGCAGCAAGGGTGTATCGCGCGACCGCTGAAGCTGGTAGTATCTGGTACAGAGTAAGAAGTTTCGGAAGGTAATGTGCTTCTGAGACACTCACGCTGCCTCAATACGACGCATTATTTTATAGCGCGCGTCTTTTAACCAGGCGATGGCCTGTGGCTCCAATGCCTCGAAGTCTGGAGCATCATCCCTCATTTCCGCAAGAGTATCTTTGAACAGCTTTGCAACTTGCGTTAGGTCGATGCCGTTCCGTCGAGGCACCATGATGGAAGTCGGTGGCAAAGAACAAAAAGGGCTAGCCCCAAACAGGGACCGGATCAATTGCACACAAATGAGCTGTCACTTGATGGCCGAACGTTTGTGTTTTCTTTTGGGGTTTTTTTTTTGGTTGGGAGCGTTTGGGATAATGAAACCTGGTCTGCAGAAACATTCAAAGCTTATCCGCGGCCAGGAGACAAATTAAAATTAAAAATACGGCAGGTAATGTAAAATAAATGCAAATATTGCTGGGATGGAGAACTATTGCTGGTTAACAAGGCTGCATTGTTTCGGGGGAATGTTGATTTTTTTGTCCCTGTCACGCTCTGTCGGGGGGCCTATCGAATTGTCGAATAGGTCCCAGGAGTCACGCGTCACGCCCCCTGTCGATTTGAACGAAAAAGTCCAGTAATTGTTGACCTTGTGCGTCACATTCCAACGCGATATGTTCCAGCAATCACTGTAAGACTGGGACCGGGTTTTTTTCACCAGTTCACCGGGTCAATTAAAGCGTGTTAAAGCCTGTTGAACCACTTTCGGGTTAGATTCAACCATTGAACGGGTGATTCGGTTTCACCCGTTTATCCTGTACTTTTCACCCATCCCCACTTGAGCAGGGATGCAAGCTGTTCACCGGCTTATGTTGAAGTCTAGTGTTACATCAACGGTGTCACTAATTGTAATCATTCAGCTGATCTCTCATGATCCTCCAGACTCTTCCGCAAATGATCTCCCACACAATGGTGCATTTCTCCAAACAGGTTTGTTGGGTCGCTTGGCATGAGTGACGCAATCTGCGGGCTGATCAGTGTGTCGTGTGGAGGTTGATGGCCAAAATCGGGTGGTGGAATAGGACCAATGATAATAGGTGGGAAGGCCTGATGCGAATCCTGACATTTATAGCCGATTTTTGCCTCTAGGCCTGTTCAAAATCCTGACAACATCAGCTTTTGGGTGAGAAGGCCGGTTTCACAAATCCTGACATGTTTGACCAGTATGGGAGGCCTGATGTGCGATCCTGACATGGAAGCCTGCTGAAGTGGCATCAGTGAATCTTTGTAGTCATTGTTTGAGCCATACACATAATTTGCGCTCTGAAAAATCAGTCCAGAACAGGAACACGGAGCAAACACGCCACTCACCGAATATGCGCCGAAACTAGCGGCGTGTGATGCGACGCTACCCTCAACCAAGGGAGGAGCTTCCAATATGTCTAGAGATGCATAGCTCGAGCGCTCGAAGGTACGCCTCGTATGCCAATGATTTCTAGCGACCCTCGAGCTGTATGATTTCTGGATTGACTTTTTGCACCAGGTAGTAAGATGCGCCGCCGATACGAAACGAATGACCGAACGCTGTGCCGAAACCCCAAGCACTCAGGATGGTGTTGATTCTGTTCAGTGCCACCTGTTTCACCATGGGCCGAATGTCGCCGTGGCTGTCTTGCCATGAAAAAAATGGGTCTTTTGGACCGGCTGGCACAACCCGTTTGAGGTTGCGCAAGGCGCCGATCAGACACAAGTCCGCCAAATTTCCGACGTGGGCGACGAGGTAGACATGCTGTATTTCACCGGGTAGGGCAGTTTTCGCGTCCGGTAAGTCAAGACGTGCGAAGAGTTTGCCATCCTGATCAAGACCTTCATGACAATCCTCTCGTTTTAGATGTTTCTGGCCGTCAAAATCGTTTCGCGACTTGACGGAGCACTCGCCGAATCGCACCATTCCCCAGAAGGCACAGCACGCCATTGCCCAAATACAAGCGTCGAACGGATCATCCAGATTCAGAACTGCGCGCATAACGCCCGTAGCATGTTGAGAGTGATGGGAGGTCGTAGTGGGCGTGTTCGTTTCCCTTTCTGAATATTGGCAATGCCTCTAATTGACCAGTCTATTCTCTTGAGGTCTTCTTCTGATAGTGGCCTCGCCCACCCTTGGGCTTGGTGCCACGCGGCGATCGCAGAAAGGTATTTGCGCACGGTTTTGACGGAAATTGGCTCGAAAGGTGTATCGGCGGTAATGTGTGGGTCAATGTCATCGGGACGGTTGCGGCCCATGACGCGAATGAATGCAAGAGCTCGAATGAAGCTGGAAGTCGGTCTGACTCGGGTATGGTGAAAATGTCGCAGAATAGATGGAATTTCCTCAGGCCTGATCCGTAATTTTGAGTGTCCCGCAGAGAGGCTCGCGATGCTAAAGACGCGAGATGAGCAATTATTGGATTATTAATATGAACAGGGGGTTTGAAGGCGTCATTGACCCCTCGCCACAGGAAAATTCTCTCTGTTGCTGGGCACGCTGGTCGTAAAGGGGACGGCTTCGGTTCGAGTCGAGCTGCCAGTGATGGTGCCGTAGATGATGTAGAGGGTAAAGAATTAGCCATTAACGGCATTGCTATGATACAAGTTTGTCCTGCAAATGGTCGGGCAAGGGAACCGAAACCTCTTGAGAGGCGGTGGGGGAAGGCGGCGAGAAAACGAGTTATTTCGCCACGCGACAGGGAGTCGGCAATATTTGTGTCGGTAGGAACATATTGGGGAATGAGCGGAATCTTTTCTCGTGCTTGCAACAGATAAATGTGCTTCAAAATTTTGTTGGTTTCTCGACTCCTTGACCTTCCTTTCTGCACAACCGTCACTACTCCCGAGTTGTCCGAGTGGACGAGGAATGATCGAGAGTTGTTGAGATACTCGGCGTCGAAAAGTTTGAAGTGCAAGGCTAAACGTAAGCCCATCTCCACTACGACTGCTTCCGCCCATCCAATATCGAACCTCTCCTTTGGCCCAACCTTGAAAAAAAACCAGGAACTGAATCCAAGACAAATCTGCAAGCAAAGGAGCAGGTGGGTGGAGTTTTTCCCATCGATGATTGAATTCGTTCGCGAAATGGGAAATTGATTGAAGGAATGGTCGGATGAGACGGAAAATGCAAGAAATGTGAACGAGTTTGCCATGTAAGCTGGATGCTTCTTTGGCTGTGAATGTCTTGTCCTTGGATAACCATAAACGTAGGGTCTCCAAAACCGCAGCCAACTTCTCCGGCGGTAATGCTACTGTTTTGGTAATCAAATCCCAGTCGAAGCCGATGTAACGCTGTGTCGTGGCGAATCTGCGAATCTTTTTCGAACTCCACGGCACTCCAAAATATGCTGTCAATGCTATAAAGTCCTCCTTTGAATTGAAGGAGAAGCCAGTTAGCATTAAATCGAAATAATGTTTGAGATGGGCTACCTCCGACCACGATTGATCCGGAAAACGAATGGCGAGGAAGTCGTCCACCCATTTCAACAGACCACGAATACCCCATTTTTTGTAAATTGCAACTAGCATGTCCGCAACTGAACCAAAAACACCGCTGCTGGACGTCAAGCCAAACATAACTGCTCTGTCGACTCGAACCAATCCTTTCCAAAACAAGCACAAGAAATTCTGCTGTTCTGGGCGGATTGGTGTTAAGCGATATGCTGCGGAAATGTCCAATGTTGCTGCAACGCAACCAGGAGGTAATGATAAAATTAGAGCCGCCGTCTGATCGAAAGTCCCCCAAGCTGTCGGAAAACCATCCGAGTCTATCAAAGAATTCAACGAGAAGCCGTGGTGATTGTCCCTGGAAAAAGACATGTCCTGAACCATCCGGAAAGCGTCGTCTGAATGGGGTTTTGTAACTAGGCCAAGAGGCGACGTACGGAAAGGACCGATGATGCGTTTGAGATCGTCTGGTAAATATCCCTGGGAATAATGACTGGCGGCTTCCTCTGAAGCAATATAAGAGTCGATGAAGTCTGGATCAAGGTTCGAAGAGTTGTGATTGGAAGGCATGATATAATACTTGAAGCAGTATTCCTTGCCGTTGCCGGCTCGCAAATTGTGCTTGAAGGCCGGATTCCCGTGACAAGCTGGGCGCATTGTTTCCCTGCGATGGTAGCGTAGCCTCTTTACGATATGCATCGGGAAAATGGCCGGTGAAGCCGCATCGAAAGCAATGTGATATGGAAGGTCGTTGCCTTTTCCCTTGTTGGCTGACATCGTGCGCGTCCTCCGTCCAAGACCTCTTGTTGCGCTGTAAAAAATTCGATACAACACTGATAGAGCTCGAGCCCGAGTGCCGAGAATGAGCCAGATGATAACAGAGCTGGATGCATTCAAGGTCCTTCGTCGAAATATCATGCGTCTCGTCATCATACAGCGCTTCCCGCTGCAGCACATCGTACTCCATCGCTACGTTGTGGCCGTGAGTTACGGACAGATCGGTTACGATCCTGTGGTGTTTCTCCAAGTTACTGGCTCTGTCATCTCCCCAGTACTGTCGAACTTTGTCGACCGCGAGCTGTGCAGCAGCCTGCCAATTGCTGCTAGAAATTTGTGTCTCGAACTCGTGATTTAAAGATTTGGTATGCAAGGTCAACCCGCCACCTGATGTGGGAATCGCCGAGTACTCGTCTTCCCCGCGCTGCATTATTTTGCGAGATTTATGGTTAAAGCTGTGTATGGGCAGATCCTTGAACAGCTTCTCTACCCTCGGAGAGAGTACTGTAACATATAATCAAGTAAGTTGACTTGTCCGAGATGTAACAGAGTATAGAATGCAACGATGAACATAATAGTAGTGCTCAATCACGCCACCATTATGATGGTATAAGAGAAAAACAGCGAGTGTTATGAGAACGCGACCGACGGGTGTCGATCACAGAACGACACTTGCAGTGGCAACTGATACGCGCCAACTACAAAAGACTCGTAGCGGCGAAAGATACGCACTGCATTCCGAGCCCGTGTAGACCGACTAAGTCTACTTGGGTCTACGGTCGGTCTACGTTGGTCTACCTTAGTAGGCCGAGTCGGGTAGGCCCACGTAGCCTAGATTTGGGCCTACATTGGCCTACCATTGGTCGACTAAGGGCCCCCTATCTTGGTGACCAGCCGTTGTGTCGCTGTTGCCATGTTCCCACATAGCTAAAATTACTTTCACTAGTTACCATATTCCCGAGTATAATATACCCCCCCCATATTCCCATGCAATCGATATTTTATCGATTAGTTAACATCCTATGTCATTTACCGTAAGTTAGCCGAGATTAGTTGTAAGTGAGCCGAAGATTGACAGCCGTGGGCTGTGTCATTAAAAATTATCGCATTCATACATTCAGTCGTTGCACCGTGAAGTAAGTAAGAGGGTGTTTTAACACGGCTCGGACCAGAAACAGAGCTCGGGATGGAGTCAACTCATTGATTTATCTGTGGGGTGGGTCTACCTCTGCCTACAAGGGCAGGCAGACCCTGTGCCTACAACCCCACGGAATGTAGTGACGTGCCAACTACAACAGATGTGAAACGGCGGCCACCGAGTGGCCCCGAATGAGAGGAGCGGCAGTGACTGAGGGACCCCTTACTCCGAAACAGAGCGAGGCAGCGGTGACTGAGAGACCCCTTACCCCGAAACAGAGTGAGGCGGCAACCCTTACCACGAAACAGAGCGGAGCGGTGGTGACTGAGAGACCCCTTACCCCGAAACAGAGAGGAGCGGCGGTGACTGAGAGACCCCTGACTCCAAAGAGATCCCCAGCTCCACACAGACATGTACCAAAAAAAGAGCGGTGACTGGAGAAGAATACTTGCCTGTGGTGAGAGCATTAGATTTGTGACCTGGGACCACCGGTTTGAGGGTTTTCTTGGACTGAGTCTGAGTTGATGCTACTGCTGCTCTGACGCGCTCGATTTCAGCCTGACTCGCATACATTGGCTGAGGCATGTTTTGATTCAAGCTGTTTATCTGTGCGCGGAGCTGTGTTACCTCGGCAGCTATCTCCTGGCTTTGAGACGGAGCTGAGTTTGAGGGAGGACCTCGTTGATTTGGATCGACATTCAAGAGGTCGTTGATGTTGATTCTCGGTCTCGCACGAGCTGCTTGTGAAGAAAGTGTGGCGGATGAAGCTGAGCCGCCGTGAAGGCCGCCGTGTCCGAAATTCAGTCCAAGATGCTGGTAAGCCATAGAAACAAAGCTGAGATGTCAAGATGATGAGTCGAGGATGATTCTGAGTGAGACTGGCTCTGGGATAATTCTAATGAGAAACCCGGTTTCCCGAGAAACCCCTCCTTTTTAGGGAATTTTGTGGAAAACCATCAAAAATCTAATCGGAAATCCTCGTCTGGCAATCAAGCCGTGAGCGGAGTTCGAACTCTTCACAACTCGATGGCTCAAGAAACTCGCTAAACCCAGTTGGTCAGCTTTTAATATGCCTACTGAGCACACCATTCCAGGGGCTAATACTAATCTGGTCTGCCATAGGCCAGCAGGATAGGGGATGTAGGTCGCGACCTCTCCCTAACTTCACGACACACTGTTGGCTCACTTTGCAGAATGCATGCACAAGTAACCAACTGGTGTCGTTTACAACTTTCAAAGAAGGTTCATAGTTCAGATTTGTGCTTACCTTACATCATGGCTGGCTCTGCAACTCCCAACAGCAGGAAGGAAGGAAGGAAGGATGTATTACTGCGGTGGTCCCAATAAGGAACAAGCAGGCTCTGTACCGACATACAACACGTCCAGATTGTATGCTACAGACGTTAACGGCTCTTTCGCTGTGAAAACCTATCTACCTTAGGTAATAGACCTCTCACGAAGAGAGCTTAGAAGACGGGTGGAATGTATGTCAACCGCGAGTCGTAAAAACCACTGGGGGTCTCATTGAAAAGACGAAGAATGAGGAAGATGTGTTTCGCAAACTTGTACCGCTTTCCTCGAAGGAACAAGCTTCAGCGTGAAGTCGTAACTCGAGATCTTTGTGCGGGCACGAGTCCAACTTAGTCGAGTCACAGATTTTCAGTGTCTCAGGGAACATGGATCTGGGTTCAACCAGTTGTGAATCAGCAGTACAGTCAAAGAATGCGTGAACTTCATCGTTGTCACCTCCCCGGCAGAATTTACAGAGCCTGCTTGTGCGAAGTCACGTCCCTGTGGCTGGCAGGGTACGGTGATCACTTGCCGGCTCTTGATGTATGTCATTTCCGCGGATAGGACTGCAAGGATAGGGTGCGGAATATGACCGAGAAACCGACAGAAGACACGTCGGTTTCAGACTGGTTCGCATCGGGGATGGGCAAGCAATCAAATGAAGCCATGTAAAGTCCGAGTCTTCCTCGCATGGGCAGGAGTGGTTGCTCTGCTTTAGGCTAAGAATTGTATTGCTGGTTCCTCTTGTTTTGGACGCTTTCATGGCATAGTGCCTTTCAAGAATGTCGATGTAGATGGACGTGAACCAATATCACGTACATGTTGCTGAGAAGCTCTACGAAGAAAGTCCCACTGTGCTGCGGCATGCGTTAGAACACAGGTCTCTTCTTCATCCATTGTAGGGCAATTTGAGACGGGAGATACGTAGAAGCGATATGTGCCGCAACAGTGTGATAGAGCCCATGAAGTAAACGTCGACATCTAGTGAATTATTGTGCAATGTGAACATGTGAATATTGGCGCCGGCAGTCAATGCATGGGTGCCGAAGCTTTGCAAGTCAACCAGGCTGGTGTTTTGCTCGAGGGACAAGCTCAAGTCAGACTACCCCGAAGATTACGCTTCAAGTTGCGCCCCTTGGACTAGTTTTCCGCATATGACTTATTCCAAGCCCCAGACAGGGGCAGAGGCAGGGGTAGGGGCTGTGATTCAGGAGGTGAAGTAAGACATTGCTGCTCGCCGTCCGATACAGCCCGAAGACGCGGCCGAGATAAGGATTTGAGCTTTCAGCGTCGCAGAAAGACAGAGACGCGCATTGGGAGTCCCACTGTCGCTCTGTGCTTCGACGGCTGGCAATGCTCGACCGTTCTTCGCAGGAAAGTGTAGGATTTTCAAATCTAAGGTGACGCCGGTGACAGTGGGCAGATTGGCCGCATGTGTGTCAAGTACGGTTGGACTGTGTCTCTGGTGCTACTGCTGAGTCCGCTGTGCCTCCGAGCAGTGCTCGCGGTCGCCAATCGTCTCTTTGCAGGTTGGCATGATGGTGGTTTGGGTGACCCGATGCCGTGGGAGACCAAAAGTTTCCTTGGAATAAAGGCTGTTTGCTCTGGGCAACCCGACATGAAGGTTCAGGAAAGGAAGTTCGTTTTGGTGTGAACCGCGAAAAAAAAAAAAAAAGTTTTCAGGTTGGGCGGCCTGTCCGAGGCCGCCGGTTAGGTAATCACAACCGCCGCCGGTTCGAGCCGCCATGGGCGCATTCTTTTTCACGAAGCTCTTTTTCGATCACAATGTATCGTTTTTGACACATAAATGATGGCTGGCCGGATATTATTATTGGGAGCTACTTCCAGACAGTAGGGCCTCACCAGGGATTCTTTTCTTGCATTTTCTCTTTTTTCCACAAAATGCGCCCACGGCGGCTCGAACCGGTGGCGGTTGTGATTACCTAACCGGCAGCCTCGGACAGGCCGCCCAACTTGAATTTTTTTTTTTTTTTTCGCGGATGGACATTATTATTGCAAATTGCAATAAGCTGTTCTGGCGGATTACCAAAAAAGGAAAATGGACAAGTATATGGTTGGTCTCTATTTCATGTCTAATTTGTGTATACCAAGTCGTTTGGGCCAATTTGAAGTGAAACTGATGGAATTGCGCAAATTACAATTAGGCATTTATTTTGAGCACCAGGAGAGTTGAATGGATAAAATTTCGGAGTACCTCTCAGGATGAATTGGATATTAAGAAGTCTTGTGTAAGATTTCAGACCGATAGCATGACGGTGTCGTGTACCGCGACGGTGGCCAGTATTGTTGACTCCAAAAAGCAGCGGTCCTTTCCCGAGTGCATAGAGGAGAGTAGTTCGAAGCAGCACGGTCCAGTAGTATCAGGGACAGAGGAAAAGCATGCTGGGATCAAAAAGAGCCCAAAAGGTCGTGGATCGAAGAAGAATTGGTGGAGAAACGGCGATGGCAAGCGGGGCGAGCGGTGTGATGGCAAGAAATTGATGTTTCCACGCGTCGGATTCTGATCCTCGATGCCATAACATTCGGTCAACCCATCACTTTCGGCTGAAATTCGGTCTGAACCTTCGTTAGAGGTCGTACTTTGTTCCTACACTATGCCTGGCTATAACTCTTAAGACCTGCCCTCCTAGCTGCCAAGTGGCCAACTAGGTAGGGTGGCCAGGAACCTGGTCCCAAATAGTATCCGAGTCGCGGATTAAACGGTGGATGGGCCGCATATGTTGCTAAAGAATACCGCAGACACCGGGTCCTGCCGAACAACTTATTCGACGGTCTGCGCGCGAAGGCTTACACTTCGGACTGATTATTCTGTTTTCCTCTTTCTTCTGTCCTTCTGTGCATCACTGTTTTCGCTATTGGTTGTGTTCCACCTCTTTCGACGTGTTCCCTCTTCTCCTGTAGGGATGGACACGGGTCGCGGGTATACCCGCGGGTGTGGGCGGGTACGGGTACGGGTCGTGATTCCAGACCCGCGCTCGACCCGTACTCGTACCCGTGTACCCGCGGGTTTTCGGCCATGACGGGGATCAACTTTCGGACAAACAATTCCAAATCATCCACGAATATCCCATCCTTCATCAGCTTGCGCCGGACTATCTTGGTGTGCCATGTGAGTATTTTTCTAATGTTTCATTCCATAACACTAGAAATTAATCAACACATACGGCAGCCACTTCTGTTGCCGTCGAGCGTGTCTTCTCGCACGGGCGCCGTCTGCTGCATGCAGTTCACCCGCAACCGCATGTCCGCCGCCTCATTCCGCCGCCTGCATTGTTTGGGATCTCGGGGACCCCGCGACTTGCTTCAGATGAACGACTTGATAGCAGCATGCAGTCCAAAAAAGCGCAAGCGCGTTCTGGCCCAGGACGACACAGAGAACTCGGGAAATGAGAGTGTAGAGATTATCGAGTAGCCCAAAATTTACCGCGCCATACTTTCTGACAATAAAATATATTATTTATGCTGGAGATTCCGCGGGTATACCCGACGGGTTTGGGGACCCGCGGGTACGTTGAGTACCCAAGAGGTGTCCGATTCGCTAGCCGAGCACACGATCAACAGCACGTGTTCAGAGGGCACCTTCTATATCAGGTTGTTGATGTGCCAAACATCCGCACTCTCTCACACCGCGACGACAAGCTGCGACGCGTCCCGCCCGGCCTGTGACGCGTCCACTGGTTCCCCGGGAAGCATCTGAGTCGATAGGGAGTAGCAGACACGTCCTGCTGCTCCTGAACTCTTGGCAAACCACTCGGCGACCCGCGTAGCAGCGACATCGTGAACAACCCCCAAACCACCAATTCTGGTGTACATACTGTCGATAATACCCCTTCGTCGCACATAAATGAACTTTGTACATCTCAATACCCCCGAAATGTATCGTTTCAGTCCTACTCTGGCCCGCCGCCACCGCATTCAGCCGGCACGATCACCGCACAGCGGTTAACTTTAGCGGCTCGAATCCCACGGAGCCGCTGAAGTGTCCGAAGTGCTTCAAACAGTTCAAGAAAGGAGCAAGCCAAAAGACTTTGAGAGATCATATCGCGTCGAGTGCTTGCAGAGGTGTGTTCTCAAATTTTACGATAGGTAAATCTCGGGCTCATGCGATATGATGTAGCGGTGGCACCGACCCCATGGGCTAACAAGCCGATAGCTCCTTCGGCCCCCCCGCAACCGGCTCCCCTGGAGCGCTGCGCGGGGATACCGCTTGCTTGGGATCCCGCAACTTTTTCGAGACCTATCCCTTCCATATCCATAGTTCTAGCACAAAACATGCAGCAAGATACACTTTATTACTCCTGCCCTCCTAGAGCGCGTTCGAAAGACTGCCGCGGAGTGGTTTTGGCCCCGAACAGCGCTTGCGCCAACTGTTCTGATTTGCATCATGACATTTCGGTTATTAGGGAGCGGGCCAGCCGCTCGTTCGAGTGCGTACACGATCACAGTGACCTGAACACTACGCAGCTTCGCGCAAAGGTGGAAATGGCACAGAATGATCTCAACACGCTCAAATTAAAGGTATTTATTACTTCTCTGGGTGTATATCTCGACTAAGAGTTGTTCAGAAATTAAATCTCGAGGGTTCCGTTGAAAGCACGGATAGGCGGCTGAAAGAATACATTGAACTCATTCAATTCATTGGTCAACATTCACACGAGATCCCCGCCCTTCACCGGCTGTTAGCGAATGCAGCGGCAAACAAATGGAGTGCGAACGTTATCCTGGAACATTGCCAGCTCGCAATGGAGGGGAAATACACTGCCCGGAACTATCCCCTATATGAAATTTACCTCGCCATCCTCATTTATGAACTCGGCGGTGGGGGAGCGTTATACGCCCTCAATCACTCGATATTTGCCCTTCCTTCCCGTAACACCATTCAGCCCTATCGCTCCCAGGCCAAACTGATGCCTTCTGTCAATGGAGTGCGGGCGGCCGAAATTTCCAGCAACATTTCTGCTTTGTTTGGGCCACGCGCGAGTCACGAAACCAACACGGAGACAGCCAAACCAACCATCTACGGACATACATTGTCATTTGACGAGATTGCGACGGAGCGCAAAATTGACTACCTGCCGGAGACGGACGACATGGGTGGCTTGTGTCTTGAGCATCTCTCCGCGCTCGACACGGTCAAAGTCGGAACCGATAGTCAAACGGTAGAAGCTGGGTGCGGGAGGGAAAGATACACATCTCACATGAGACGTCGGTTGGAGCCATCTCGCGCTTATCAGAAAACGGCTATGGGGCACGGCCCGTCTTCATGGGGCCATCTTGTAAGACAGGTGATTGGAAGGACTGCCTTCGTACGATGGAGATTGTGCTGGAAGCTTGGAAGCGTTCGGTGTACGGGGAACAGCTTCACGGCCCCATACTCTCGGTTGCTTCTGATGGTGATGCAAAACGCTGCCTCGCTCTCTTCATGATGTGCATGCATACGGAGATAATTGAGGGGAACCCACTATACCCCTTCATATGCGACCTTCCGGGACTTAATCGACGCGTCGGAAAAGATGATTTAACAATGGATCTCGATTTCAAGCACGAAATCAAACGTAAGTCCGAGTTTCTCTTTCAATCAATTTCACTTCCAATCTCTTCTAGGTGGGCGAACTCTACTATGCTCCAAAGAAGGACTGCTCGTTAAAAATACATGCATCAATCGGGACCTCCTTTTTTCCTGGCTTGAGCGACTCACCGACCACGACTGGTCCGAGACGTCACTGCATGCCCTCTTGGATCCGGCTGATGGGCAGAACGTTGCACGGTCGATCCAACTGATGCTGTGCATCATCGAGCTTACGTCTCTCGACAGCGCTGACTTTGACCCCAATGAGGCCGTCGAATTTGAAGCCCTCTGTCTCCTTGCCGAGTTTCTTAATGTTTGGCTCCAACCATATATCAACACAGATCTATCCCTCTCCGAACACATTGAGTCACTCGTCTTGTGCTCTCATCTCTGTGCCGGCCTATACCTGCAGAACGGCGGCTCATTTGTGTCAAATCAGTTATACGCTCACATCCAAGCTACGGTTAAAAATGCGGTCCTAATGGTGGCTAAAACACGGGTTATCAACGGCAAGCTCAAAGTATTCATCTGCCTCCTTGGCGATGATGTTCTCGAGGCCCTCTTCGGGCGCGTTCACGAATGATTGGCGGATACTCACCCAACTGCAGTGTTTCCCAGCTTCGGGACCGCTTTGTGTCGGCTATGAATCTTGACTGGATTTACGACCAGTATCCGGAGTTCGAGCGGCAACCGCGCCGCTTGAATATGCGCCGTATGCGCGACGTCGATCATCTTCGGCCAGTTCACTTCAAACGGGAGCTCCGCGCAGAGAGCTGTGATCTCCCGAAGGTGTGGAAATCTGCCGTAAGGAAAGCGGAGGCAATTCTCATTAAATATGGGGTGCGGATGACGGTCCCGTTTGCCGTGCTTTTCAAGCGGCCCGAAACCGACTTGCTCCGTCCATTTGGAGGGAAATATCCAGCTCTCTCGAGTAAGGCGGACCGCTCCGTGGTGGACTCTTCGAGCGCGCCCACCACAGACTCAGCGGTTGATCCGGGTCCTTTCACTCTGTCCCACCTGATCCCCACTGCCGAGTTTGACCGGATGTTTGCCGACATTGAATCCACGGACACCCTTCCCCAACACTCTATCTGGGATTGGGCCTCAACGTCGGCGTCGGCGTGGGACACATGGGCGGCCGGCTCGAGTATCTGGAGATCAACTTCGTGTCTAGCTCTGTTTCGCCCGCGGCCTCGGCCGGTACGCAGAGTGCCTAGGCGTGCTACCGGGCAGCGGCCCCACGCTTCCCGCGCTGCGCACGCTCAAGGTCGCACTCGACAAGGCGACGTTCGCAGTGCTCTGAGCACGTGGGATTTGCCCGCGCTGCGAAACCTCAGCATGCTCTCCGCCAACTTCTCAGACACGTCCGAGGGGTTCCGCTGCAGAAGTTCTTCACCGTGCACGGGACGCAGCTCAAGAGCACTGCCTCATCGCGCCGCCGCTCCTCCCCGGTGGGGGTGGGGGGAGCGGCTGCATGGGCATGGGGCTGAGTCTCGCGGAGTGGTGCCCACACCCGGAGGCCGGACTGGATCACGCCGCACCTGCTGCTCCCTGTGCACCTGACCTTGGCGCTCATCGGCATCCGCGGGATTGACACGCGGCTGTGGGACGACTATGCGCGCAGGGCGGATATCAGTAACCCCTGGCAGGGGCAGAAGGTGTACGACACGTTCTTTGGGCTGAGGGCGCAGGTAGAGATTGCTTAGGGGGGAGGCGTCCCTGCGATTGCGTAATGTAAGGGAAGAAGGGGTTCTGTGTTTATTAGCCGGCCCAAGGTTCTCGGCAGGGCTAGAAGACGGCAAAAGACTGCCCTGTGAGCCCGTTTGGAGTGGGTTTTTTCACAGTTTTTTACATGCAGGTCGGAGGGCCTCCATGTAAAATACGGATTTTACCATGTAATTTACATGTAAAAGTGGGCTGATGTAATTTACATTGGCCAATTTTAGCCAGCACTAACTGGTGTACCAAAAATTGTCAAGATTTGATTTTTCTGCAGCTACATTTCCAACCGCGTGACCCCATTGCCCGCGAGCCAATAAAGGCGAATGCCAGGAGGATCAGAGAGGTACCCTTTCCGTATAGTCTCAAGAAGATTTTTGGCCATCTCCTTGGCCTCGTCCGAAAAGAAAGACCCTTTATTGGTCTTCGTGGTGCAGCGCATATCAGTGTAAGCTGCAAAAAGTTTTTCCACGCGTCCCAAAAGAATCTTGCGGTCAGGGATGTAGCGGCGAATGCGTCGATTAAGAGCAGGGGCCATTGCGCGCTTTGCGTACTCCCAGCAAACACCATTTTTCTCCAAAACGGCACGGACTGCATCTTCGTCGGATTTATCACGGATGAAGATGGCTTCACTGAAGTCATGGGCAAAAGCCTTGAAGGCAGAATGTTTCTTGGATAATAACCGGAGGAGCCGGTCCATGAAATGAAAGGCGTCATCGAGGATGCGAGTGTGGAATGTTTCGGACCTAACAGCTTCTTGCAAAATAGGCCAAGTCTGGTCCACACTCTCAATAATGGTCTCAACAGCAGAATCCTGTTTTGTGTTGATGTCAACTCAAATATATTAAAAATCTATAAACTCTTGCCTCATTGATAATTCTGCCCAAGAATTCAATGCTGTCCATTTCATCTGTCTCCTGGATAATTTTTATTTGTCAGATATTCCGCCACATGTAGCATAAAAAAATTACCGGTTGTGCCATAGATGGAATCTGATCTGAGGCATCCTCAAACTCGGTTTCATCAAACTCGAAATTGTCATCGTCATTGCCATTCCCGACATCTAGCCCCATGCCCCCATCCCACCCCTCAAATGTGAAGGTGGCAGGATCAGATGGCGAGAATTCAGTTGCAACTTCTGCGGGAATGACCGGTGCTGGAACGGCAAAGGCAGGATCTGGAGCCACAACTGGTGTTGGCGCAAATTCACCACGGGAATGAAGTTGATCATAGACAATCAATTTACCTTGAAGACATAAATCTTGTTCCAGGTTCTGAACTGAATGATATCTAAACGAGGAGGTCGCTCAGGGAAATTTTCTGCTTTGATAGCGAGTGCAATGAGATAAAGCTGGGATTGAGGGGTCTGGCTGAAGTCCTGCAGTATCTCATGTGCTGCCGCCTCGATTTCCATCGAGTCAGCGACAGAAATAGTAGGAATGCCGCTGCTTGTCTGGAAAGGGGGGAGATCTGTCCAATTCGTAACGGGCACGACATTTTTAGTCAATGAAGCATGAATCGACTCGTGAAATGCACGTTCAGCTGTTCCAAAAAAAATAAGGTCAATCCACAATATATATTTGATACTTACCTTGGGGCGAATCTGTGTATAAAAATTGTAGTGGGGGATTCCCGGAATCCTTTAGTCCCTGCTGAACTCCCTCGAACATGTCATTGACCTCTTCCAATGATTTTGTCTGTGTCAAGGAATTGGCACGGAGTTCTTCAAAGTTGTTTAGGAGGGTGTAGGCAGCGTTAAAGATTTGTTCCCCCTTCAACCCACCCATATGTTTAAGGAACTGGTAATAAATTAGCTGAAGTGAATGATGCAAATAAAACTGCGCACAGCAAAGGTGTGGTCACTTGTTCCTATGTCACATGGTTTTGACGCAGTATCACGTTCAATGTAAATTCGATGAGCGGAAATGATATCGGTGAAAAGTGCTTTCAGATAAGGAACCGAAGGTGGCGAGCCAGCATATCCATTGCGGTCATCAAATGCAGAGTACTGTTGGAGGCCAACCTGCCCATAAAAATTGGCCGTAGCAGTGTACATTAATTCGCCGTCAGCATGCGAAAGATGCTGGAGCTCCGAGACCAATTCAGAAAATGGTGCCGGACCCAATCGTGTTGCAAAAGTGTTGCGCATGAGTCGCATCATTGATTTCGAGATGGCACCGCGAGCCGAGATATAGGCTAAGCATATTAAATTCACAGAGCATGCAATTGAAATAATGGCGAACCTGGAAATGCAACCTGCACATGTCGCGGGAGTTGGGCAATGATATGTGGGTCTGTACCTTGCCAACTCGTACCACATTCTGTGTCATTTAACCGTCTCACATCGCAAATGAACCTGTTTGTGAACAGAAAAAAATCATCTGGAATGTCACGAACTCGGCGTGCTATAGGATCATCATTGAAACCTGATACACAGATATTCAGTAACCATCCAAAGAAAATATTGGGTACAGACCGTTACGAGATAAAACTTGTCCACATGTGCATCGAAAGTGGTCTGGACTGCCAGGTAGCAGGTGTGGCAACCATACAAAGACTTGTCGCTGATACAGCTTTGCAGGATCAAGTCTCGATTTCATGGCTTCGTTCAGAGCAAATACAGGATGGGGAGGTCTGTCAAAGAAATAACCCCGTGTATAACACAGAGGTTTCCCATGGAGCCTAATCTCTGTCTCAAGCCGTGCCTTGACTGAAACTAGCTGATCATGAAGCCCAGAATTAACTATTGGCTCTGTTGACTGAGTTTCAGCCTCCAGCGTCTCAGCACTGGGCTCTGTATGGCTCAATGCTTCATTAACAAGGCTTTCATCGATGATTTGATCCCCCGCAGCAATGTCCGCATGCTCGTTATTTTCTAGTCTCGTACACAGACCCCGCTGACATCCCAATTTGGGAGCCCTGTCATCAGGGTCTGGACCGTAACCAGCTAAATAGCTGGGGGTGTGCGTCTCGTTTTGGGGCTTTTCTTTGGTCTAGTTCGGGCACTTTTCAGTCATTTTTCACAAACTCTTAGAGACACAGTTTTAGTTAAGTACAATACAAGCTCCCTTAAATATATTCACATTTATTGGGTAAGAGATATCGGCGAACGACGAGGTGCAAAGTTCTGGGGTCTTGGTCGGTGGCTGTGAAGGCTGGTGTCTTGAGTGGCGAAAAAGCCGGGGTCCTGGTTTGAGACGCACACCCTTGGTGACATCGCTGGTTACGGTCCAGACCCTGATGACAGGGCTCCCAAATTGGGATGTCAGCGGGGTCTGTGTACGAGACTAGTTATTTTCAGCCACAAACTGAAGCTCGGAATTGAGTTGAGCCCAGCTATCAAGAGACATGCCAGTGCCTGCTATAGTTTTCCATGTCAGTTTAATGTGCGAGGAAGATCCTATTTGCATACAGGCTACAGAAGCTGCGGCGTTGTCAGACCGAGCATAAAAAGCAGTTCCCAAAGACCCAGATATAGCATCAAACTGTGAAGACCCAGAAGTAGAGCCATGACCAATAGAGCTGCTACCAGTAGCTGTAGAGTTGCCAAGAGGAGCTGGTTGGTTGGTGTTATAAGGACCAAAGAATGCCGCCAGCTGGGCATTATCAGCAAGTCTATGACTCGAAGCCCATCGTCGCGGTTCTCCGTGAGCTCTTTGGGGTTTACTTGTTTTTTGCCTTTTGTTTGGGTTTGGGGGCCTTCCTGAACCTGCGCGCTTACCTCCGTGACTTCCTTTCGGTTTCTCAGCTGCTTTCATGGCAGCGTGGAGAAGAGAAGGTCCTAATCTTGCACCGCTTCCTTTTGTTTGGCACTTATGACTGACGTGTGAACGGAACAGCGCCGGATCTGGGCGATCAGACACGGGTGCAGATTTATGCCTTTTTCGGACTTAAATCTCCACAGGGACTATTAATGAGCCCAAATTGACGTTGAACTTGCGCAAGTCCGGCGCGAGACCGGCGCGGAGTGACGCGAGCAAAAATTCTGACTGACGATGTAAGCAGCAGAATTGACGCTGCACAGGGCCAAATTGATGTTTAATCCCGATGTTTGACTGAGAAGTGACGTCTGTGACGCGGTGACGTTGACGTTGATTGACGTTGACTGACGTTGCACAAAGTCTACTGTACCATTTCGACCGTAGATTCAGCCACTGTGACCTGTGACCACTTAGATTCACCTTTTGATTGATTCAGTTTCCTTTTTTGGCGATTTTTCGGCATTCCCCGGTGAATTTTAGCAGGAAAACGGCCAAAAACCGCGATCCCAAAAGCCAGTGACCTGTGACGAAAATTAAATAGATTCAATTCAGGTCTGGCTGTGACCTGTGACCTGAATCTACGGTCGAAATGGTACAGTATTTCGATGTTTTTGGCACCCACAGTCCTCACTATTCCTATATATCAAAGTGCCAAACTCTGTCCAGCAACCCGGTGAACTCTGCAACAACACGGCCAACACGGAAATTACGGACGAGCTGCTCGCCCATGAGTAGGATCTCTGGCTTCACTAAATCTGTGCTACAGAATCAATTAGGTTTGAAGGACAAAACTTTTGGACACATTCCCAATGTTTCGGTTAGTCTGAATGAACCACAGAATCCTCAAAAGATCGAATTCCCAATGTCCGAAGTTCGCACCTGCTCATTGTCGTGGCTAAACAAAAGGATATATAGCTTGAAGACTTGTTGAACTGAGTGAGATTCGGAGACAAACCAACTTTCATGATTCAACGGCAAAAAACCCGAACCCAGTCTGTGCGTCGCTGAATACAAGCTTTTGCACCCCCGAAACTACCCGGAACAGCCCGAGAAACAACTATTTTTGGCGGGATCCGCGGGCCTTGTGAAAATTGGCTCTGTCCTTGCGGCCTTTTTGACCTTTTCGTGCTTGGCGGGACCTTGTGACCTTTTCGGACCTTTTTTGACCTTTTTCAAGCTTGAACAAGGTGAAAAGTTTTATGCCAAAGTCTGATGTAGTGGGCCAGGAAGTGTTTGTGTTGTATTTTCTTATGGAATAAGCTGTAGTTTCAGGGTAGAATCCAAGACAATATTTAGTGTTTGGCTGAGCTCTGCAAACACTTGAGGTATACAGAGAAACTGTAGCTACTTCACCCTCTTTATGAAATTACGTGTGTCTGTCTGTCTGAAGCCTTTTCAAATTCCGCTATCAGCGCTGCGGCAGTCGCAGCGGCACCGCTAGCCGCCCGGCCCGGGACCTGACCAGAATGTTGACGGTTGAGGCTGCACCAATGGCCGACTGAAGGGCGCCATCAAAACCATTTACGTTGCCAGTATGGGCCACTGCTCGGGACATTACCTGGATATTCATCTCACATGTCATATACCGTTTAGTTTGAATTTTTAGAGTGACTGTGGAGTGTTTGTTTGTCCACAACTGTACAGTTGTGGACAATCAAACACAACAACCGTGATCCTGCTTTTTTGAGTAGAATTTTGGCAAATCTGAGTTCAGATTCAGATTCAGAGGGACGAAATACCCCCAGAACTAATTTTTCAGATTTTTCCCACGACAAATGGGGGGAGGCGAAATTTTGGACAGGTTTGAACGAAATTGTGTGTACCTCTGTAGCCATGTGGGATGGGGACAACATAAATTATACAATAGAGGTGCAGTCAAATGGCTGCCATTTGGAAAAGCATGACCTGATGCAATAGAGCTGCATTCAAATGGCTGGCATTTTGAAAAGCATGACCTGGTGCAATAGAGGTGCATTCAATGGCAGGCATTTTGAAAGCATGACCTGACACAATAGAGCTGCATTCAAATGGCAGGCATTTTGAAAAGCATGACCTGACACAGTAGAGGTGCATTCAAATGGCAGGCATTTTGAAAAGCATGACCTGATGCAATAGAGATGCATTCAATTTCAAATGGCTGCCATTTTGAAAAGCGTGACCTGGCACAATAGAGGTGCATTCAAAGGGCTGGCATTTTGAAGAGCATGACCTGACACAATAGAGGTGCATTCAAAGGGCTGGCATTTTGAAAGCGTGACCTGGCACAATAGAGGTGCATTCATATGGCAGGCATTTTGAAAAGCATGACCAGACACAATAGAGGTGCATTCAAACATCTTGAAAAGCTTGACCAGACACAATAGAGGTGCATTCAAATGGCTGCCATTTTGAAAAGCATGACCTGACACAATAGAGGTGCATTCAAAGGGCTGGCACTTTGAAAAGCATGACCTGGTGCATTCAAATGGCTGGCATTTTGAAAAGCGTGGCCTGGTGCAATAGAGGTGCATTCCAAGGGGTGTGTGATCTCTGGATCGTGACAGCTGTTCCCACGACCACCCACCCCCCCAGAAAAGGAAATTATTTGGTGAGGGCAAATAACGGCGATCACAGCACATCCATCAGCGTGTCTCAAGTGCTCCTCCCACCATGCGCATTTACCGCGTCTGCTGACGCCCCAAGCCCATTTATTTTCGCGTTTTAAATGCGTCTAACTCTGCAGTCCATATGGAAATTTGATCCTGTAACCTCTGCCAGTAACGAATACACTATCTTGGGAGTCGGCGCATATTACGCGTCCACAAAGCACAAACCACCAACTTCTTGAAAATGGGGATGCCCGCAATGGTACTCGGAAGGTCCAATGTCCCAAATGCTGAACTTACGTCCCTCATGGCAACGATGCTGGCCCGTCACCTATGGAATCACACCAACGGGGTAGAAATTGCTGAGAGACGATCAGTACGTCCTAGTTCCTCATCTTCTGGTCTCATCGCTCACAGTATTCATCAGCCGTGACAAATACTCCATCCTACCTGCCTTCAACCCAGGTGCACGCCTACAATCCGTATTTTTATGGGTACTCGACAGCCACATCGCATCCATGCCCTGGCTCGCAATTTTCTTGTTACGTGAATCAATTTCGACCTATCGAAACCTCGAAATCCATTTGTATCATGCCCTCATCATGCAATTGTGGTCGCCGAATGCGTGGTTAATGCGTGGTGGGCTGGTGGACAGAAATACTGATGTGATGGCCAAATGAGGCTTGCCGAAGTTGGCCGAGATGCGCCACCGTCACATCATGACAGCTCGCGTGGCTTTGATGGCATTCAGATCCAGAGATCGCACACCCCTTGGTCCAGTCAAATGGCAGGCATTTTGAAAAGCATGACCTGATGCAATAGATGTGCATTCAAATGGCGGGCATTTTGAAAAGCATGACCTGACACAATAGAGGTGCATTCAAATGGGAGTGGGCAGCGATCGACACATCAATGGTTTCTTTGTACATGTTGATTGATGGAGCTTCCCTGCCAAAATACAAAGCCGAAACGCCTTGGAGCTTTTAAGGGTGTATCCTTTGCATGAAGCTAAACCTAAGAGACAAAGTCTTTTTAAATGCACAAATCTCGCGATTGGTTGAGACAGATTTTTTTCATTTTCCAAACCCATTGAAAAAATTGTCCTTTACCAATCTCAAGATATTAATATTAATATCTGCTGGCCACCCGGCCGGAGTCCCCTAAATGGCGTGATTACCTTAAAATGGCCAAGTGGCGGGGAGGCCGTCTGGCAGGTAACGAGATGTGACATGATGTGACATCACCTAGAAATCTTTCACCAAAGCATGACATGGGGCCTTTTTATTTATTATGGACTGTATTCAGTGTATTGCCACCATTGCATTGTGAAAAGCATGGCTGTATTGCCACCGCAATTCCGGCATGAATCCAGAGCCGGTTTTTGAAGCACTTGGACTTCAAATGGATATCTCTGATTTTTTGCGGTATTGCCACCCTGTACATTTTGAAAAACATGACCACATTGCCACTATTTACAATTTGAAATTCTTGCTCGGAATGCCAATCGTATTTAAATTGGCACATAAGTTACAGCTAATTGCAGTACCGAAGGCGCGGATCGGAAATCTGCTGTTTTGGGACATTTTCAAAGAATTCCCGGTATCTCAGTGAGTTCTACACCGATTCCCTTGAAACCTAGATAGAAATACTCGGCTAATTCGTGCGCAATTAGTGATAGAAAGGAAGTTGAAAAATATTCTATATTTGGCGAGCTAGGTTTGAGGGGTCATTTTTGGGGTCAATTCAATCTGCCGGTATCTAGGCATGTTGAAATGCCCTGGATTTTTGTGAGAGATGGCTTCTATCAATATTGAAAGGTGTGACAGAGTCAGAATGTTCAATATCTTACTTTATCATGCTTGTAATGGCCTCGAGCCAACGGTAATATACTGCAACCAGCAAACAATGTGATATTTGAACCCAACTGCAAACTCCTTCAAAATCTGACTCTATCACACCTTTCAATATTGATAGAAGCCATCTCTCACAAAAATCTAGGGCATTTCAACATGCCTAGATACCGGCAGATTGAATTGACCCCAAAAATGACCCCTCAAACCCAGCTCGCCAAATATAGAATATTTTTCAACTTCCTTTCTATCACTAATTGCGCACGAATTAGCCGAGTATTTCTATCCAGGTTTCAAGGGAATCGGTGTAGAACTCACTGAGATACTGGGAATTCTTTGAAAACATCCCAAAACAGCAGATTTCCGATCCGCGCCTTCGGTACTGCAATTAGCTGTAAGTAGATAGTAATTATCATTGCTGTATCATTCCCATGTCTTCGATTACCTCTTTATACTTCAAGCGTGGGGGTGGTGCGGATGTCGGACAAATACTGTCCACAAATGTTACTCGGCCCGTCGGCAATCACCGACAGCTTCCATTCTGCGACCCACATGGACCCACATTAATATTGCCGTTCCAGCCACGCCCATTGAACACGGAAAAAAAATGATTTATGGACGTTGTGCAGTTGCAAGATATGTATAGACACATCGCAACCGTTGAAACTAACAGAACACACCAGAGCCAACCATGAGGCCCCGAGCAGTCAACACGACGCCGTAATCTCCAGGTGGATCGGCCTGCTTTGGTGGGGGCTAATTTCCCTGAAATTTATGCTGGAAACTCCCAGTGTTCATGCCATTGATTCGGCCAAAACATCGGTGGGCAATCCACTCCCACAGCTCGAAGATACAAAATTGTGAGAAAGCAGGGTCAAGGAAAATATTGTGCAACTTGGTTCGGCGGGGGGTTAATTTGTCTGAAATTTATGCCAGAAGCCCTCTCAGTGTTCATGCCCTTAATTTGACCAAAACATCTTGCGGTTCGAACAGGCAAAATTGTGAGAAAGCAGGGCCAAACACGGAAAATATTGTGCAACTTGCTTCGGCAGGGGTTACAGCCATTTGCGGAACTTACGACTGCGCGTCGCTGCTGGGATACCCGTTGTGGCAGAGCCGTAGGGCCGGTGTGTGGAAACTTCGTCGCTTCAGGGTGCTATAAACCGAGCGGGAATGGTGTAACGGTTCCAAGTCAGTGGCCTCCGAATCCTGGTGCACAACACTCCAGGTCTGTTGTAGCTTGGGGTCAAGGTCTTAAACAGTGGCCGCATGGATCCTGTAGTGGTGTAGTCTTGGGGCAAGTAAAATTAGCCCTCCGTTTTGGTTTCCGCCGCTGGCAGGGCGCGTGGCCGAGCCCACCTGCAGGTCCACGTGAATTTACCTAATTTGTAGCCCTCCGCCAGAGGCGACCTCTTAGGTACCTTTAACTACTACACAAAAAGGTACCTAAGAGGTCATCCACGTGACCAAAACGGTGGCCCTTAGTGTCAGGTGGAGAGGAACGAGGACTAGGGAGATTAGGAATAAAATGCGTCATTTGAGACTCCGACATCGTACCACTCGAACTATGTCGAGAAGGTAAGCCTATAAAAGCAACGCAAGAGGTCGCGATTTGTGTCTACTGTTCTGTTCCATGCATCCAGGTCTCCCACCATTCGCTCGCTTCCGTGAGCACAGCCGAAGCCCTGAGATCGTCGCAGAAACCAATACCTACATATTGACGACGTGGCCGTTCAAATCTCAGGCTGAATGGGACCAATTTGTCCACTGGGACGTAACGTCCGTAATTACCAAATGTGAGGGTGTATCATTATATGGATCTGAATCACTGATTGAATACTCACACAGGCGTACCAGATGGCGACTGTGAGAGAACCCTCTGGCATGCGCAAGTCAATGTGCATTGAAAGGGCTGGCATTTTGAAAAGTGGCAGTCAAGCCCAAAACTGCAAAAAAAAAGGGCAAATCGCGAATTTTTGAACGGGCCTGCGCAATCGCGTTTCTGCTCCTTTTATGGCCCAGAAGTGACTGCTTTCGATGACAGAACCGTCATAGTCGGCCCTTCGCACAACCAGAACCCTGAAATGCAAAAATCCCCGCTGGAAATCCTCGGATGTCTACGACTTCTCATGATCGGCGTAGAGTCTCATGCGGGGTCTCGACAGACCCATTTGTTGGTCATAAACCACTCTTCAAGGGTTCCAAACTCTCCCTTCCTTCAACGAGGCGATACCGTGCCCTAGGCTTGTGCAGAGCAAGGATGTTCTGGACGACGGTATCGTCTTCAAGGTCATCATTGATGCGGACGGCAAGATATTGGAAGGGCCCGATGATCCAGATAATGCCACCCAGTCAGCTCCGTTATTTTCTCGCGTATTGGACCTCACCCGAATTCTGCAGTCTGGATTTGGTCAAACGCAACTTTGAAGCGGCCCTGGCTGGCGGACTCAGGCTCAAGAATGGTAAATGTGGCGCGTTTAAAAACCGATGGCTGACCCTTCTGATCTAGTGAACTGGTTTGTGGACGCAAAGCTAGAGGCACGATTCGAGGTGGCCAAGCCCTCAATTCTTTTGCAATCAACACCATCGAGAGAAATCTTTTCCATGGCACGGCTGCAGAAAATATTGAACTCATACTGAAGGTACGCCAGCCGGACCATGAATAGATTAGTGATCGAGCAAGGTTCGTACAGAACGGGTTCTTAATCCCTGGTGTCTCCCCAGGTGTCGCAATGGTGCACGGCTCGACATGTGGCGTCAGTATATACCTGGCAACAGACTCCATGACGTCGTTTGGGTATAGAGTCTCCTCTGTCTTAAGACTCTTAACCCATACCCCCCGGTGGACACCAAAACCTATGGGTTTCTGCAGAGTATGGGGTTCGACAAAGATCCGGGACGATCGGGCCGAGAATATTTGCAGACGTTCCATTAATTTGATGTTAATTTACATGGGTTTATTTATTGAAACTGCTAGTAGAGTCATTTTTTTTTGTGGGTTTATTTGCAACCACTCCCAGAATGAATTTTCACAAGCTCTGGCCTAACTAGACCCCAAATCTGGGTGAAATACGGCCAATAAATGTGATAAACGAGGGTGAAGTATGGGTTTTTCCCCTTCAAAAATGTATGGTTCATGGAGTACAGTCGCGGCAAAAAGAAATGGACACGGTCGTTTGGGCTCATTTCTGGGCCGAGTCACCTCAAATAAAATGCTACTATGAACTTTGAGCAGTTTCAACATCTCATACACAGTTTAACCCATACCTCACCTGTTTAATTCCCCCGAAATAAAATAATTTCGCGTTTTCTGAAAAATCGTCTTTGTGGAAATGGGTGGTATCAAAATATGGTCATAGTAGGATGAAAGTACTTGTAAAATGAACCTCATTCACACTTTATTTGACATGAATCAGTACCCATTTGAGCTCGCAATCCCTGTCCGAAGTTGGTCATTTTTAGCATTTTTTTCCCATTTTGCCCATTTATGCGAAATCATTTTATTTCGGAGGAATTAAACAGGTGAGGTATGGGTTGAACTGTGCATGAGATGTTGAAACTGCTCAAAGTTCATAGTAGCATTTTATTTGAGATGATTTGGCCCAGAAATGAGCCCAAATGACCGTGTCCATTTCTTTTTGCCGCCACTGTATAAGAGAGCGCAGAGAAAAAAAAAAGTTATTCTCATTACTTTCCGGACTTGGCGCGCTAAGTTACCCTAAGTAACGTTAAGTACAGTTAGGTTACCTTAAGTTTGGTTGAAGAAGATAAGTAACAACTATTTCCCTGAATGTTGGCCCAAATCTGACCATAGTATCGGTATTGGTGCCCTGGCGGTCCTAGTGCAGTATTTTGTCTTGAGAGCACAAAAAAGTAAAGGTTCACAAAGAACCTTGTTTCAACCCATGTGGGTGAGCTGAGGCTCTTTCTGATACAAAAACCACCGGAATTTGTGAAACACGGCCGGCAAAATTACGGTTTTCCGATCCATGCCTCAAATGTTTGAGTGAAGTGTGTCTACACCAACATGATTGGCCACACAAAAACCGAACTGATTGTCTCACAATCCAAGCATCATCTATTCCAATCCTACAGGTTAAACCGATATGATACCTGAAAGAATCAGCAAAAAAAACTAGAGATCATTGTCTTCGTATGGAGGACAGACTCACAGTAGGTATATGATGCAAAATCATACTCAAAGAGCTAACATTCCTTCACCAGTTGTCTGAAGTTTTGAACACAAGCATCAGATTCAAGAGTCAAGCAATGCTTATATGGTTTGCAGTCGAGTTGGGTTCGGAGATCAAATCTTGAAGACTGCGCAATAATTGTGGACGGGAAAGAGGAATAAATGGTATACAAGACCCAACATAGCAAATATATTTATCCTGTCATAACCCGTCATTTTCAGCCAAAAAAAGTCTGTGTGGAGGCATTAGTGACCTCTCTAGCATCCGATCAGTGCTTTGTTCTTTCTTGACTTTATGAGTGCACATTTTCAAACGCGTGACTTTATTGCATATTTTCAAACGTGTGATCTCATTGCACATTTTCAAACGTGTGACCTTATTGCATATTTTCAAATGCATGACTTTATTGCACATTTTCAAATGTGTTCTTATTGCACGGTGACCTTATTGCCCTCCTTTACATTTTCACCTCCAGCGCGACTTCAGAGCCATTTTCTGAGGCGCGCGCACCACCGATGGCTAGCCCTGGTTATTCCCGTCCTTTTCAACCAAAAAGAGTCCGTCTGGAGGCATTATTGACCCCTCTCTAGCGTCCGATCGGTGCGTTGTTTTTTCCCGACTTTATGAGTGCACATTTTCAACCGTGGGACTGTATTGCAATGCCTTCCATTTTCAAACGTATAACTTCATTGCACATTTTCAAACGTGTGATTTTATTGCACATTTTCAAACGCGTCACTGTCATTTTCAGTGGATTGTATAGGGAAAGTATGGCTCTCGCGAACTAACCATAGATGCTAAGGTGGCCGGTTACCCGGTCGGCGGACGCAAAGACAAACTTACTCTGACCATTGTGTAAGGAATATTCAATCTTATCGGAATGTTCTGGAAGATAATCATGGAGGGTATATAAGTAGCGTATCTCCGCTTATATCCTTACGTGTTTGCAGAGCTCAGCCAAACACGAAATCCCTGGTTGAAATCCCCTGGTCCTGAGATGAGCCCTAACTCGGATTATTTCAACACACTTAAAATATCGACGTAATAATCCGCAGGCGTTGGACTCACAGCAGACGGTGACCGTGATCCAGTGGGCCGGGTCGCGGGGGACAGTGATCACGTTGGAAGTCAGGCACTTAGGAAGGGACTCCGTGTAGAAGGTACAGATTAAATGGCAGAGATACAGACAAAAGTACAACGAGGGGAGAAATAAATCTATTTTGTGGTCGTTGCAGACGAGAAACTGGTAACGGACTCCGTGTGCGGGAATCGTGAGCTGGAGGAAACAAAGCACAGGAGAAGAATGTACACCCCTCTGATGGCGTGCCTGGTCAGCCCGCAGGGCAGGATCAGTCGTATGGATGTCTGAGAGAGGGTGAGGGGGATGGGGAGAGCAGAGGGTAAAGGAGAACAGACCTGGATCTCCCGGGAAGAAATAGCGAATTTCTTGGAGCACTGCGCAAGTTCTGGAGGGAAGGCACGGGATTGAAGTGCGACGCACTCGGTGCCTCGGATGCGATGCGCTCGAAGATGTTGTTGACGAAGCTGTTGAGGATGGTCATGGCCTTGTTCGAGATACCGGCGTCGGAGGGGGTTGACTGGGTGAGGCTGCCGGAATCTGCTATGTATTCAGGAATGGCGATTAAGAGAATGGAGCAGCAATTACTGGCCAAAATCCTGTAGGAAGCGACATTCACTGGTCCAGATTCCCTGTGGAATGAGAATCATTCAAGCCATGTCTACCAATCGAGGCTCACACTGGGCCTCTGACGGGATGGACACGGTCCTCTAATGGGATGGACACGCAGTTTGCACACACTGGGCCTCTAACGGGATGTATGCGGTGTTCACCGAGTGGAACGGGAATTGTTACCGCCACGTCTACCCATCGAGTACCCATCGAGGCACACACTGGGCCTCTAAAGGGATGGACACCTTTCTTTCGCTGGTCAACTTACAGCCATCTTCACCCTCAGTCTGGTGCCGGGAAATCCTCCTTGACCAGCTTTGCGTTCGGTGTGGACATTACTGGTATTTGCGGAACTTAGGGCACGTGGGATTTTTTTTTCATAAAATGA
Organism: Mycena leptocephala; assembly: GCA_029378395.1. Classification (NCBI taxonomy): domain Eukaryota; kingdom Fungi; phylum Basidiomycota; class Agaricomycetes; order Agaricales; family Mycenaceae; genus Mycena; species Mycena leptocephala. The sequence continues at coordinate 41,095 of JARJLF010000055.1, read as the reverse complement.
TCGTTTTCGTATATCACCCGTAACTCCCTCAATTCTTTGTCTTTTTCCTTGATTCCACCACCGTTATACTTGTATAGAAAGCCCCCACATGCATGTACCCATAGATGCACGCTGATTATATAATCTACACCATATATCGAAATTAGGATCATTTTGCGTATATCGCGTCCTGTACATGCACTAGGTGAGAAAAACATTGGATATCTGGGAATATATATCTTTTGTATGATATACAGGCGCAAGCATGCCTATTTTGTGTATATGTGTTGTGGTTATGGTATGCCGTTGACCTCCATATATTGGGTCATATCCAGCACCATATTGGACTCCGAGATCGCAATTTCAAATATGCCTGCATTTGAATATATATATTATTAGACATATGAGAAGATATCACGATGCCCAGACCGTTTGTGTTCATATGCAAGGCAATATACGTGAAATTTTGTGACTTACCATATTTGGTACAGATTATATAATCATCCCACATCTATGGTTGCATGCGTGTGGGGGGATCCTGTACAAGTACAACAGCAGTAAAATCAAGAGAAAAGACAAAGAATTGAGGGAGTTACAGGTGATATACGAAAACGATCATTTTTTGAAAAAAAAAAAATCACACGCACCCTAAGTTCTGCAAATAACAGTAAGGCGCGTAATATCTATCGCTGGCCAGCCGGTGCTGACTCGCGTTTCAGTCAATATCGGGCCAAGCACGCGGTAAATGCGAAATCACGGAGGAAATCGTCTCCCCGGCGAACACGCACTTCGTTCTTCACGACTCGATGGGCACGAGCCGGGGGACGTCAACAATTTTCAAACTGTCAAGGGGTTCATCTCCTCTCGCTGCGCCGAAGACACCAGAAAAGCGATTACACTTCATTTGGTGCGTTTTCAGCTGTATGAGAGGCGGCATCCTGACCACGGCTAGGTTGTGCATCCAGGCACCACAGCATTCGAGTAGCTGCGCCCTCGAGACAGGAGACGAAGAGCTTCTGAAACCCGCAGACAAGAAGAAAGGTGCAAAATCCTTCTTCCGAATCTCCATCTGTCTCACCAGTTGCGACCAGCGCCTGTCGTGGTGGTGTTTACGCAATTCGACACGTTCACCCACGGTATTGATCTGGAAAATCTCCTCCACTCGAAGAGCAAAAATGCCGAGGTTGAGTTCAGAAAGCTGTGTCTCGACCCACTCAACAAATCTCAACACAGGAGGAGGTTCGATCACCTCGCCCTGACCTTCATAGTGGATTCCCATTACTTCCTGAAAACTACTTTTATGGGTGGCCCTGAATGCTGACCATCGGACATTGATGCAGCGGGAATCAACATGCTTGGTGGCTCACGGACCGGATCTGACACTGAACCAGTGGAGGCAGATTTCTTCCATTGGTCTTTGCGTGCCTGATATGACTTGGACCAAAGGTGCTCGGTCATGGGGTTAGCTTCTTCGACAAAAATATGGGAACCAGCGGCTAATGTGTTAAATTCAATAGCCTAATAGCAGTCCATGGTCGAATACCATCCAGAGCCGTCGCTGGCCACGCTGGCAACATGCTGCATCCTCCTTACACCGCATGTGCCCTTCAACGCAAGCCAGTTAGAGCAGAAGATATGTGATGCATAAGGTTTGAATTGAACGAAATACTACAGTAATGGACTTTTATGGATCCGAAAAGGTGCTGTCGCACTCATGAAACAATCCACGAGTCAACGTAAGGTAAGAAAAGAAAACTCTCAAGGATGAACATACCTTGGCCAAGGATTCGCCTAAGACACGTCAAACCAGGCTTCATTATATTTAAATACAGCTTGATATGCCCGACCGGTGGTAGCCGCAAAAAATCACTAGCAAATATTATATTTATACCTCCAAATGAGTCGGTGTTACCCTTCGCAATACTCAACACCCCCCTGATGTTGCAGAGAAGGTCACATCTGATCATAGAAACTTCATTGATGAACAGGAAATCCAGGTCATGCTTTTCAAAATGCCAGCCCTTTGAATGCACCTCTATTGTGCCAGGTCACGCTCTTCAAAATGGGAGCCATTTGAATGCAGCTCTATTGCATCAGGTCATGCCTTTCAAAATGCCGGCCATTTGAATGCACCTCGATTGCATCTGATCATGCTTTTCAAAATGCCAGCCATTTGAATGCACCAGGTCATGCTTTTCAAAGTGCCAGCCCTTTGAATGCATCTCTATTGTGTCAGGTAATGCTTTTCAAAATGCCCGCCATTTGCATGCATCGCCATTGTGCCAGGTCATGCTTTTCAAAATGCCAGCCATTTGAATGCAGCTCTATTGCGTCGGGCCATGCTTTTCAAAATGGCAGCCATTTGAAATTGAATGCATCTCATTGCATCAGGTCATGCTTTTCAAAATGCCAGCCATTTGAATGCACCTCTATTGCGCCAGGTCAGGCTTTTCGAAATGCCTGCCATTTGAATGCACCTCTAGTGCGTCAGGTCATGCTTTTCAACATTTTGAAAAGCGTGACCTGTCGCCTGGCACAATGGCGGTGTGTTTAAATGGCAGGCATTTAAATGGCTGCCATTTTGAAAAGCATGACCTGATGCATTCAAATGGCTGGCATTTTGAAAAGCATGACCTGACGCAATGGAGCTGCATTCAAATGGCTGCCATTTTGAAGAGTGTGACCTGGCACAATAGAGGTGTATTCAAAGGGCTGGTTTCAATCCCAGGAGAGTGGCGGTCCAGAATGGCCCAGTTGATGACAACACATGTAATGGCGGACAGGGAAAAATGTACTCATTATGTTGGCAGTCACTGTGTCGCCGAGACTCTCCACCAAAAAAAAAAAAAAAAAACAAGTACAGTCATTCCACAGTTGCATCGACTTTTTGTTTCCCCACATTTACAACCAAAAATGGACCAAAATTTTAAAACGAAAGGTGAGATAGACACTCTGTATACCCCTCTTTGATATGTACTGTACACACTTTTGAGGTTTGAAGCTGTTCTGCTGCAGCGGAGCAATCATTCTGATGCAAGGACCACAGATCATTTCACCATACAAAAATAAATAATGTTTCGAACTCGTATCAGCTTTGAGCCTGTGGAGGAGGGAATCCAAATCTTGGCGCAAGAATTGGGGTTGAAGCCCTCGGCGTGAACATGAATGGTTTTGGAACGGTTCTACCGGGTATCGACGGGAGCAAACACGAAAAAGGAAAGAGGAGGGAAGAAATTTCGGCCATTATTGTATTTTCCATTCATTTTGAAGCACGTGCTTCAATCACCTTCTTCTTTTCAATTCCACAGCAGTCCCGGAGACACTTTCTGAGGCACGTGCTGCAGATGTGCATAACTAGGGCCATTGCAAACATTTCCCTTGCTTTAGATTCCGCCCAGAGCCATTTTCGTGTTTTCCGCATGGCATTCAATGTGATGCGCGTGCTTCGATGGCCTTGCATTTAAGTAATGGCATACAGAGGTGTAAACTGAGAGAATGTCCTGGAAGATTTAGGCAAGTAAGTCAGGGCCATCTGTCGAACACTGCGAGGTTCATGCAGCCCGCACCAGCCCCATCTGCCCAACCAACATGGTTCAAATTGACAGACCTTGAGTGATTTGCATGTGAACTTTTAAAAAAAATTTAAATCAACTTTATTTCCCCTCTGTCGCGTATGATATGGTAGGGATCTCTCTTGCACGTAGGTCAGTAACCAAGTAGCTGTTCAAGTAGGTATCAGAATGGAGAGGCATTCAAGCGGCATCACTAAGAGCGCACGGTGCGCACTCCAAGTGGGGAATTCCCGCAGAATAGAAATTGCTGAAGTGGCAACTAGATAAGTGGTTAGAGTGAAGGGGTGGAGGAGAGTAAAGAGATGAGAGGGAGAAGCGTACGCTCGCAAACGGCGAATATAAATCAGGAGACAAGGGCGATATCGGGATGCACGGCAGTGCGTCCCAAAAAAGAAGGCACCCGAGGAGAGCATCCGTCGAGCAGCACCGGCGTCACTAAATGACAGCAGGCCATCTGCGTGTCTGCCTTCAGTATAGTCCACGACGGCATTGACATGATACCACAGGCCATTTCTGCGTATTCTCGGTGCCAGAGCCGCCAGAATCGGCCCAAAGATGAAGAGGAGATATCGGAGTGGCGGTGCTATTACATAATGGGCCATCAGGGTCAATACAAATATTCTGGCCACTGTTGTAACTTTCCCCGTGACACCGCTGTTTTTCACCAGAAGGTCCCACTACTGCCGCAGGAATGTGATGTCATAATCATGCGTCGGACAGGGACAGATCCTGTAACCAACGAGGACATCCACCAAGATTTTCGAGTCCACCGTAACATTTTGCAAAAATGGCTTGAATATCTCAGTGAACATCATCCTACCTTTCAGTCACAAGAGGTTACAATAGATTGGAATCGAGTCAATCAGCTTCCTGAAAATGCATCTGTTCGCAATCGACTATGCACAGTCCAGTCACAGAATATACCAGAACCGGAGCCTGACACTGGTCCACCAGAGGAGGGTGAAAACCCTGAGCCTCAGGATCCACTCTTCACCCGGGGTTTTGTGCCCAACGTCACAAATGGCCAAACGGAGATTGAACAGCTTCGGGCCGCTGCTCTCAATAGTGATGAACCAATCATTCTCACTATGCCAGCTATCCGTGGAACACCAATCACTGAGCATTCAGGCAGGCCAATTACAATAGATGCTTTTCCATCACTGTTCCCACATGGTGAAGCAGATTTTACTGCGCTTCGGGAGGACAAAGTCACAATGACAGAGTGGGCAGCACATTTAATGCGTTTCAAGGATGGCAGATTTGCACGCCATCCGCGCTTTCGGTACTGGGCACTTAACAAAATCATGAGACATGATGCCAAAAAAGCATCAAAATGGTTTACAACAACTCACAAAAATGACCGGGAGTTGACAGTGGAGGATATTCAGCAGATGCTTGCAGAGAATGATGCAAAAGGCCTTGCAGATCGTGTTGCTAGCGCTGGAGTAAACCTTCCAGGCTCGCGGCCTTTTTGGTCAAAAGGACAACGGGATCTGATTGCACAAATCCGTTCTCCTGAATGTGAATCACCACATGTCTTTGCAACTTTCTCTTCTGCCGATATTCAGTGGCCTGATATGCACCAACACATGCCTAATCAAATGTGGCTGAGGATGCACATTCCTATCGTGTTCGGATGAAGGATTTGAACGAAAATCCTGCTATTGCAGCCTATTACTTCCAGAAGCGGTTCGAGGTTTACTTTGAACACTACATCAAAAAGAAGTCCAAGGTGATTTATTTCCAATCTTTTCCTGTACTATATTCATTTCAAATTTCAAGGTCAAGGACTATTGGTGGCGTTACGAGTGAGTCATATCCCTGGATTCTTTGGCTTGAGGATGCACCTTCAGTTGATAAGCCGGACACATCAGACCCGGTTCAGCTGCAGGAGTGTTAATTGACTACTGGGATCAGCATGTCTCAACATGGCACCCTTCTGTTTCCACTCCACCAGCAGCTATTCATCCATCTGCTCGTTTGTTCAACACTCTGGAAGAAACAAAGCTGGAGCTTGCTGAAATGTTGAGCTGTCTTCAGCGTCATACCAGATTCACTGCCGGATACTGTGAACGGAGAAAAAAAGACACAGGAGAAACCTTCTGTCGTTTTGGCTTTCCAAAGGAGTGCTTGGAAGCCTCCAAATTTGCCAAAGATCCGAACCGTAATTTTGCTGAGCTTCACACCCGGCGAAATGACCCTATCCTTAACTCATATAACCCCGGTATCATCCTGACATGGCGCGCCAACATTGACTTCCGACCTGTGATCAACCGAGAGGCAGTTATAGCATATGTCGCTAAATATGCTAGCAAGGCTGACAGCCACTCCTCATCGCATCAGGATGTTCTTCGCACTGCAATCTCCCGGCTGCAGGACACTGATGCAGCAGGAATTGCATACCAGAAAATGTTGTCTACATTTGCCGCAGAGCGTGATATCTCTGGACAGGAGACGGCCCACGTACTCTTGGGATGTGAACTAATCCGCAAGTCTCGGTTAGCTCCGCGTAGTCTTTGCGTTGATCCAGACTCAACCTTGGAGACGCTACGGAGGCTCGAAGCACTCACACGTAGCAATTCTCGGTAAAGCCTGGATTGAATCATTGATCACGTGCTACTGGCTACGACAAACAAGACCAAGCCGTTCTGCGGCTGGAACAGCTGCAACATCAGCCATGCTCAACTTTGCCAATGGAACTGTTGAAAGGCGCAATATTTTGGACCAATATGAGAAATGGGCCACAGCAGAGCCGGAGTGTTTCGTAATTAATATCTGGTCAGTGGTAAGGGTTGTATCTCGTCATTTGGGGCCTCTTTCACCTGATCAGTGAGCCAGGATGATGCAGCTGTTACTACGGCCTGATCAGGAGAGTTCATCACCCAGTCATATTCTATATCCATGTCTCGTTTTCCAAGATTTCCGAGATTCGAGCAGACTGACTCATTTGGAGCACGACCTGCTTCATCCATCCACTCAGCCCGGTAATTCCGTTCCTCAAGATCCTCGCCCTGTACAGTCTCTGAGTCACTGTCATCATTGGCTTCAGGCATATTAGCAGTGGTAGGGAGGGTGTCTGCAGGGTGGTTGTGGTTTTTATCCAAGCATTCTGCCTGATAAGCAACTGCCCAGCTCGCATATTTGCCTGATGGTGGTAACTCCGGACTTTTCAGGAGTTGGCATGAACAGTTACGTGGCCAAAGAAAATCAGTTTAAAAGTAAACCACAGACGCGTTCCGAATGGTGTTTCAGAGGCTGTGTGGACCAGTAGGAGGCTGATTTACGGGGCAGCCCCAATTTGGTCCAACAAAAATTTTATTACTCCTTCAGTTTTTGATGCTAATAAAAATCTGTCATGGGAAAAGTTTTCGCTCGTCAGACCCCTGAGTTCGGAGCTAAGTATTCCTTTCGATCTCTGCTGTCAAACTTCAATCTCTGCTGGTTGTTTCCATTTTCGTCTGGGGTAGGTTCAATCTCCGCCGAACTTCCCTTTGCTAGCGATTATGACACCTCCGCAAATTTTGATCTTGTCCTGCGGAGATGAGGCCGATTCACATGGTCTAAAATCACACCCGGCGGAGATTGAAGTTTGACAGCGGAGATCGAAAATACAAGAGGAAGGGGAATCATTTCTCAGAAGCGAAAACCTGCAAAATCTGAGGACCCCGGTATGTACTGTCGAAGGCTAGGTTCCAAAAATCCTCGATCCGGGGATTTTTGTCCGGACACATTTCGGAGGGAGAATTAGGTGGTTTTCATCAAAAAAAGGCCTGGGCCAGATCACAAATTTTGTCCGGACTGGACCTGCCATGTTTGCGACCCCAATTTTTGTCTGTCCTAGGGGAGGCCAAATCGTCAAATTTTTGTCCGGCACCGGACCTAGCCTCCCAGGCTATATTCCGCGGTCCTAAATCTCTTCATCTTGCCTTTGTCGGTCTACATACCGCGCAGGTGTCCGTGAGAGTCGGAGAAAATTAATCTCCGCCAAACCTGCCTTTCCCGGTAATCAGAGAAATCATTGAGGCTCAATCCCCACGACCTCTCGTGATAAAAACACAGACCTTCGAGCGGCATTTAACGACATGCCCTGCACCCGCCGATCCACTCCAAGGGAGATCCGTCAAGGCAAGAGGGAGGTACAACCTTTTCAGGCAGCAGAATTGGCGAAGAGGAACAGGATTGTGTCAACTGCTGGCCTTCCTGGTGCACCTCTATGTTTAAGGATTTGAGAAATGCTTGCTGACATTATATATAGATGGTGTTCTGGTTACCCGACCCCGAAGCCCGTATTCGATCTTACCTGCGGCTGACTCAGCGCAGCGCCGGGTTGGTACAACAGATGTTGAAGTCAGTGAGTGTGTGTTTTATTTATTTCTTGCGCCCTGCTCAAGATCCAACCTCCCCATTGCGTGCTCAACTTATAGATCTCATTCCTGGACCCAACTCCGGTTATTCCTCTCAGTGTATGTGGCCTATATATATATGGCTCGATCCTGAAGTGCGGTTCAAAACAGCGGCCGTCGATGACAGACCCACAACCGACATTCAGTGGACGAAGGAGGAGTTCAGTGAGTTGCTATCTTCTGATCGTTATCTTCTCCTTTTTTCCTGATGATTGCGCAGAAAAATTGCTGTTGCTTGTAGGTGACTGCTTGTACCTGGGGAGGGTGGGGGCAATATCGCTTCATTTCCCAAATAAGGTCAACGAGACCTCCATACCGAGTTGTCTTGCGCTGAGCGATGTGCAGACGAGATATCAAATTCAGAAAGGCCACGAGGTGCTCAAGATGAAAGGCCTGCTCCCAGTCCATCCTCCTCTCTCGGCCATAGACCTGTCGCTCTGCACAGCAGCGCTCAAGGAATCCTTTAAACCGAAGGCTATGCCGGGGGACCGTGCTGTCATCCAACCGCTGGCTTTTGCAGAGGACGACGGCCTCTCAGATGCTGATGCGGCAGGAGAAATGGATAATGAAATTGACCCGAACCTGCGTGTTGCGATGTAAAATGAGACTTTCACTTAGGAATATCAATTAGTTCAGATTGATTCATGAATTTATTACTTTACGCACCGTTCTAATGTGTGGGTCCAATGATTCCTTGAATTGCTCGAGTAAGTTCACTTCGAGAGTTAAACCAACTCATGAGTCAAAAATCAGGCAGACTCCATGGCACTCAAATCGAGATCGAGATTTGGAGAAAAATCACCCAGTTGCTGCTTGTCCTTTCAGTAGAAATTTAGTGAGGTAATGTAACAGAACCAGCACTTACCGAGTTCGTGTAGCATTGATCGGTGGACGCCTCAAGAAATGGGCACATAGTCAAGGCCCATGTCGGCTGCATCTATTTCCCAAGGAAATGGGCAAGAAATGGGATTGGTTTTGGAGGATCCCATTTTTGCTTCGCCGGCTCAACAGAAAGCACAAGAGCTTCAGGATACTGAGGCGAGGCAGTAGCATCAGTTCGCGTATCAAGAGACAGAGCCACGGGCTTGATAAGAAGGCCAAGAAGTAATGGCAGCAGAATAAGACGTAATTATGTTCAATGTACAGGTTCAAAGATAAAAGACAGACTGTGGTTATCATGCGCACACACAGGCAGATTGGATACAATTATAATTGTGGTGCTGAGCGTACGCAGACCAGTCATCGTATGCGCGCACGCAGATGAGGTCACAGACAAAGTTAAGGAGCCACAGACGATAAAGCAGCGGTCCCGGGGCCTAAGCACATAGATGAGAAAATATTTGATTGACCTGAATAAGGAACGAAACTTACGCTGGGACCGTTGGTAGGACTGTTGGAACCCGCTATTGGCAGCGCTGCTGCTGCTATAGACGAATTTCGGGGACTGAGAGCCTGACACAAATACAGTGGGTGCAGGTATGCGAGAAGAAATGGACAAGACCAGAAACGCACCAAGGAAATGCGATTAACTTATAGCCGTAATGGTAGAGATGAGGGCGGAAGAATGGCATCGAAATCTAATGGCATGTTCATGGGCACAGAGTGCGGGAATTTGAGTGGGCGAGACAAGGATCGGGCGTACCAGTGACGCCTCGCCCACGGAAGCCCAATGCGACTTGAGGTAACGACATTTGTTGCGCAGGGAGGCACGAGAGATATATTGATCTTGAGTGCCCCTTGAGAAGGGCTGTTCTGCTTGAGGATTTGAAGGTCACATATATTATCTTGAGTCTTGTCAGGTAGATGGATGCAAAACTCGGGCAGTGCGAAGCAAAGGATCACAGCAAAGAGGTGCGAACTAAACTTGTAGGCTCTGTCAAGGCTTTGACGTTGGAGTTGCTATCTTGAGGAAACCACAAGCAGTCTTGACCAAAAACGAGCAAAGATGGGTAGGGATGTAGGTGGAGCGGTGAACGAAAGGTGGGAGAAAAGTAAAGAAAGGTCGACGTGGCAATTACTAATGTTCAACCGGCAATCTCTGATCTTCATCCAAAAGAGACTCGACGGAGGAATCAACGATGTAATCGGAGGACCCCGGTTATACCTGGGAGGCCAGGTCCGCGTTCGGACAAAATTTGGGCAAATTTGGCCTGAAACCTAGGTGCCGTTCGGACAAAAATGGGGCCTCCGAAGCGCGAAGGCAAGGGCCGGTTCGGACAAATCTTACCGTTGGTGGAGAGCCAAGAGCCATTCTTTGTCCCAAAATGCGACAGAACTGGCAATTTTGAAGTCATTTGAGTTGACGATGGTTGAATTTGCGCGAAAAGGTGCGTCAATCAGGCAGAGAGGAAATTTTGGGCATTTTTGAGCATTTAGGGGCTAGAAATTACCATTTTCGGCATCCTTGGCTAGAGCTGGTTCGGACAAAAATCCGGCTGTTCGCCCAGAAAGTGTTCGGACAAAAATCGACCGACTGGGCCATTTTGGGATCTAGCCTCCACAGTAACCATACAAAGTTTGTTTAAACAATGGCCATCACAACGGTAAATCAGGTTCAAGCAATGTTTTATTGAATGTGATTTGATCACTGTTTAAACAAGGCTCAAAACATGAAGAAAAAGATGTGCAAGACCCGGGACTCGAACACACAACACACCAGGACAGATTACCTAAAAGCAACAGAGTTCCAACTAAGCTAAATGACCATGAAACTGGGTAAACAAACACCGATCACCTGGTGTGACACAATGAGATCGAGTTGGAGTTTTTTTAAGTTCATCACATCTTGGGCAGCAGTGGGATTTCCGTAGCTTTAACTAACTCTAAGGTTTCCAAAGTGCAGAATGCATTCAGTTCAGAATATGGGAGCTTGTTTAAACATGTCAACTCCTTTTTACATCTAATAGTGGTCATTTATTCGGGTGGGAACTCCTTGTCCAGGTTGTGAAGGACCAAGGTTGCATCACAAGACACCCAAATTATTTCTAGTGATACCGTGCCAATGGTGGGATTTCATGCATTTTGGGACCACAATGAAGTCTAGAGGCAGTCCATTACTCTTTTCCATGGATCAAGGTAGGGGCCTTCCAACATTCACACATGAACATATGCATGATCTTATTATTTTCCGTGACTTCCTGTCAGCTGCATGGTGCAGTGGTTATCACCTGCTCCTATATTTGAGTTGAAAATCTGAAGACCTCAAGTTCGACTCCTGCCCTCTGCATAATCTTTCAATTTGTGCAGATTAAACAGTGTTGAAACACTGTTGAATCAGTATTAATTAATCCCATTTTTTGAATGATTAAACCTAGTCAATCAGCCCACTACTCTAACCCTGCTGCCACTGGAGTTCAACAAAACATTGCTTAAACCCGATTTACCATTGAGATGGCCATTGCTTAAACAAACTTTGTATAGATTTATGCCTCCAAAGGTATAAACTGGGAGTTATATGCGCGCATGGATCAAGGTCAGTGATGAACACCGGTGATCTTTGGCGGTTGGCGATGGTTGTTGGTGATCGCAGGTGCCCAGCGGTCATCATTATTACATTGCGCAGATCAGCGACATTGCATGTGTTTAAAAGGCATCCTCATTGAACTTCATTGAAAGTCGCCGAGTTTCGGCGACCTCCAGCGACTTTTGTGCACTTTCAGGGATTTTTAAAAAACATCATCAGAGCTCTCAGAACTGCCTAGATGGGGTCTGACTCAAGCCAACCAGGAATAACGGCGATGTAGTTTAAGAAATAGACTTGAATAGAAGTGCTGAATCAGTGAAAGTTTTGAGCTATGGTTAGGATCAATTTGTACGGGAAGAATCTATGAAAGTATAGAAACTGCGAGTGCAACGTGAGATGCGACATGATAGAAAGAAGCCGGTGAAAGTCACCGATTTTGGTGACGTTGGATGAGGTTGGATGAATATCAGCGATCTTTTTTCAGTCAAAGTCAGTGAAAGTCGCCGAACATCTCCGGTTTTTCCCGGTGAAAGTGGTTGAATTTTTGGGACAAGATAGCTAATACAATTGGGTGTCTATTGAAAAGTGGTTTAGGTAGGGAGAAAAAAGATGGAGAGGTTCCCTAAGACTGGAGTCCACCGGTTATTGGTTATGGGAGAGACAAAGAACATAGTGAAAACCGGTGAAAACCGGCAAGATTCACTGACTTTCTGCACTACTGGAAACCACCAAGAGTCGCCGATTTTGTGTGCCTGATGAAAACCGTTGAGGGTCGCTGAAAGTCGCCGTCTTTTCGCGAAGTTGAAATGGATGCAATCAAGGTCGATGGGGATCACTGATTTGCCGACGAGCATCAGCGAAGGCCGTCGCGGGCCGGCGGCCCGCCCGACCTCGTGCCCTGCGAGCATATTACTGTAAACCGGGGTCCTGTAATCGGCCATCACTTTCAGTTTCGCGGACACGATCAGGGGATCAATCAATCTGCGCTGATTTCAATCAAAAATTCTTGATAGGGTGCTATACGTCACGGAGCTCGCCCGCACACGGCTTATTCTCAGTTTCACCTGCACACGGCGGATTCCGAGTTTCCCCAGTTCGCCCGCGCACGGCGGATTCCGAGACCTGTGGGACCGTGGAAAGACCTTTGGAACATGTGGGCAAATGACCCTTGCCTTCCATTCCCGACTGTGGCACTAGGAGACTGGAATTTTGTTGAAGATCCGCTTGATAGAACTTCGGGGACAACAGAAACGGTCCCAGAAAGTTTTGAAATGCTTAAGGATTTATTCTGCTTGTTGGATGGTTGGCGAGCAACATTTCCCGATACCAGAGATTATACATGCACTCAACACCGAACAAACCGAAGCACTAATGAGATTCACACCTCCTACTCCCGACTTGATCGAATCTCGGTCGTAAATCGACAATTCAAATTTTACAGAGGCTGGGAAATCAAACATTGTCCAGTGAAAAGCGACCATAGGCTCGTTATGACCCGGTTGACTTGCAGGCCTGAAGAGCGGCCTGGTAACGGTAGATGGAGTATGCCCCTGTACCTACTGAAAACCTCGAAATTCATGAAAGAGTCCAGACTCTAGCTGCACAGCTGGTAATTGATCTGGAAAACCTGGAACGTTCAGAACGTGTTCCAACCGAAAATATTCAGACCCTGTGGGCAAAATTCAAGTTAGATGTAATAATCACGGAAAACTCTGCTCGCGGTACATCACTAATGAACAACTCGCCAAGTAAGGACTTGGAAGCTCAGTTAAATATTGTGATACATGATGAGGAGATGCCACCAGAAGACAGGTCTTGGCAGCACATTTACTGGAAAAGAAAATTGCGGAGCATCTCAGAGGTGAATCTGAACGTAAGAAGCATTGTCAGAAGCACGCTATGATGTTGAAGGTGAAACATTGCGAACGACTTCCTGGACACACACAGCCAAAGGATATCATCAAAAAGAATCGATATGTGAGTTCAAGATAGATCCGATTTAAATCCATCAAAACCACGCTATGAGAGTCGGACCAAAAAAGATGGCAAAGATGGCCAGGGATTACCACTACTCAATCCAACACAGAGATCTGCCGGATGAGTACGGGAGAATGATGGCAACTGAAATTACGCTGGAAAAATGCAATGTCCGCTTGTCGGAAAATGAATTTAAAGAGATGGATAAGGAGCTTTCGTCGATGATGTGGGGTATGCACTCAGACTCTCAAATAATGGTAAAGCCCCAGGTATTGATGGATCCCGTACGAATTTTACAAAATCCTGGACATCAATACAGACAGAGCAAAAACTCTGACCAGAAAATGTTCGATGTGTTATGTTTTCTTACAATGCTATATCACGACATTGAAAAACATGGCATCGTGGATGGTACACACTTCCACACAGGATGGCTCTGTCCAATTTCAAGAAGGGTGATAAATCCTTGATCAGTAACTATCGACCAGTGACCCTACTAATTGCGACTACAAGTTGCAAACAAAGACCTATTCATTGCGGCTAATGGATGTCGCTCCATCTATTGTGCATCCTAACCAAGCTGGATTTATGAAAGGGAGAAAAATTGAGGATCAAGTTAAGCTTGCAAAATTTCTCTTGAACTTCGCAGAAGCGGCAGATGAAGACGGATTGGTCATTGCTCTTGATCAGGAGAAGGCTTATGACAGAATTAATCACACCTACCTACTGAGGGTCCTCAAACACATGGGTTCCCGCCAAAATTTTGCAACACAATCAAATTTCTACACAAATGCTGAGACAGTTGTAATAGTTAATGGAGAGATCAGCGAACCATTCATTGTCACTCGTGGAGTTCGGCAAGGGATCCTCTCTCCTGCCTCTTGTTTAATTTGGCCATCGAGCCCTGGCATGTTTGATACGAAATTCTGATCTCAAAGGTGTCAGAGTACCGGGAAAAAATGAAGATCTCGTTGTCTCACTCTTTGCCGATGATACAACAATATACTTGTCATCCAAAGACTCATTAGAACATCTATGAGCCATTCTTTCACTATGGTGTGCAGCATCAACAGCTAAATTTAACAATCACAAAACAATTATACTGCCTTTTGGGCGACCCACTATCGAGCTAAAGTATTCCGAGAGCGAAGAATAAATGATACAATGAGTATTGGTGGATCGGAGAAACATGAGAATCATACCAGATGGCCAAACCTGCTGCATATTGGGTGCATGGATCGGAAATGGTGTACCGTATATTACACCTTGGCCTTCAGTCATGCAAAAAATCGCAAGTGACTTGGAACGGTGGAAGGCAACAAAACCTAGTCTTGAGGGACGACGCCACATCATAAATATGGTTATCGGTGGCGGATCACAATATTTAACGAGAGTCCAGGGTATGCCCAAAGATATTGAAAATGCATTGATTGGGACAGAACATGCCTTCCTTTGGGATGATGAACGAGCCAGAGTGGCTCATGAAACAATGGTGCTCAATGTTGATGAGGGTGGGAAACAAATCTTGGATATCCCCGCCAGAAATGAAGTTATTGACCTGTGGAATCTTCAGTCATATCTAATGCAGGGAGATAAACGAGCGTCCTGGTGTTTTTTTTTGTTGATTTTATTATTGCCAATTTCCTACAAACAAGCTACCTGAATGTCCAACCAGGCCAAATTCTGAATGTCTTCCTACAAGACGTCCACATCCCAATATCATCCAGAACTCCACTGCCTACAGAAATTAAGCGCATGATCTTAGCTGCTAGGAAATACAATCTGAAGTTTACGGCCTTGTCAATATCCAATGAAATAAGCTAAAAATGCCAATTGGAAACATCCAGCAATGGAGAAATTGCAATATCAGCATGCTTGTCGCCGAAATGCAGCGAGTTGCCTCAGGTTAATCCACCAAGTACGAACAGTCGATGACACTCTCACCATTGCAACCCGCAGAACCATAGTCGCGCGTAAGCCCCATCAGATAAATCCTTCCGGAATAGGACGAAAAAACTGTGGATGCCCTTTGTGTCATCGAGATCGAACACAACTTTCTTGTAAACATCCGGGTGAATGCATCGATACAGCTAAAATATTAATAGACAGTATCTTGCCAAAGTGGAACCCAACTTTGCCGAATCCTGACTTGTGTGAACTGGCACTGACAGCTGATGAACAGGAATCGAACAGACTGCCAATAACTATAGACCAACCAATGATTTTTGACCCCAACTTCACGCTGTCCAATATAGAAGGAGGATTCCGGATCTTTGCCTTTGAAGAGTCATTCCATAGCATCCCTGCGAGAGGAGTCCAAATACCTGGAGATGCACCAAGCCTATTGACGGTATACTTACATGTTCTTGTGTTCCATCCTGGCGAATTTGAACCAATAGCCAAATTAAGTGTCAAAAAATATCCAACATCGTGCAGAAGAGCGAGACACTGTCCTTGACTTTTGACAGACCAGAGATACCCTTAACATTCACTTCAGCCCTTTTGGGCGGATTGCTCCTTATTTTACAAGATACTCCGAGAAATATCCCACTCATAATCTGCTCCTCCTCGGACTTCCTGATACGAGCACTGATCAAAGAAAGAGTAAAATTTGAAAATGACATGCTGGAGCCAAACTTTCCGCTCTTAAATCCGTGCTCGCAATGTTGAATGAAAGAGTAGAAGAACTCAGTTCAAAAATGTTTCCGACAATCCAGCTAGACTGCTTCCAAATGATCATACTGTCCCCATCCAAATTAATACAGAAATTGACCTTATGTTTGAGGTCCCTGGAGTACTATTATTGCAAGGTTCACAACGATATTTCACCAAGGTCATAAAACTACTACGGCCTAGACCTCGACGAAAATCCACATTCACCAATCTCGATCGTATCAGATGCGCTGTTGAAGAAATATCCAACTACACACCATCCGACAAAATGATCTGAAGATCTATCCGGTCCATTACGCCACAGCACCTCACTCGAGAATTTTTCTGGAAGTGCATACACAATACTTTCAGAGTCGGAGACTTTTGGTCTCACATTGACACATTAGAGATCTGGGGGACATGCCACGTCTGTGGCGTTCCTGAGAGTTTAGAACACATTGCTTTAGATTGCACTGCACCGGGCCAAAAATTAATATGGACCCTTACGGAACAATTGTGGTCGCAAAACTACTCTGATTGGCCTAAGCTGAACTGGGGCCTGATTTTAGGTTGCAATCTCATAAAATTTAAATCAGCTAAAGGTGTTGTATTACCTCATAAAGGGAGACTGTTTGCAATACTTGTTGCAGTAGCATGGCATTTGATATGGAACCTACGCCTTGACCGTGTACTGAGAAACCCAGATATTGTGGTAACCCCAAGTAATATTCATAACCAATGGATGAAAATGGTTAATACGGCCCTAAATCCAGGGGGTCGTACTACTCTAGCATACTGTGGGCTGGCCGGCCACTTGTATGGCAGGATGGGTGGATATAACCCTGTGGGACCCGGATCGAGTTCTCCCTCTCCAGGTATAAATCCCTGCTCTCCACCAGTCCACAGTGCACCGTTGTAATAGTGTCCCTTTCCCTTTGCAGAATGCATGCACAAGCAACCACAAATTGGCGTGTTCAACTTCCGAGGAAGGTCCACAGCCAATGCAGGTCAGCGTGTTCAACTTCCGAAGAAGGTCCACAGCTAACGAACAAGGGGGATTCCAAGAGGACAGGGCAGTCACAAAAACCTAGAAGGGAGCACAGTTGCGACGATTCTCGCGAAAACTCCAGGAAAAGCCGAGAAAGAAACACGAGGTGTATCAATAATCAAAACAGAGCTGGGTCAGCGTAGCAGCAAAAGGAGCATAACACCAAGAAGCAAGAGAGGCAAGGCGAAGAGTAACGGAAGGAGACAAGGCACCACAAACAGTCAATAGAGATACAGAGAATCCGAAATTCATGGCCAGCGTACTCTGAAGGCTAACATTCGCACATCGACAAAGCTCTAAAGGTGTAGCACATTACTCCGCAATCTGACAAGTGGGAATCAATGGATATTCATACCTTGTTGAACGGGACGGTATATACCATGGCACATGATCGTCCCCCAGATTTGGGCGAGTGAAAGAATCGAGGAACCGAAAGAGCTATGAATACACTTTGTAGGATCATCCCGAGGCGATGGAGACGAGGGGCGGATAAGTAATGATTGAAAAGTTGGATTGTGGGGCACCTGGTGCGCGAGCAGGTGGAATGAGGCCAACCTGTAGTGCTTGCTTAGAAGAGGTCAAAGAGTGAGAATACCATTTGAAACAGAAATATGTTTGGCCAGACAGAGACAACGATCTGAAAGAGAGTCACAGCTCAAAGTCTCCACGTGGCATACGTAGGAAAGATTCGCGTGCCACGCTATGGCTGGACTGGGATGCATAGAAATTATGGAATTGAATTAAATCATGCTCACTCAAGAGACAGATGGACGCAGTAGTGGCAACGTCATCCTGAGACCCCTGGGTCAGTCGCTTAAGTGATACTTCAAATGAGGGCCCCGGAAATGTGAGCCAGCCGAGATCATAATTGCGCACGTACAAAGCTCGAACATCACCATAGAGAACGAAGAAAAGACAAAGCATGTGAACACAGTGGTGGCCGAGGCACCTCGAAAGTGAACAGAAGTTTGATGTACGACTTTGTGGACCGCGTAGGCGAGGTTATAAAGGTACTCCCATACTTCCTCTGTAGGCAATCACCAATCGCGCAAAAAACGGGCCGGGGGGAGAGAGAAGCCAAGAGTAAAAAACAGGCTCCACCACGCCAAAAGCTACGAGGGGAAAAAATCATGCATCAGGTCGTTGTCCTCCAATATGTTGCTTTTCAACTGTATCAAAGTTAACAACACCTCAATTTGATCTCAGCTCCGGCCGGCATTCTCGAGCGAGGCAAGCAGCGACTTCTGGGTAGACAGGGCCCCGAAAAGCAAGGGAAAATAGAGGACCGTAACACGTTCGGATAAGAGGAAAGGATGCAGTTCTCGCCGTAGCAATGGCTACTTGAGGAAGGGATGACAATATCTGGCCGACGGTGATGCTCAATTTGTTGTCTGACCCCGATCAAGTATGTTGAAGATTGCACCAGGTTCACTGGCCCGATTACTAGGTATGCTTGTCTACGAATGCGCCAGCTGGTTTATAGGCGTTCTGGACATTAGCTGTAAACCGAAATGGGAATTTTCGAGTGATAGGCTATAGAGTCCATCGGCCCAATCTTGCGCGCTCTACCATTCTGCCACCTGAAAGGCCCAGAGAGGGCCGCACGAGTGGTGACATGACTTCTACAGAGCTCCTGAAGCAGCCAGGAGTCGAAGCAACCGTCTACCGTTCTGAATCCGGACAAATCCACTTTGGGAAGCCGATCGAAAAAATCTGGGCAGTCTCAAGGTTTTTCGGAACAGCTGTAATATTTGAGCCTTTTTTCAATGAAAAATGCCCTAAAATAATCTGCGATGACACCGATTGAGCTACAAGTAGCCGGAAAAGCCAGGCTTGTGAAAATTACCGATGCTAATTAACACGAAATTTTGGGAGTCCGAAAAAGGCTTGTAAAATAGGGCTATTGGACCCTAGTTGACCACGATCCCTTGAGTGAAATCTGCGGTGTGGGCCACATGGCTCTTCTCCGACCCTGCGAGGCCCAGTAGGCTTCCAGCGTGTGGAAGAGCTCCTGTGCCGACGTCTACCCCTCGTCCGCTCACCTTTAGAACTAGCGGCGCTCCCCCGCGTGCGCCACGCCGCAGGAGGTAATCTCACATATGGGACGGGTCACCTAGCTGCCGCTAGCCGAGATTAGCGGCCAAATCGGCCGGAGAATTTTTTTTTTTTTCAAATGTGGTGTACCTCTGAGGGTGTTTTCGCGCGACTTTTGAATCTATTCTACAGTAATTTAATTACTCCCAAAGGCCTCTGTATCTGCACAACGAATTCAACCCAAACGGGTATTTGATCCGCGATCACATGTGCCGACGCATTACGCGCGAGCTTTTTCACCAGTGACGCGTCACTGGTACCGCGCGCACTCCACCAAATAGAGTCCTAACACAATGGCACCCGGTTACAAGAAGGCCAGGGCTGCCAATGCCCGGACTTCCAAGGGAGCGCTTAAAATTACACCCGTCAGTTCTTCCGACCCAGACTCCTCGGAATCGGACAATTGTCACTGGGACGGCACCGAGGGCGACAAGGTTAGCTCCTCTCCACACTCTCACCCTTCCATTCCCCGCAGCTCAAAGCTCCCCGCCTGTCGCAGTCCCTGACGACATCTTCACCGGTTACATTTCCGACATTTCTTCTGGTGATTTCTCCGAGATCGGTGGGGACAAAAGCTCTGGTTCCGGGAATGCAGATGGACGTATAGGTGCTCCAGACACGAGCACTTGTGCAGCACCCGCTCTCAGCACAACGAACGATGCAGCTGCCAGTAACCCTAGGAGTTTTGCTTAAACATTACATGTTGAGACAGTACTCCTGGATTAAAATCCGGGATTAATTGATTGATTAATCCGAACACAAGTGAAAGTGAATGAAAAAAGAGACTATGGTGGGACTCGAACCAACGCCGAGAGATGCAAATACAGAGATCTCAACCACTCCGCCATCCAAGCAATGGTAGCTACAGGTAATAATAGCATCAGCAGAGCATGAGAGATTTCAGCAACTCTACTTGGACTTTCCTCTTGTAAACTCAGATGAGTTGAATTGACAAGATGGAGTGTTTAAACAGCTTTTAAACCAGTTGAATACTCTCAACCAATAAAGCTGGATTAATGATTAGATGAATCCTTGAAGATTAATGATTTTAAACATCCTCAGATTATTGCAATTTTCAAAACTAATGTCATTCTAAAAAAAAAGTTTTGAGTTTGGGCTGACACCGAAAGGTCGTGAGTTCGGACCAGGTGGCTGGCTTTTTTTTTTTCAAATCAAACAAGGCATTGATATGTGTCGTAAAAAGTCGTGGACATTGTTCGAGCATATACAAATGCTTTCAGAGGGTACAGAGTTCCTAGACAGACTGCAGAAACCGAAAATTATCTGTGTTTGGTTGTGTGTGGTACTGAAAAATGAAGTTGGCAGCGCGGCTCGAACCAAGGACCTCTGGGAACTCCCAAACTTTTTTTTTTCCAGAATGACATTAGTTTTGAAAATTGCAATAAACCTCTACCTGAGCTTGGACAGACCTACAAATCAGTAAACTCGTTGCCTACACAACAATGCTGAATCACAGATGAAAGATCAATGTTTAATCGGCCTAGCGTGACTAGATAGACGTTATTCCTTAGGTTGAAATTGATGTGGTGGTGAAAATAAAAACAAAGTTCAACAGGCAGAAGATGCATAGAGGCGCCAGTGCACTCCTGATGTCATAACACAATCTTGAAAATCACTTATGGTCTTCTTGGTATACAGTCATTCCACGGTCCTTGCAAAATCACTGGTCCTTGCAAATATTTTTTTCCTAGGTCCTAAAAATGAATTTATTTGCCATTTTTTGTGCCAGATCTCTTCATTCATGTCTGATGCACCTCCCACATTATTTTCGGGCACATAGAGTGTGCAATAATTATGTAATCAGCACCAAATAGGGCAGATCTGCAGGAAACCCAACTATCCCTTCCACATTATTTGTTTCACAGGACATAAAATAAATGGAGGGTTATACTGAGTCATATGTCCATGCTATAAAAAATCTGGGGTCATTGGATAGCCCAGGTGTGTGGAATGAACCAATCATCCATACAATATGCTCACGTGAGGTGAAAACATGCACAAACAATGTGTTGAACATAGTGAAACATGAATACAAGTAGTATCATGGGTCCAGATGAATTGTGGCACAAAAAAAGATACAGGAAGCCAGAAAAAAACCCCTATTTTTCCATGCAATGGTAGGCTTAGAGCATGGTCAGTTCTAGCATGGGACAGGGTATCTAAACACTTGAAAAGTTTGTGTGAAGACATATAAGGAACCACTAGCACTATATTTTCACATTGCAACTCTAGTTTTTGGTTGAGACCACTATCTCGGTCCAGTTTCTGCAGATTTGCAAGGACCAGTGATGCCGAGAAAATTGGCCCCCCGCCGATTGGCCAAGAATGCTTTAAAATTGATGAGAAACCCTGGATTTTTTTGGATGGCCTAGGTCTACGAGTGCATACATACTACCTACATATTTAGTTTCGATCCTAAACCTTAGTTTTGCGCCAAAAATGCGGGATTTCCGAAACCTGTTGCAAGGACCGTGGAATGACTGTAGTTGGTACCACGGCTTTCATAATGATGGTATGTTTTGTGGAGGTCTGTGGTTCGATTCTCGCAGGGTGCATCGTTTTTGTTGTTGCATTGAACCAGGATCAATTTCTGTTTAATCCCTCCATGGTCGGATTAACTCATTACTGATTTAATCCACGATTAGTGTCTCAACATGGAATGTTTACAGCTATTCGCAAAACCGTAGACGTTTTCGAAAAAAAGTTCAGTTGATCAAAAGTGATGCCATCAACCTGACACCCTTCGCTCCACCAACATCTCCACCGCATCGTCAATAGCCGCACGCTCTTTCTCAAACCGCCAAAGCCGCCATGAGCAACTATTGTTAGCATGATAGTTATCCATATTCTAGTACTACTGGGTTGGATAATGGTGTTGCGTTTGAGAGTACTAGTATGTTGTTTACCAGTCAACAACTTGAACAATACAGTGCAAGTTATGATGCGTTATGACGCTGCGTGGTCATTTTGCTATTTTAATCCTGGTACTCCACTTTTGACGAACTGAAGTTTTTTTTCGAAAACGTCTACGGTTTTGCGGATCGCTGTAAGCAAAACTCCTAGGGCTTCATCAACTGCTGGAGCAGAACCAATACCTCACCAGGCCAGACCAGTGCCGGGCGCTCAAGCGCCAAAAGTTTGCAGTTCCTCAAGCTGAATGGCGGCGTCTTGTCGCCATTCAAGACGCCACTGCTCGCGCAAATATCCTCGCGTCTGCCCTGGGTGCCATAGACAAGCTCATTGCTTCTAAAAAGGACACTTTTCACGCTGGAAATGCGAGCCTCCAATCATACCGCACGCGTTCCATCCAAAGCCATCTTCACATGGTGGTGAAGAACCAGAAGGCGTGGAAGGCTGCGTCGGAAACCGCCGCCGAGGCGCAGGGATTCGCGACTAAATGGGGTGGGCGAATGGTTCGCAAATGGACACGCAACTGGATTTCAGATCGTGTCATCCCCGAGTCCAAAATCATCAAATGCTCATCATGGTGGATCATTCCCAAGGGCATTGCATGTATCGCTTAGACGCGTTACTCGTCAGTCGGATGCATCTTAACCCTGGAGGAAAACAGGCATACATGCGAGATGGATGGTGGTGGGATGGTGCCATTCGGAGGACCCCAAAAATGGTTTATCCGGCCGACCATCCGGAGCATCCTGGACTGCCCAAGGGAATGAAAGCCGTTCTTCAAGAGCGGGGTTTGTGGCCTGCAGGCAAATTTGTCAAGGAGTGCAAAAAGGGCTTCATTCCGCTCCCCGAGACTGCTGTGCGACGCGGGTCCTCGAATTGCACCCGGATTTCCTCGAGCAGCGGTCAATGGTTGCCAAGACTATTGAAGACGCCGGTCATCTGGTGATATTTTGCCCCAAATACCATGGCGAGCTGAACTTCATCGAGTTCTTTTGGGGCGCCGTCAAGAAGTATCTTCGTGACCATTGTGATTATACTTACGACGGCCTCAAAGCGAATATGCCAGCGGCGCTTGCCTCGGTCTCGCGAACCATAATTTGCAAGTGGGAACACCGTATGATTAGGTGGATGGCAGCGTACCGCAATGATTTGGGACCCAAAGAAGCTCCACAGGTGGTTCGGGCATTCAGTTCGACTACATACTCATCTCATCGCCGTGTTCCCGAGCGAGTTGCACGGCAGTTCGACCAGTAGAATCGTAGACTCCCATAGCTACATCTTGCACCTATTCACAGCTTAAACAGAGCTTTTTGAATATAATACACGCATTTGGCCAAATCGCATTCTATCTAACCCACCGCCTAGACCAGCATGCAAATTTATTGCTGGAACTTGTTTGCCCTCCACTGAATGCCTTCAAGTTCAACGACTTTGGACGCTCTCTAGATCTATTTACGCTGTCCGTCATTGCATCACCGTGACTCTCAATATTACTTCCTCTTCCTCTCGGAATTAGACTAATCATCATAAGAATCCAGATGACCATCAAGGCTTCCTTGATCAATGCCCTCATAATACCGGCGTCTACTCCATTGATTTGGTCTTAATAGCGTTCAAAATCCCGCCTTCATCGGTGCTCGTAGTTTACCTCTTGTTTTGGGCGAGACGCCTCATTCAAGCTTTTTGTTCCGGTGAGTCACTTGTTTGTATTCGCTTCATGTGCAGTTATGAGTTATGCCCACATACGCAGCAACTCATTTTTGTCTTTAAGTGCTTACCGTTCATAACGACCCCTTCATACGACCAGTCAGAAGCGTACGAAGCGAATTTTCAACATCTTAACATTTTATAAATAGATATTCGACATTGCAGCGGAGAATTGACCGGGAACCCAACATCTCGACGGTTTTCAGTTGAACTGTGGAGCAAACGACATCGACCGCTCCCACAGGCGCCACTTTTGTCTCGAGACCCACGGCTTTTCTTATAGAGATATCGGTGGGTTGTGCTGAAAACTTATGGAGCTGACAGTCAAGTCTTGAGTGCTAAAGAGATGGACGAATCTACAGGCGGAGCGGTACTACATCGGCGGAGCGGGGCTGAGTAGAGTGAGTGAGAAAAGAAGTGCAGTGGCTGTGGTCCTGTGGAGCTCTTGACTTGGTGGAGAAACGGGTAATTCGGACTCTCGGACCGGTTTGACTCAAGACAAACGGTGTTCGATTGTAATATAGATTCCGGGGGAAACGACGGAATTGCGTGTCTTCGACCTTATTTCTCATCGTTTTCCTCTGGGATTGTCGCTAGCATCAATATAATTGGTATACCAAGGCCCCAATGGTTACAGGTATTTTTTACTGGAATGTATACGATCTCTCTAGAGAATGTATCAAGTGGCGGTGCAGATCACGTGGGTGGCGGTGCGATAAGATAAGACTTTGTAAATTATAAGAATGCAGATCCCTCGTATCACATTGTACCTGTTTGTGAAGACAATGCCGATCAGCTTGCCTTCAATGCCTTTGAATGATATAGATATCTATTTTGCTCTCCCTTTCATAGACCTGAGCATCGTTATATTGTCTCTCGTTACTACACACTGCTGGCCATTCAAGTTCCAGTCAATGAAGACCGATGGAAATACATTGTAGACCCACCTATCCAGCCTACCGTGCGGTTTCACCAGCAGCAGGTACGGTCGAGGTGGTGGTCCCCAATCCAACATATGATGCTTGGCAGAAGGGCGATGCAAAGACAAGACATCAGATCGTCGAGATGGTGTGTCGCACATTGAGAGATGGAATTATGAGTGGTCGGTGTGCTGCCGCTCCAAGTTGAGCCATTTGAGGAGAGAACAGCAGAAGCTACAGTCTGGGGCAACGGTTTCCACAGCTGTCCATAGAAGACGTGCACCGATTTGGATGAAACCTAAAGAGATCTGTCGAGCTATTTAGTTCATGCGCAATTAAGTTAGTGATAGAAAAAAATTCGTGAAAATTTTATGTATTTGGTAATCTGTGTTTTTGAGCTGTTTTCGCGCCGAATGCCGTTTAGCATGGCCAGAACATGTCCCAGTGACCTAAAATTTTAGGAGGGACATCTATTTCTATTTTCTAGGCATTCAAACCAGGTGTATATAACACCTTCAGAACAAATACCAAGGTCCAAATATGGCAATTTTTCAAAATCCCTACTATACTGAGTCTGAAGGCTGGGCCTTTCGGAAGAAATGGCTGGGAGGACCCGAAATCAATTGTGGACCAATAATTGGTCCTTGGAAAGACACATTACTTCAGTTTTTAGCTTAAACTGTGTGATAAAGGCGAAAATTCCGGTTACTTTACAGCACTACGAGTAAATTTGAACTATACACCGCAAAAAAAATATTAACGGAATATGCTTCGCCACTCAAACCACTCAACATTTTGCATATAAAGGCTGGGTACAATTGCCAGTATATTCGATTATAGCGTATTATAATTTTGAAATTACGTTTAAATCTGCCTCGGGAATAATTGTCCTAACCCCAGATAATTTTCAGCCTTGAGATTATAGACCATTCCATTATACTCGAGTATTAGAGAACAATTAGATTACAGTACTCGTCATCACACAAAGTAACCGGAAACTCACGTTATACGGTAGCAATTTGGAGAATATTTTGGTTAAAACTACATGGACGTGTTCTTTGGGGTATATGGCCGACCTTAAATCTCAGAGCGGCTTCGAAGATGGATGGACAGTATGAGCTCGATAAATGGATTAATTTTATTGCACGTGATTTTGATTCAGGCGGCCAAAATCTCGTTGAGCATCGCTCACTGTGTGGACGAATGTGGCTGTTGGTCACCGAGGCAAAACCTCTAGAGTACTTTGAACATGTTGGATGCAAAAAACATTGGGAGAAGCTTGGGGATGGGCAAAAATGAGGACCTCATGTTCAGCGACCCAAATGCTGTGTGAGCTTTGCACACTATGCTGTTAAAATGTCCTGCTACAACTGAAATTGGACCTTTATCACTTCATGTCTTGATGGAAAGATGTAAAGGCACCATCAGGTACAGTCTTTCCACGGTCCTTGCATGACACTTTTCTTCTGAGCCAGGAGTCCATATTTTTGCAGGGATTTTTTTGTAAACCTCTTCAATAGACTCTAATCTAGCCTCCTATGATTTTTCTGCGGTGCGACCTTCCCTTGGGATTGGCGAAAGTATGGAGACTGGCGGGGAATTGTGTTGTGAGCAATTGTGCCTCAAGAATTGGGGGAAATTTGTCTGTCTAAATTCACTCAGATGTTCATTAGGATACTATGAATATGACACAAAAAGTTTGAGTTGAACTGCTGACTGCACGGTGTCGGATGAGGAATGAGAAACCTCGCGCTCACGTGATGTCCAAAGGGGGGACCGCCACCAGACCAGATCCGTGAAGACGGCGATCAGATGAGTGGTGTGGAGGGTTCATATGATGAGGGGGTGTGAAGTCGAGATGAGGAGAACATTTCTTCCGATAAATCTGGGGATTTCGGCGAAAGGTTCAGATCTTTCAGATCTTGAGTCGGATCTCGAGTCGGAGGAGGAAATGTGAGGAAAGTTGGGACTTGGAGAAGAAAATCAGTTGATAGAAAGTCCAACTGTTCACTAAAATATTCCAAACGATCGAAGTTTCCATGCCTTGAAGTCGTATCGCCGAGTTTTGCACAAAAATGCAAGGACCAATTATGTCCGCAAATCCGGCCTGCGCCGATGTGGCCCAAAACGCAAAAGGTGACATATCTTTGCAATTTTTTTCGTCGTTTGCGCATCTACGCCTTTATTTACGTCTTCTAGAGACTCTGGCCAGGCCATGGAGCTTGAATTTTGATGGAGAAAGGCCAACATTCAAAAGCTTATGCAAGGACCGTGGAAAGACTGTACTCCTCTGATGTATTTGTGAGCCATCATCCCCGCTCTCTCCTCGCCTAGATGCTTGATGATCAGGAGAGGCACTTTCACACGGTTTATCATTATTTCCCTCACCGTGATGCATAGGCCACAATGTGAGTTTTGTAAAACTTGCAGAAGATTTTCAGGTATCCACCCAAACGTTAATTCAAAGTCGATCCGATGTTCCGAGCTTTTTTTCAGACATTTCTTTGCGCAGGATGATGAGATGTCGTAATCGCAGCTGGCACAACTGATCTTTTTATGTCTCTTGACTGCGCCAATGAACCAATTCTTGCAAGGTAAATTATGTTCTCGACTCGTAGTATCCCAGGGCATCTAGTGATAGCAGGCTGTTGATTTTGGTGTACATGGTACGATGCAATAAATCCATTTCCGGTTACTTTGTGTGATGACGAGTATGGAGTCCCATGTTCGGCAATCGCTTATTTTTCTGGCCTGGGTCACACGCAGACCCCTGGAGGTGGTGCCCTTGGACTGCATCCGGGCACTCGTTAACAACAGGTTCTGGCCGGAATCCTCGAGTGCCGATCGATTACTTGCCTGATTCATCCCCCCACCCTGGCTTTGCGCGAATTTCGGAAATGATTTGGGCGGTGCATCTACAGGCTGGGTACGATTATCAGTATATTAGTTTATAATCCTTTGTAATCACTGCGTTCCCCCCTAAGTAGACAGACCCTCCGCTACCTTGGTGTACCTCTGACTACCCTTTGTCTACCTGTGTCTACCCTTGTACACGTACGTGTACAAGGACATGTAGACGCAGGTTGGTCGCCTTCGGTCTACCTTGATCTACCTCCGCCTACCCTCCGCCTACCTCCGGCTACCGAATGTACACAGCCTTCGGCTACCTTTGTCATGCCGGTACACAGACCTCGTCCAAGTATAGGTCGAGCAAGACATTCCCAAACCCTTTGCAGGACATCAAGCAGCAAGAAAGTTCAGCATGAGAGGAAGCCAATGGATAGGACTTGCGAGCTCCGATAATTCACAGAAGTCCGCAGAAAGCCAGAGTGGACAAGCATGCCGGCAGAATCAGTTGACAGATGACACGGCCCGAGATCGCCAAATGCACGTACATCAGATCAATCCAAGATCAATCAGTTGATTACGTATACTTGGTGAGACGTTTCAACAACATACATTGTACAGTATACAGTAACATTCTGACAGTTCGCTGTCAACGTGGGTTGAAGGTTGGCAGCAAATCCGCCTGTTCATGTCAGCCCAACTATGTTTGCGTCGGTCTACCCTCGGCCACATGGGTCAACCTGTGTCTACAATGGCCAAAGTCCGTGTACATTCGTCTACATGGGTAGACGGATGGTAGACACACCTAGACCGGATGCGTCTACATGGCATGGACATAGGTACACAGACAGGTCTGTGTACCCTTGGTCTACCCATGTAGACGGACCCTCGGTCTACGCGGGACCGGAACGCAGTGAATCTTGAAAGCGCGATAAATCTCGTTCCGGGCTAATTTTCAGCCTTGATATCACGGACAATTGCATTAGTGGCGGTCAGAGTAGACGATTCAGGGCTATTCTCACGTCGATTCTGACGACGTCGATTCTGGAATTCTTTTTCATCAGAATTGTGTGAGATTTGCTCAGAATCGTCCGCTACTCTGACCGCCAACTTTCTGCAACGATTCTGGCAACGAGTATTGTCCATAAAACTGCGGGGCTTTAATTTATGTCTTTTTTCCTATCTGGTGGCTATGCTCTGCATGCCTTCCTTCTTGCCACCACGCGCGCAGCGCGCAGATGCGCTTCTGAAGTACTTCATCCGCAATCACAACGTCGACATGCCGCGGCCCGTGCCCGCCGAGCTCACGGCACCCAGCTGATCCACCGCCGACCATTCTGGAGATGGACATCGACTCGCCGTCAAGCGTAACAGCTCTCTTTGTTTTTACTTTGACGGCCGTAAGGGGCATGGCAAGGATTCGCGAGTACGACGACAGCGTCACAGAGGGTGTGGAGTTGGGGCGGAATGAATGTCACTTGCATGCCCGTCTAGATGAGTCCAACACCACCGGCCCTTGCCCAGACTTGGCATCGGGGATTTTACTCAAGATAGAAAGGGTGCTGCATTTGTAAACAGCTCCTGGGGTGCCAAATATAATAATTCCAAATAAATTACTGCCCTTTACAATTTTAGGGCACGGCCATTTTTTTTTTTTTTTTTTTTTTTTTTCCATTTTGAGCTGTTTTGGGCAAATCGGGCGACCTGAGCTCAATTCGCGGCGCATTATGTCGAGAGTAGAA
Organism: Mycena leptocephala; assembly: GCA_029378395.1. Lineage (NCBI taxonomy): Eukaryota > Fungi > Basidiomycota > Agaricomycetes > Agaricales > Mycenaceae > Mycena > Mycena leptocephala. The sequence goes on along the minus strand of JARJLF010000055.1, from coordinate 11,760 downwards.
CCAGAAGAGTTACATTAGGGGTGCTCAATTCTTGGCTCGTTCCGCCCGTCTCGTCCCAAATTAATTGAATATTTGCTCGAAACAAACAAACTTCAAACTCCGCCACGTTGCGGGGCAACCTCTCGCTGTTTACTGCCTCTAGCATGCTGCTCAAGCGTTAAAACTGATCGATAATATTCAATTAATTTGGGACGGGACGGGCGGGACGAGCCAAGAATTGAGCACCCCTATTGAGATTCTGCAGGGCATGACACCTTACGACATTTTCTGAACACCCAGCATCAGCGATACTGCTTTAATTGCCCTAAATTTTTGATATAATGTATTTGGAGGTATTGCAGAGGGCATGAAGTACCGGGATAGTGCAGATTGAATGATATAGATGTACACTAACTGACTAAAAGAAATCTCCCATGGTTTAACTAGGTCATACCTTCTGGACGCATTTGTACTATCGATGGTACCGAATTTTATTGATGCGCCATCAAATGAGGGTAAATATAGAAATGACTGAAACTCCGATTAGGCCCTGGTTTTTTTTGGGTGCAATCCGAGTTAGCCAGAATGAAGATCAGGATGTGGCGTTCCGTTGCACACTTTGAGTTGTGAAAAAATATGCAGCGGTTATCGAGATATCGCGCCTGCAAAATGGACTGTTTTGTTGATTTTCAACGACCTTAGGTTGATAACCACCTCCTGATAGGTTGACGTCGGCAGGTTGAATCGCAACCTATTTGGGGTCAAAATTATCCTATGCCCGACCAGAACTTTCCTCTTGTTATCCGCTTCATCACACAAAAGAAAGCAATCGAACGAGACAGCCATATATTTGTTGGGAGTGGAGGGGGTCCGATCCGCGAACCGCTGATCCCCAGGTCGTAGGGCGATGGGAATGCACGAGAATGAACCCAACAGAGCCGCCAGACGAGTGCTTTGCAAGGATCATGCATGATACATCGGGTACTGGGAATTCGAGACCCAGGCGCTGCGAAGTGAATGCTCATGAGCCATGGATAATGACGTTTAATAGTCTAATCCCGTGAATATCGCCATCTCTTTCGGGGCCGGTTGGATCCCATGTTTGTATAAAGGGCAGACTGAAGCCATGGTTAATCATGCCATTCTGGACCTAGCTCTTTATTCCATCATTTCACAAAGCCACTACCGCACCCCCCAATCCTTGAGTATTACACTCCTGGATGCGAGGCTTTGTTTGTGAGAGAATAAAAGGCTCGGATTACTGGATCGAGTGCAACCTGCCCAGTTGCTCTTGGTTCGGTTCGTGTATCCGCTTTCGTCCGGTGGCACCAAACTCCGGATTATTGGATTGAATACAACCTGGCCAGTTGTTTCCGATCCACTCTCGGTGGGGGGAGCGCAGCCTGCGCTGTCGCTTTGCAACTGGTGATAATGTGAGTTTCTTTGTAGTCATCCTCCGGACGCCATTTCTGTGTCCCCAGTTTAGGAAAGCTTCACTGATTAATTACATTTGCCAGGCTGTATTTCCACCCCTCGGGGTTGGAAGTTCGAGTGATGGTCGCCAAGGCTTGTAGGTATGACCAGTGTTTTCCTTCAGTCACCATACTGATATTAATATTTGCCCCAGCAGAACTCCTTCAACCTGGTTATTCAGACTTGAATCCTATCTACCCCACAGGGAATTATTCATCACTGGCCTGCCTTCACCCAATGCCCAATCAGAGTGGCATTCCCATCCATGCCCGTCTCCCCCACACAGGGCATCAGTCACACCGGCAAGTGATTCTTTCTTTCGTTTTCTCTCGGCATTTCATGGATCTGAGACCCCGAGGAAGATTCCGCTGACCTGTTTCTATTTCTTTCCTGGCTCTCTTGAACGAAGATCTGGTTCATTCCCAGGCACATGACCTCGCCATCACGTTCAAACAATCAGCCCAGGCAAGTCCATTACATTATTAATTTTTGCTGTCCTCGGTTTCTCCGCGTGTATTTCTAACCTGAGGGGCGTAGCTAACCCTAAGGAAGATTCAACCATTCCCCCTATCCTTCGTCTCAATCGATCTTGAACAAATCACTGATTTTTTTCTGCTATCTAAGTGAATATTCGGCCATCTCCATCGACATGGGGATGGCCGTTCCCCCCTTGGATGACCGTTCCCCCAGGTTGCAGGTAGACATGTGCGTCCTTCATCACTAATTGACTCAGGACACGCATTCACGGATGTCGATAATTCCTTCCTGTATCTCATGCTTTTTTTTTGCAGTATGGTGATTTATATATCTCCAAGTCCGAGAAGGCAGACAAGTAGACGCTTTATTGCTTTTCAGAAATGGTCCAGGAGGAACATGAATAATAAACCAGGTGAGTGGTACCCGCCGTGATAAATTTTTCATTTCCCTTATCCGTATTTCAGACGTTCAACAGAGAGACATCCTTACAGAAGCTACTGTAGATCGGGTGCAGACAGATTTCTGGCTCCCCCCGTCAAGCAATGCGATTGGGCCGGAGTCGTCGCGGTCTGCCACGTTCAAGATGCCCTCAACGCTCATCCATCTCGCATGGATTCGGCAGCTCGCTGTCCGCTGGTTGACCCCACCAGTCGTCGACGTAGTCGGGCGAGGCGCGTATACGTCCCCTTTAACGCGTGCAGGTACGAAGGATACCAGGTGGATCCATAGGGACCATTCTTCTGCTGAGGGGTTAACGACCCTCACCCTACTTGCGGGTGCGATGTCCCCTTTTCCGTATTGCTCTGACGGGCGGGGACCTCTGTTTCTGCGCTCCCTCCTTTTTCTCTCTCGATCCTGTGCAGTCTCTAACCTCCTCGCATCCTCTTGCGCCACTTCCAGGGTCTAGATCGTTCAGTAACTTCAGTTGGCCGGGGTCTTTCTTGTGTGTTCGGAAAATGGAGGATATATATAGTGGCAAGCAATGATATAGGGACGTAGTGCATGTATAGATCCCTCAGCGAGGTTGGCCAACCTGCCGCCCCCTTGTCACGGGGTTGAGGCTTGTGATTCTTGGGCTCCTGCGGGTCCAGAGATTTACCAAGGCGGCTTAAATGGCTAAATAACAGTGACAAATCCTGTTCGGCGCAATGCTGGCTTAGTTGAGCGCACCATAAACCAAAGTTGCCTCGGGGCGAACATGTAAATACTTTTTGCACCATATACATATTGGCCATAAGGCTAGAATTTTTCATGAGGAGATTCATCTCTGGTCGTCACTGGGATTCGGCTCGGTCTCGGCCGCCTCTGAGTTATTCTCATGCAACAACTGCAGCAGTCTCTTTGATGTAGGGCACGACTATCCCCTAAACCCTCCTCAAGACCCCCGACTCGACCTCGCTGTCTTCAGAGTCTGAGCCGGAAGATGATGACAGGAGACGATCTTTTTTAAAGTTCTGCTCCAGCCCAAATCCAAGCAAAATATGGGAAAGGAATGGCCCCTATCAAAGGAAATATACCCGATTTTTTGCCAAGAATACGTATAGAATATGTTAAAAATAATTTTTGGGCCTATATCCGTGCCCATATCGAGTGCGTGGGACACTGTCATGTATATCGACATTCTTCCGGAGGGTGCTCCGGACGACATCGGCCTCATGCGGCAACGTGCTCGCCACATTTGTTGCTCATCACAGGCAGACTGGTTACGAGTCTACAACCTGCCCTTTTATTCTCTACCAGCATGAACCCGTGTTACGCTACGGCTATCAAGGCCGTATAATTGAGCGGCATCCATAAATTCAAAGTAGTTGAAACAGATTCAGCAAGTCAATCGAATTGGAGTCAAACGCAATAGAAGTTGAGACGAAAGAAGTCGGTTGTATGCAGTCCGGTGTGGGGAGCTTTGAGAAAACAATTACCAAAGGATGTGTCACTATCATGTCACAGAAGGTCAGCTCCGGGCGTCGATGCTCCCCGCGACAGGGATCTCAACTTTCACTTTCATTACGCACTCGAGTTTTCCACCCAAACACTCGCAGGCATGTTAGACTCCTTGGTCCGTGATTCAAGACGGGTCGATTAAAGCCATTATGCCAGCATCCTAAGCACGTACGTGGTACAAGTACCCGGAGAGGGGAACGTTCCGAAATATCACATTGCACGAGATACACATACTAATTCAACATTTAATCACCGAGATCTAGCGCGTGCTCGACGACAGTCAGGATCCTTGACCCGAGTGATGAGCACCACGCTGGGCAGGGCGACTTCCTCGGGTATGCGCCACGGACACCGAGTCGTTGGTAGGCGCATCCGACGATATCTCCCTCATTCCCACGTCGCGCAAGCCCAAACCCGACATACTAATCAACTTCTTAACTTCGGAAGATGACTCTAGAATGCTGTCAGATATAGTATATCAAAAAACTGGATCATTTGAACTATTATATCTAGCACGTGAACCGTCCTGCCAGTAAACACTGAAAAATAGTCGAATCTGAGCTATTAGGTCATCTCAGAGGACTAATCGAAAATCGTAAGATGCCATGCCCTCCGAATTTTCAATGCAAAGAGACTGAGCATAATTTCAAGGGAAACGGGTGAGCCTGGGAGAGCCAATCTTGCGAAAATGCACCCAAAATTTTTTAAAAACACGCCGCATCCTAAGTTCTGCAAAGAGCTGTAAACATCTTGAGGTGATAATTGAGGGAATGGAAGCGCCCCGGCGGCGTTCGTCAGCGAATGGGAAAGGAAATTCGAAGGAAGCCGATTCCCACGGAGGTGCGCAATCTCCCCCAATCAGCGCTGCTCATACTGTACGCGCGTCGTGCGTTCCCTCCGCCCATAGCCACTCTCCTGTAGCGATAGTGGTGGCAGGACTTCGTCGCTGGCTAGTCGTGCCGCCCGTGGACGAGCCCAGGTCGTGGTGGATTTTGGATTCGGTGAATGAAGGAGTTAGCACGTAGAATAGTTCATGGAGGTTATGGGAACTGTTGGAGATTGGCAATTCCGCACTAGCCCGAGACACACTGTTGTTGTCCGGACTTGGTGAGCTGATTTGACTATCCGTTCTTTCCGTCCTGCCGAATGTCTTCCTCCATCTCCTGTGTGAACAGCAGAGATCCCTCGAGAGTAACCCTTCTCATATAGACTTATTTTTGGTCCTCTCAGTCGATTGGCAGAATGATGTGACTAATAACAGATCCATCAAACGATCTGTCTACAAATATTGTCCCCATGATGATCGGCCCCACAAGAGAATATAAAGCCCAAGGAGCATGTCGGCGCTCCTTAGCCCACCAGTCATTGTCCCTCCATGCCTCTTCTTCCAAACGAGCAGTGCCAGAACTGCGGAAGACATTCGGAAGCTTCGCATAGAAATGGATCTAAATGTCCACTATGTGCCCCTACATTGCGACGCTGCACCGCATTTTGAACTCCATGCCCCATAATAGCATTTTGAACCCTATGCCTCACACTAGCATTTTGAACCCTGCCTCACAATGGAACCCACTACCCAGTGCACGGGGCATTCAAATCCAGAATGCAGGGCATCTATTCGGTAAAGTGCTCCCTTATCCCTGCTGAACCCAGCCAAAATACATTATAATGCACTGGATGTTCCATTGTGAGACACAGGGTTCAAAATGCCATTGCGAGGCATGTGGTTCAAAAGGGCTCCCTTATCCCTGCGGAACACAGCTGGAATACATTATGAGGCACGGGGTTCAGGATTGATTGTGTCCATTGCCCTTGCTCGCACGGTGTTTCTAGCTGTCTGAGAGCAGAACGTGCCACAAAGTAGTGCCAGGCATTCGGCGGCGCTCACCTAGCGGCATTTCTCGACCCGATCACGCGGCGTCACCGTTAGGAGTGGGTTATACAAATTCCCATGACTTTACATGTTTCCGTGAGAAGCGAAGACGGTGAGTACACAATGTCTATGTGACCCGGGTCTGAGGCTCACGTATTATTGAAATGGTGTCGACTCATTACATTGCCTTGCGACCCTCCCCTCGACTACGTGCCACGCCGTTTTGGATTCACCATGTCGCATGCCGATTGGATCTTTGACGGGCCGCTCACTCGTACCTCGTGTGCTACGTAGTCGAGTTCGGTTCCTATGACCCAGGTCTTTCTGTGTTCATTCCAATGCAAAGCTTGGGTAGCATCAACGAAACCAGCTGTGTCGTTGGCTTTGACCAGACATCATTTATACTCGGTTCCACGGCTGATGTGTTCCCAGAGTTTAATGCATCGGTAAGCCGTTCTCTGAGGTCTTTCTGATTCACATCTTCTATTCACAGTCTCATCTCGAACTTAATGACCCTAGCGGGTTACAATTTTCGACAAGAGTTCAGAAAATCATTCCTCAAAGCAATAATGTTCGGTTGGATGGTGCTATTGTCCCAAATGCTTTCCATGGTCGTGCTGGCTTTTCTGAAGCACACGAGAAGTTGTTGACATTAGCCGACGGTGGCCTTGATGGTGCAAACATCCCACTTCAACCTCTTCTCGTGAAAGCACGCGGGATACAGGCCATTATCACCCATGATGCCACTGCAGATAAGAAAGATAATTTCCTTTCTCCACCAATTCTTTGTCAATTTCCGACTTCGGGGGCTCGTTGTTCTTCCTTGATCTCGGGATTCTCTCTAGGCATGCAAGGGTCTCTATATCTTGAATCTTTTAGCGTTAATCTCCCGTAAATGATTACCATCCTAGCTTGAAGACCACAACCCGCCGACCTTATATCAAATGACCCTTTGATGCTCCGGGTCCAGCACTTGGTATGGTCCACCTTGATAGGTAAAGCTTCAATTCTGTACAGAGTCGGATATATCATAGGAAACAGTGATGAATTTTTGAACTCATTCACAGGATCCTGACCATGTGGGATACCCACATAATTTTTACCTGGCAGTTTCATATGATCAACAGCTGCCTTGCTTAATGATGCCTTCAACATTTGTAACCACAACCGATTCAAACGGGATAGGTGCAGATGCAGGCGGATTCACAATGTCAGAGAAGTCAGGGCAGACAACAGCTGCCGGTTCACTGTTGGGAACATAAGAAGACGTAGATGCATCGACACCGCCAGAGGAAACCACGCGTTGAGTATGGAAAGGGAGGATAACCTCGTCGGGCTGGCCCTCAAACACACCTGCGTTAATTTCGATGTCCTTGTACAATGGATTATGAGCACGTAACCAAGCAAGGGCATTCAGGACTTTCTCCTTTCGAACCGTTAGTGTCTTAGCTTTTTTCTGAAGCCACTCTGGGGTGGGTGGACTGGAACCTACAAATATTATGCAGATTGGAGTAATAATCTCGTCGATGGAGGGAGGCAGAGTCAACAATTCCCTACACTCTAGGCCCCTTACGTATGATTAATCCCTAGAGTTTAGGGTCCCCCGAAATCCGCCGGATTTTCGGCCAAGTCCTGGGCTCCTCGACGATAATAATATTTCCACAATATTATCTGACCTGGATGTTAGAGAGGAGCCAACCAGATTTTCAGAGGTAAAATATTATGCCCACCACATCACTGGGTTCTTCCAATGCAGCACCGGATGGGCTATAATATTATGCAAACTGCAGGTTTCGATAGACCAAAATATTTTGCCACCTACAGGCCAGGGTTCGGCTGATCCAGTTACTGACCGACTGTAATATTTCATCACCTGCATACTGGGGTTCGGCCGATGCAGGTCCCAGCGGACTGTAATATTTTGGGCCCTACAAGCTGAGTCTCAGCTGATGCACATCTGTAAGACTATACTATTTCCCACCCTGCATGCAAAGGTTCAGCCGATGCACCGGATGGGCTGCAATATTGTGCAACCTGCATGCTTTTAATCCGTTATTTGTATGGTTTACTTTGTTTTCTCAGCTATTAGCCTCATCTTCCACGCAGGGATGGCTTGAGACGATTGTTTTCCATCAGCGCGATCGCGAACACAATTTTGCGAGGTCCTACTTCCAGGCGTATTTCATTTTCCTCCGGAGTTGCCCGGGAGATGACCAAACTCCTAATCACTTCAATCTCAAGCGGTTGACCGCAGCGACTTCCTTCAATCTCACAGCCGATATGTCTGAAGCTTATCATGGTGATACGGAAACATTGTTCCGCAACATGGTGCGCATTAACAGACAACCCGAGGATAGTCCCAGCTGCTGGCGCAATATCAATGATGATGGGAAAAAAACATGTTCGGGTGCGGCAACAATCCTCAAATTGATCCTGGGCATCCCAGTAATGCTCATCCTTGAAATGCCCGCTGACTGGGAAGGTCAAAAGGAGAATCAATGGAGCTTTCCAGATCATATTAGACCTTTAACAGCAGGTGCGGAAGCAATGCACGGGGTGGTTTATGACATCGTTGGTCGTGTGTTGACCAATGGTGGTCACTTCAAAGCTATATTCACACCTGATGGAAAGCACGTTTATAGCTACGATGGTGACGAAAACGGCGGGTGTGCAATCTTGACCCCAGACGTGAATCTGGCAGGCCGAATTCCGCCAAAATCTGGGTGGCGTACATATGCAGTTATTTATCATCTCCGTGGAGGACTCGTGCGCAAGCCTTCTTCTCTAAATCCCAACTTGCGGCAGCACAGCGCGTTCATTCCATCAGATTTGCTGCTATCTCCACTCCCGCTCCGCCCTATACGATACCCGATGTCGTTGGGTTGGATCTTCCGAACATCACAGAAATGGCGGGCGAGGATCGATTCTGGTTGCGCAATCCATGGAGAACAGATATTCTGGACTTCATTTCGTCGCGCAGGAAGCCCAAGCGGGTGCGATTCGTTGATCCGGATGGAGACGAGAGTGATTTTTCTGACTCGCAACGCCCGGTGAAAAAGCGTCGGTCAAACCTCGTCCTCAGTGATGAGGAATCCGACCTAAACCCCAAATCCAGTGATCAATCCACATCTTCCAGTGCGGAAAACCAGGACCCAGATGATACTGATGACATAGATTATGAGATTGACTGTCGTTGCGGGAAAAAGGGAAGCCAGGACCCAGCTATGGTCCCCGAGCTACTTGTTAAGTACAGCCCGATGTCGACAATCGCGGGAAGCGGGTGGTGGGCATCATTCACCTTGATACCATATTCTTCCCCGACACTTCAAATATTCTGATACATTAGACCGATTTAAAGTTTTTATATTAACAAATATGCAGATCATGACGCGAACGAGATCGCATTCTAGCTACTACTATATCAAGTACTAGGGCTACCACCCGTGCCCGTCACCGGCACGGCCGTGGATACAACGGGTTTTCGACGGCACGGGCCGTCTCAAAACGGCCTGTTGAGTGGTTTAGACAGGACGGCACGGTCAACGGCACGGCCGCGACGGGTCCACGGCCCTGTAATATTTTTCCAGAGGTCTGGTTTTTTTGTCTGAGCATGATCTTATGACTGCTATGAGGTGTGCATAAACTCTAGTCGGCTTTTGCAGCCTGGTTGGCGAAGCTACAAACAATATCTGTTCACTCACTGGAGATTCTGCACATCCTGATCCTCCCAATGGCCCCAAAATTAAGTTCAGAGGACTCAAACATTAGTTGTGGAATCATACGCCTGAATGAGATGCAAGGAATGAGTAAAACACAAAACAAACTTGTGCAGGAAACCAAGTTGAAACTCGGCTATCATGTCCGGCATCTGCCGGCATCAGCGCAACTTGGGCTGTTACTTGCAATTATACCAGAAAGCCATGGCAAATTACCGTTGGGGAAGCATTAATAAGCACCTATGAGTACCCAAGAATCCCAATGATCGAAATCAGGCCCTCTGGATGCATTCTAAAACATCCCGTTCGACGGCCGTCACGGCCGTGTTTCAACGGGCCGTGGTGGTGAACAGCCGTACCGTACCCGTGCCGTGGAAAGTAGCAAAGAATGGCTGACGGAACGGGCACGGGACCCGTGGGACGGGTGCCGTCGAACCGTGGCTACGGGTACGGGCGGCAGCCCTATCAAGTACTACCTCTCGGCTGCGCATGCATGTTTAGACCTGATCCATATTCACTTGGTTATTCACGACACGCGATCGCGTCCGGACGAAAACTCAATATACGAACAACAAGAAGAAGCAAAAAGCACTGTCAGTTCAGGCTGCTTCAAGTCAAACATTATGAGATATGGTAGGGGACGCGACTTCATGTCAAGTCGCAATTTTGCGAATTTTGGGCCGAAATTAGGCGCAAACGCCAGGAAAATAATTCTATTCAAATTTCACGTTTCGGACTTTGGGTATATAGTCACGTGACCAACCCGCCAAATCTCGGCAGGTGCAAAAATTTTCAAGTATGTGTTTTGAGCCCGTTTTAAATACGAGAAGAAGAAAAAAAAAGCACTCCGTGGACTACTAGACCGCAGCTTGAGCTGCCGCTGCTCGGCGGGCTCAATATCCCGGGAGGTAACTCCTCGGTGCCCTCTGTACATCTTGGCAGCAAACTCGGCTACCACTCCTGTTGCGCCGTGGTGATAAATATCAAGATATTGATGTGCTCGTCGGAAGAAGCGACAGATGGATATCAGTGGGCACATGTCAAGTGCTTCCTGGAGAATCCGCTTCCTATGCTCGAACTTGCGGTTGCTTCGCTTGCGGAAATAATTCTTGCACCAGCCCCAGAAATACTCAATGGGATTGAGCTCTGGGTGAAACTTGGGGAGGAAATGACACTCGTCGCCCGCCTCCTTGATAATCTGCGGCCAATCTGCGGCGCAACTGTGGCGGATTGAGCAGGTAGTTCAACAATCCGTGATCCAATCCACGCACCTTTTCGAGCAGACACGGCTCATTCTTGAAGTCAGATTGAAGCTGTTGAAACGTTTGGGGCGTGCCATAGTGCTGTTCGCGAGGTCGAGGGCTGGAAGTTGTGCTTGTTTGGCTTACACGTGACCCACCACGTGACCCAAACCCGCCAAATCGGCTCTCAAAAAATCGATTTACAAGATATTAAATTTTTGACCCATACAATGTCTTTTGGCTACCAATAGCTGCTCAAATACTGGATTATTTCGTTCAAATCAACAGGGGGCGTGACGCGGGACCCATTTGACCTATTCGACATTTCGACAGGCCCCCAACTGAGCGTGACCAGGACAAAAAATTCGAAATTCAGCGGAAACGATGCTATTCCATTAGCCAAGAGCCTTAGTACATCTTAAGAATATTTGGCTCCAATTCACCTTACCTTCTTTATTTTTTTCTGTTTGTTTTCCTCTAGCCTGAATTTGGGCCAGAACATAGCAGTTTGGCACGGAAAGAATCCAGGGAGGCTTAAAAATGACAGAAACTGTGGAATTTCGGTATTCTGAAGATACTGAGCACTGTACAAATTTATTTTTGAATTTATACCGATTTTCCAGCCACTTTCGTGACGTTTGACCGAGGGGAAAACTTCCTGGAAGTTGTGCTTGTTTGGTCTACACGTGACATACCACGTGACCCAACCCCTCTCAAAAAAAAATCGATTTACAAGATATTAAAATTTTGACCCATACAATGTCTTTTGGCTACAAATAGCTGCTCAAATATGCATTTACAGAGTTTTCGAACAATATCTGACCTCGCTATTAGGGTTGCAAGTTTGATGCATCAAAGTTGTCACGAAGTCGCGTCCCCTACCATACGTCTTGTGAAATTTTTGACATCTTGGATGTTTTCGAGAAGGCACTAGGCAACCTGTTTTCAAAGACATTGAGCCCAAGATTCGGGACATGTCCTGAAAGACAAGGTCACTCAAAGATAGGGCTTCGACCCGTCCCCGTCACTGACGGGTACGGGTCCCGTCGCGACGGGTCGG